>JANFOE010000270.1:0-566193 GCA_025667525.1 Glebionis coronaria
CATCTGCTTGGTATGCTGCATTCTGTGTGGTGACCGTGTCTTGTTCAGCAATCCCTGGATCAGCAAGAAATGCAAGCTCCTCTTCATCAAGTTCCCTTCCTTGTGCCTGAGCATTTACCAGATATATCTTTTCTGCAAACCATTGTCCATCCCTTCTCCTCTTGGGTTTCTTACAATCCCTGGACATATGACCCTCTTCCTTGCAATTGTAGCATGTAATCATTCGCAACTTGCCCGTGGAATTAGCCCGTGGAGCAGGATTGACCATTGGAGCCTGATTGACCGTTCGAGCATTGGTAGTAGATGTGGTAGGTCTCCCCTGATATGGTTGAATTGGCTGAACCATTACCCTGCCATTCTCAATTGTAGCTTGTTGGCGAGAATTGTATGAATTCCTCAACTGATTGTTGGTAGGAGCTGATCCCCTAAATCCTCGTTTGCTTAAAGTCCTTGTGAGATAAGCAGACATAGTGGTTAACACTTCAACTGGATCAGCACCTTGTTTGAATACAGGAACGGGGACTTCCTCATCATCACAGTACATTACTTGATCTTGGTGAGCTGCATAATCACTAGAAGGAATACTCATTTGATCAGGGTAGCTTGTTGGATATGCTGCATTCTCTTGATAAGATGAATATGAAGATTGAGCATAAGGTGCAGTACTTGCTGGGTGAGGTTGTATAGCATATTGTGATGAAGGTGCACCGAACCGATATTGTTGCTGATGTGAGGTGGGTGGTTGTGGTAAAATCGAGTATTGGGGAAAGGCTGGTGTCATGTAAGGTGATGGATGATAGGCTTGATGTCCCAAAATATAAGGAGTGTTGTTGTGAGACAAGCTAGGTTGATTCGCCATCAAAGCTAATGAATCAGGGTACATACCTCGTGGAGAACGGTGCATGATCACATGTTTCTCATGTTGCTGAAGAAAAGCATATAGTTGATCCAAATTGCACTTATGCAGATCCCTGGTTAACTTAACGTCGGTAATATACTCACCCCATTCAGCTTGAGGTAAAGTATTCAAGAATTTGGTGTTAACCTGGAATGGAGCAATCACCAGATTGTATACATTCAGATCATTCATGAGTGTGGTGAATCTGAAGTAATAATCGTGAAGCGTTTCCCCTGGGTTGTAAGTGAATCTGTCAAACAGGTCATACAACTGACATTCCCTTTCCTGCTTGGTGAGAGACGTACCTTGTAGCAACACCTTAAGACGTTCCCATAAATCCTTTGCCACTGTATACTGACTTACCATCCTATAGATGTCATGGGGAAGAGCTTGGAGAATTGTTTGAAGAGCTTTCTCGTCTGCATCGGCAACAAGTTGTTGGGCTGGTGTAAGTTCTTCAAATTCTCTTGGTCGAGTCACATTGTTGACCACTATGGTACCGTAGTCAAGTGGACCATTTAAGATTGACTTAACCATAAGCCTCCCATAGACCGGTTTTCCCTTAAGATAAGACATCATCCGGCCTTGCCAAGCTTCAAAAACTTCTTTGATGAGCATTGGCGGGCGATTATCCGTTCCCGTAATGATGGAAATATCCGTAAGTGATGTCATATGAGGCATTACCGAATTTGGATTCATTTTGTTAACTTCAAAGAGACAGAGATTATCGGTTGATCGAGCAGTGAAGTAAAGCTTGTGAATTGTGTTGTGTTTTTGTTGTAAGAAACCAAGATTAAATCCTCTAAAAAATCGTCGAAAAAACAAGCAAAATAACCCTTGATTCGGAACTTTTTGTTGATTCGGAAGTTTGATTCGGAAGATTTAGCTTGGAATTACCTTGATTCGGAACTTTTGTCTTGATCCGGAACTTCTTGATTCGGAAGTTCTTGGTTCGGAACTTTGGCTTGATCCGGAACTTCTTGGTTCGGAAGTTCTTGGTTCGGAACTTTTTGGCTTGATCCGGAACTTCTTGGTTCGGAAGTTCTTGGTTCGGAACTTGTGCTTGATCCGGAACTTCTTGATCTGGAACTTCTTGATCCGGAACTTCTTGATCCGGAACTTCTTGATCCGGAACTTCTTGATCCGGAACTTCTTGACCCGGAACTTCTTGATCCGGAACTTCTTGATCCGGAACTTTTTTGGTTGATCCGGAACTTGTTGGTTCGGAACTTTTGCTGAATAATCAGAAACTTGTTCCGATGAACAGTCGAACACTAAAAATGAAGATTAAGCCCAGATTTTGACCAAATAACCCAAAAAGTTTTGTGATTTCAACAATAATAAGTAAAACTAATACTTATCCACTAATCCCAATCACAAAAAACACCAAAAACACCAAGAATCAAGATGGTTTTTCTTAAAGAACACTAATACAATCAAAAACTAAAAAACCACACAAATCACTACCTTAAATCACCCCATAGCTCTGATACCAAATGTAGAATATTGATAACCTATGAATCTATGAAGGGGTTTGTTGATTTCTAGAGAGAGAAAGTTAGATAGAGAAAGTGAGAGAAACTATGTGTTATTTTATTAAATGGAAACTAGTAAATGACAACAACCAACCCCTTTCCATGGTGGAAAGGGGTATTTATAGTTCCAAGCAAACATGGGCTTGGGCCGGTCCATGACAAGCCCATGGACCGGTTCTTACTTAACTTAATAAGTAACTAATGACTATTTTCTAACTACGAGCTATTACAACATAAATATTATTGTGGAGTGACCGATACTTCTAATATAAGTAAAACGTATTTCTAACATCGTCCATAAAGACTTCCATAGTTTCTTCAACCATGTCATGAAATATCGCCATCATACACCTTTGGAAAGTCCCGGGAGCATTGCATAAGCCGAAAGGCATTCTTTTGTAAGCAAATGTTCCATAGGGACAAGTGAATGTGGTTTTCTCTTGGTCTTTTGGATCGATAGGGATTTGAAAATATCCGGAAAAGCCATCTAAGAAACAATAGAAATCATTACCCGCTAAACGCTCGAGCATTTGATCCATGAAAGGAAGAGGGAAATGATCCTTACGAGTGGCATCATTGAGCTTACGATAATCGATGCAAACTCGCCAACCCGTTACAAGTCGAGTAGGAATCAACTCGTTGTTTTCTTTGGGAACAACGGTGATTCCGCCTTTCTTAGGCACACAATGGACGGGACTAACCCATGGCGAATCCGAGATAGGGTAAATCATTCTGGCATCGAGAAGTTTGATAACTTCTTTCTTAATGACTTCATGAATTTTTGGATTAACCCTTCTTTGATTTTGGATTGCGGGTTTAAAGTCATCTTTCATGAGAATTTTATGAGTACAAAAATTAGGATCAATTCCGCGAATGTTGGAGATTTTCCAAGCAATTGCTTTCTTATGATTCTTAAGCACATCGATAAGTCGGGATTTTTCATCTTCTTTTAAGTCCTTGGCAATAATGACGGGAAACTTATTATCCTCCTCTAAGAAAACGTACTCTAGATGAGACGCCAAATCTTTAAGCTCTAAATCCGGCGGATTATCAATGGAAGGCTTAGTCAAAGTAGGATCATTGTTTGTAACTTCTTTAGGAGAAGGTGGAGAGATATTTTCCTCATTGAGAAGTCTCTCAATGGTACGAATGTCTTCATCCCAATTGGTGGGAGAATTATCATAGTTAATCTCGAGAGGACCCAAGCTAGCTTCAAACTCATCTAAGTCACTTTCTCCAAATGGAGTCAATGAAGGAGCAATAGAATCTACGGTCTCAACATGAGGTAAAGGAGAAATCCCGCTCTTACAAGCCTCGTGAAAATGTTCTTCGCATGCTTCGTCGAGCACATCGATGAAATTCACGGATTCGGGCTCATCGGGAAGTTTGGAAAGTTTACCCATGTTAAAGACGATTTTGTCATCCCCGACCCTCATGATAAGTTCACCCGCGGCTACATCGATTAATGTACGCCCGGTTCTCAAGAAAGGTCGTCCCACAATTAAGGGAACACGGGGATCCATTTCATAGTCGACGACGACAAAATCGGCGGGGAAAGTGAATTTGTCGACTCCTACGAAAACATCCTCGGCTATCCCCACCGGATAAGCAACCGTACGGTTGGCTAATTCCAATGTCATACGAGTGGGGACTAGCTCGGGTAAAGATAATTGTTTCCACACGGACAATGGCATAAGATTGATACTCGCTCCGAGATCCGCCAAGGCCATACAATTCTCAACACCCGGAAAATTACAAGGAATAAGGAATCGACCAGGATCTCCTAACTTAACCGGTAATTTTCTCAAAAGAACCGCGGAACAATTTTCATTCAATTGGGTATTGGCAATATCAAGCAACTTTTCCTTATCACTTAAAAGATCCTTAAACATCTTAGCGTACTTAGGCATGTGAGCGAGCGCCTCGGCAAAGGTGATATTAAAATTCAATTGTTTGAACATTTTTAGGAAGTTCGAAACTTGAATATCATCCTTATTCTTCAATTTCTCTTTCCGCAACCTTGAGGGATAAGGTATATTGGGTTGAGATGAAGGCTTTGGAGTGGATTGCTCACTCACATCCTTTGGAGGAGGAGGAGGAGTAGAAATAGAAGGTGAAGGAACCGGTTTTGGAACCGAAGGTGGGGTATAAATTTTGGGTATCGGTGGAACATAAGGTGTAGACGAATTCATAACGGGAGGTATGTCACAAGTGGAAGAAGAAGGAGGTTGTGTCGAAGAAGAAGGAATCTCGGGTCCATGGTTAGGTGGGGAAGGTTCTACGGTGGTCTTACCGCTCCTAGTAGTGATAGCATTAACATTAGCCCTAGGATTGGTCACGGTGTTCGAGGGAAGGGCACCTTGGGGACGAAAGGTTGGAATCATAGTCAAAAACTTCTTATCGTTCGATTCTTGCATTTGTCGATTATGTTCTTGCATCTCTCTCATGATTCGTTCATGGTCGGATAATTTTTGTAAAACCAAGTCCATTTGAGGATTGTGCATGTTCATTTGATTATAACCTTGATTAGAAAAACCTTGGTTTTGAAATTGATTAGAACCTTGATTAAATCCTTGATTTTGAAAACTTTGGTTATTATATCCTTGATTATTTAACCCTTGGTTTTGCCCTTGAAAATTCCCTTGATTTTGATTAAAACCCCGTTGATTAGTATTTCCTTGAAAATTACCCCGTTGAGGACCTTGGTTCCTATTTTGGGCGGGTGGGGGTGGTCTTTGTGGTGCTACAAAACCCGGGGGAGCCAAATAGTTATTAGACTTGTAAGACAAATGGTTAACATCAACATTTGGTTTGAATTGAACCCGATCAATTTCATTGTTGTTATAAGCATAAACTTCTTGTTGATCATTGTAAACCTTGTCACAATTAAAGTATGAATGTGGTCCACCACAAGTCTCACACGTCTCACTTTTTTCTTTCACGGCATGCACATGTGTAGTGAGGGCGTCGGTTCTTAGAGCAAGGGTTTTCACAATTGAAGTAAGCTCCTTAATTTGATCATTCACCTCATTATTACTCGTACTAGCACTTGCCATATTAGCCCTAACACTTTTGGTTTGCACTTTTGCCTTGTTCTCAATAATGGCCCAAGCCTCATTCATGGTTTTCACAAGAATATTGCCCCCCGCGGCACTATTAAGTGAGTCTTGGTCGTTTAGAGTTAAACCATTATAAAACGTGTTGATTTGATGAACTTTAGTAAAACCGTGTTGTGGACATTTTCTCAAAAGATCTTTAAAACGATCCCAAGCCTCACTAAACGTTTCCCCATATTTTTGCTCAAAGTTGATTATTTCATTCCTTAAGGAAGTGGTCCGTGATGGTGGGAAAAAGTAATTAATGAACTTGGTCTCTAAGTCGATCCATGTGGTAATACTTTGGGGTGGTTCCTTATCAAGCCAAATCCGGGCTTGTCCCTCGAGGGAAAAAGGAAAAAGTTGGAGGCGAACGGCCTCTTGGGGCACCCCATTGTATTTGACGGTATTAGCTAATTGGATGAAACGTTTGATATGAGCGTGTGGGTCATCATTAGTACGGCCTAAAAATGGTGTAGCGGAAACCATTTGAATAAAACCCGATTTAAGTTCGAAATGATTAGCTCTAATATTTGGCACCACAATCGCGTCATCGTTTCCTTCAACGTGAGATTGTAGAATCTCAATCATTGGTCGATTATCCGTTGCCATCGTATTGTCGAAAGCGCGATTCTCGGGATCGGCTTTAATGACGGTCTTTTTGTTTTTCTTCTTCTTCTTTTTAGAAGAATTAGAAGTATTTGGTACACCAATCGGTATGTATGTATGCGCGCGAGTGCGCATACAATTAAAACTTTGGAGTGAGGTAGGTGACCTCGGTCGACTTTGAGAGGAAAAGGATTTTCCCTCTCGATTAGCAATATGAAAAAGCTACAAAAATATATACGTAAAATACTACTTGAGTTGGCAAACCAATAATCGGTCGTCCCTCTCAATATACGCACAAGCAAGCGGGGAAACGAGGTGGCACAAAGCACTTAAAAACCTTTTTCCTTAGACGGCCTTTTATAGCGCGTCGCCTTATACCCACCTTATAGTTTGTATATGTCGAGTTCAAACGTCTTACTAGTATTTATCTATTTTGCCCTTTTTTCTCGTTATGGATTCGACTACAATAGTTAGGTGATGAAATCCCAACTAAGGCTTATTTGAAAAGTAGGTAATTTTATTGTGCTACGTAATATAATATAATAAAATGAAAAATCTTTTTGTATTTTTAGAAAAATATATATTCACAAGAAAAATCGAAAGAAATCGAATCGAAAAATTAACACTAATACGTAATATTTGTTGGTGTAATACTTTCAGGAAAAAGTATTACTTTTGGATTTTTTTAATTTTTTTCTTGCAATTCTTAGGAAAGAAATTGTTTTTGTGATTTTTTAATTTTTTGTAATTTTAAGTTTTTGATTTTTTTGTGTTTTTGATTTTTGTTGCAAGAAACGTAACGTTCAAAATCGAACGGATCCCAAAATCCAAACGTCTTCACGAAAAATCGTCAATCGTACGAGCGAAGCGGCAGCGGCGCCATTTTGAAACTCGAGATTTTGTATGTCAATTATGAATGTTCGTTTTTCCTCGATTCGACTCGAATTTGATTTCCGGTTTTACGTTTCAACTTAACTTGTTTTTGGTGTCAATATTTTTATATTTTAAACTAAACTATTTAATAATAAAATCTATTTAATTTAAAGAAAACTATCTTAATTTTAACTATTTTAAACTATTAATTTGAAAATAAACTTATATCTAATTAAAAATTGTAACTAAAAGTAAATTAAACTAATTTGAAAGTAAATTTGAAATAAAAATATTTAAACTAATTTAAATTTAAAAATAAAAGTAAATCTATTTTAAATAAATTGGAAACAACTTTTAAGTAAAAAGAAAAATATATTTTTGTCTTTTTATTTTTTTTTATAAAAACTGAATAAAAGAAAGTTAAAATAAACCTTTTAAATAAAATTAATAAACTCTAAATTGATTTAAACTAGTATATATTAAAACTGCCACCCTATTTTGACGCTATATTAAATAAACTAAGAGAAATAAAACATAAAAAGAGTGCCAGCTCCACTGGTTGGGGCGCTTGGCTCGTATGCGAGAGGTCCTGGGTTCGAGTCCCAGGACAGACGAAATTTGACAATAATTTTTTTAAAACTTTTTGGAACTTTGATATTTGGACAGATAATACTCAAGCCAATTGGGCTTGAGAATAAGCAGTACACACAAATAAGCCGAAATCAAACAGGAAGGAAACAAATAAGCTCAAGTCAATCAGCTAACAGCAATCATAAGCTAATAACTCTAATAAGATCAAATTAAAAAACTGAAAGGCAAAAACAATAAGCAATGATAAGACAAACCTAAAATAAGCTATAAGTTTTTTAAGCAAAACCCATAAACAGAACAAATCTATATAGCAGTAATCAATATAAGCAGGTCCTATAAACTATGACAAACCAAGCAGCTAAATTAGGACAAAAACCAAGCAGAATAAACGTCCTAACACTGAAAATCAAACGAATGATATCAATCGAAAACGAACTAGCATATGCGAGACTTAAAACAAATTGCCAGAATATCAAAAGCAAATATAAGCATAAGCAGGAAGGACCAAATAAGCAATTAGCCAAATTCCTAAATATCCAAAATAAACTGAAACTAATAATCTAGTCTAAACGAAAAATAAGCTAACTCAAATAAATCTGAAAACAAATAAGCTCCTAATCAATAAGCTACTAAAACGACCTAAATAAACTGATAAATCTAATAAAACGAGGCAGATCCAAACAAACTCGAGAAAAATTAGCAGATTTAAACATAAATAATATAAAATTAAACCTAATAATAACAATAAAAACTAAATAGAAGATTAGAACCTTTTGATGATCCGTTGGGAAGAAGCGTCGCGCTGAGCGAGCTTATGAACGAACCAAACACCTAATCCTCTCGAACCAATTTAAACAAACACCACCTTGAATTTAATCAAAACAACTCCTCGAACCAAAGACATCCGAATGAACAAGAACAGTAGCTATTTAATCTTCCCAGTGGGGGAAAATATATATCACTTTTCTTTATTTATTTATTTATTTTTTTTATTTTTTTTATAATATTAATAACAAACAGACGAACAGTATCTTAAAATATTTAACAGATTTAAGAAAAACAAAACAGTACTGGAATGAACTTGAGACGAGAATTAAAACTAATTTAATTTTTCATTAATTCAAATCAAAATTACAATACTGGAAATAAAATATTACAAGATTAAAACCTAACTAATTTTTCTGAAAATTAAAATAAAGAAAAAGCATATCAAAATACATGATAGAATGGGGTTTTTATAGAGGAACCCCATGAAACCCTAATCTTAGCTTCAATAGTAAGCTTCCAAATCCCACCGTTGATTCTACATTCTTCTTCTCTCTCTTGATCTTATGGCTAAAATTCATTCTTGTATCCACGGATTGCCAGCATGGCGAGATGTGTGTTAGTTGTGTTTGTTGCAAGGTGAGGTGGCATGCTTTTATTGGGGGGTTTTGAATATGGACGTGGCCTAGCCAATCAAAGGAGAGAAATAAGCCACGGTGGATTGAGGTTTTGAGTGGATGAAGCGATTTTTTGGGGGAATTAATTTCTTTGGGTGTTAATTACCCTTTTAGGGTAAAAACCCCCAATTTTGGTTGGGTAATTTTTGACTGTAAAAACTAGGGTTTTGAGGGGAAAGGGGCGTATTTTTGGGGAAGAAGGAGTGGGGTGAGAAAACAGTAAATGAGTGTGTGTATGACTTAGATTGTAACGAAAAAGAAAATTGGGGAAAGGTTTAATGAAAAGTTTATTTATTTATTTAGGTAAGTGGGATAGGTGAAAATAGGGCACGTGTGGGGTGGGTGAAAGTTTATTTATTTTGTGAGGGTTGACTGTTGACCGAGCATATCACCAAATGAAAACATAAACTCGTTTCATTTTAGTGTATTTGGGCTTGTGGGATTTAAATGGGCTTGACCATATTTAATTAGCCATCCAAAATTGTTAAACCTTTTGGGCTTGCCTTCCATCCGTATAAAGTTGTTTAACAAAGTATTTGGCCCAAAATTTTTCTTTTGTCATCCGAATTTAATTCTTTTGGGCTTGTAATCTTTAAGATGGACTTTTGAGCCCATTGACCCCAATGTGGGACCCACTTGGCCCAATAACTTCGAAAAGATTTAATCCGCTAAAGTCGAGCTCGATTTCGGCTTTCTCGATCATTTTCTTCAAATATAAGTTGACTTGGCCGGTTTTCGTGATCTTGGCACACTTTTGGTCTTTTGATCTTGTCTTCGACTCTATCTTGACTTTTCTTCGACATTTGACCGTGAAATCCCGTGATTTCTCTTCTTTTGACCATTTGTACCTATTTAAACACAAGAACACAAAACCACGCGTAATTCCGACATTTAAGATGTAAAACACATGATTAGGTCTTGTTTTTACTTGATTTTAGTGGCAAAAGGATAAGTGTTTACACACTTATTAATGTAATGATTTGGATTACTTTGTGATTATATTTTTGAGAAAGAAAAATATAAAAGAGATAAGAAGAGAATGACGGTTACGATGTCGTATTAAACTAAGACGAAAAAGGTGTACACGTAAAACCGTAAAAAGCACTAAAATTAAAATTTTACCCTAAAAATTCCTAAAAATCACTAAAAATCACTAAAAATCTAAAATAATATTCTAAGAGTTTACAAAAAATCCAAACTTGCCAAAACCTTTTAATTATTTAAATAATGACTTTTTAATGCTAATTAAAGCCCTAAAAATCAATATTAACCATTAAAAAGTCCAAAACAAGATTTTAAAGTTTTTAAACCTCAAAAATAACCTAATTAAGCTAAAAAGTATTTTTCAAACTTTTAAAACCACTAAAAACTATTTTTAAGCATATAAAAACTATTAAAATCAATTAAAACTTAAAATAATTCTAGAAAATAATTAAAAGACTCTAAAAATATTTGGAAAGTTGCAAAATTCCTAATTAAGTGTCTACAATCTAGGAAAAATATAAAACTTAGAAAATCAGACTTTTAATTTTATTAATAAAATAATATTAAAATATTACTAAAAATCCAAAAATCATAAAGAATTCTAAAAACTTGCAAACTAGGTTAATTTAACCTAAATAACTCAGAAATGAAAGTGAAATTACCTAAATACCCTTAATGGGCCTAGAAAATGGGCTAAACCCAAAACAGATCCTTAATGGGCCAAATTTGAGCCCATAATGAAAAAGTGGCCCAAATAAGCACAAAAAGCACTACTTGACTCAAAATTTGATTTTAAACAACTTTTTCCAAAGGCCCAAAAGCTGAAAGTGTGAAATAAGCTTGCTTATACCAAACAGCTTATTCTTAATGGGCTTTTTGGCCCATTAAGCTATAAGCCAATGCCATAAGCTCAAATTAGACACACAAGCTTCTTTTGTCCTAAATAAGACTTCTGTAAAAAGAAATTTGAAATAAGCCCAAGGAATAAGCCTGAAAATGCAATAAGCAATGTACAGAAAACGACAAAATAGTCGTTTTTGAGTTATATGCCACCCCAAAAGCTGATTCAAGTTTCTAAAGCTTTTAAATGACTTAATTAAGCAAAATCAACAAAGATTTTTCAAATAAGCTGACTCAATAAGCTGGAAAAAGCAAATAAGCACTTATGTAAAAGTCAAATAAGTTGGTTTTCTAGCAAAAAGTCAAAGTCAAAGTCCAATAAGCTCCAGTCTAATCAAATGGGTCAAATAATGAAGATCTATCACAAAAAATAAGTTGTTGCAGGTCTGAATAAGCTAAAATAGCTTATTGATAAGCTGGGTTCAAAATAACACTAGCAGGGGCTAGTTTTGGGTGTTGAGCAGTGGAAACTTTTTCCACTGCTTGACTTGTTTGACTTTTTGTCTTTAGTAAACTTTTTTGAGATTCAGATTACACAAAGGCACCTAAATGATCTTTGGATCATAAGGAGTCAATAACAATCAATAAATCACAAACACAGTCACCCAATTGATACAGTTTAATCAATAAAGCACCAGATGTGATACAGACATGAAACAATAAGCTGTTTAGGTTCAAAAAGCACTTAGAGCACAATTCAGCCAGCCAAATTCAACCAAATGCATACACAAGCTATATTAAACTCAAATGAACAAGTCTAAACAAGTTTCATGCAATGATTCAAAGAATTAAGCAAGATCTAAGTTGACGAATGTTACTGATGAACACTAACACATGCAGTTTAACACTTTGCTGATATATTTCACCAATAAGCCAGATTCAAACCTCAAGATCTATCAAATAAGTTATAATAATGATGTTTTAACAACTTTCAATCCTAAGCATGCATAAATACTAGATTTTACCAAAATCTTAGGTCAAAAACAGTTAAATCCAACAAGTTATAGCAGATTGTATGATTTGAAGTTGCAAACCCAAAAACTTGCAGCAAAACACTCTCAACCAAGCATATATCAGATATAGAGCACAAACACAAACTTTCCACAACACAATAATAAGATTCAAGCTTAAACAGGTAGTCCCAAACACCCTTTTAACTTTTCAAAACCAAGTTTTTCAAATCAAAAGCAAGATTAAGTTTACCAAATGATCAATCTAGCATATAAACAACATTATCATGCAAAACTAAGCAGATTTAAGCCAAGAAATCAACAAGAACAACAGTATAGCACAAATCCACAAAAAATCCAATTTTTATCAGATTTTCAAGGTTTCAAGACAAACCTCATGGATGTACATCCACACCCACGAATTTATGAGCTTATGTGCTAGCAAGAACAAGCACAAGCTTCCAATAACAACCCTGCTAAGATTCAACAAGGTAAGTAGCACAATATCAAAATCAGAAACTTAAAAAGCCTTGATTTAATGCAACCTTGTTACCCCACACTTGATTATCCCCAAGTTATAAGCCTCACCACACCTTAATATCACAATTAGGATGCTATGATCAGCCCTATAACCCATGAATTCCAAGGTTGAAACAAGAACTTAGCAAAATATCAAGCTTGAAGGAAAAATGCAAACTTTTGCACTCTCTTTAAAAACAGGTTTTGAGATTCAAATTCAGTGAACAAATAACATAAACAAGCATGAAAATAAGTGGCACTGGTCTTTCTTCAACACACTTAACACAATTCCATTAAACTGAAAAGAGGATTTACAAGTGTTTGAACAAGGAAAAACCAAAAGCAATTGTAAATGTTGCAGCCCTATGCCTTTATATAGGCTACATGTGAACTAGTTAAGCATGAAAAAACGTAAAACCCTGGGCTTGAACTTCCAGAAATGCCCTTGTGAACTTTTGAAAATGCTTGATCATGTGAAGATTTTTTGGATGTTTGTGGAGTGGTGAGCTGTAGAAAGGTGATCAAGGGTCTCAAATAAGCTTAGTTTTCAAGCTTTGTTGTGGGACGTTGGATCTTTGTTACTGTTTTGTCTTCTTCTCCAAGAAGTGGGACAAGGGTTTTTCATGTGACTAAGGGAGTGATGTGGCAGACCATTTGAGAGTTGGGTTGTGATTAGGGTCACCTTAATCATTAATCTGCATAATTTTGGGGTTTAATTTTTTGTAATTAACAAAACCCCAAATTTGTTCTTTAGTTGATAAATACAGGTTTTGATCTTGTTTAAGGGTGGATTAAGTTTAAATTGGTGTTAAGGCGCCAAGGTTAATTTATTAATTAACCCGGGTGAGTGGAAGGCTGAGGTGGAGGAGTGGAGTGTTGTGATTGGTTGAAGTGGTGAGTGTGGTGAGGTGGCAGGTTCTGGTTGGTCTATGTAACAATGTTGTCTGGCCAGCTTGAGTCCTTCACTTTTTTCCTTTTGTCACTTTGTAAATAAAGCTCAAAAATCCGTATCCCTTTGTTATTAAAGATTTGTTTTCACACTTTTTCCCAAATACTTTTCCAAAGTATTTTCAGGGGTATTTCTTGCCATTTTGTGATTCTTGAAGGGTTGATTTGGTAATTTCTTCAATGGTAATGGTCTTTACTTGTATAATTGGCATTTTGGAGGACTGAAATTGCCAAGTCATAATGATTGAGGGACCATTTTTGCCAATTCTTCAAAGTTAAGGGTCCTTTTGGTAATTTTAGTATTTTGAAAGGACCAAACTTGTAGTTTCTTGTACTTTGAAGGACTTCATGATATATTTGACTTTGTGGAGGATAATGGTTTACAATTTAGCTTTGTTGAGGGGCTAAACTTGCCAATTCTTCAAAGTGGAGGGCCCTTTTTGTAATTTTGACAAACTTTAGGGACCAAACTTGGAATTATGAAGATACAAGGGTATAAAGTGTCAATTATTCCATATTTGAGGACCCTTCTTCATAATTCTTCAAGTCTTCAAGGGTTTTCTTGGGAAAATCTTCATTAGGGCTTGGTTCATTGTGCGGCTTCGTTTTCCGTGTTCGTTTTTGTATGATTTGTGGAGTCCATTGATCGTTAGACTCAATGGTTATGAACCATTATATCTAGGTTGATCATCATTCATATGATAACATAGCGGAATAAGAACAATGATCATAACAAGGTGTTTGGACACAAAGAACACGAATTAAAACAAATGGATTGCTAATTATATTAATAATCAACAATCACTAGGTGTGTGTACATTGAATCCCACACCTAGTCGACACACGCTTTAGGTTTACATTGTGAATGATAGTTATGAATAAAACCTAAGACTCTTGTTCCTTTTATAGTGGAAGGAACAGAATCTACAAGAGATCAAATCAAATAAACATCTAAATATTCTATTTAGATAAACTATATATTGTGTATATCATAAATAATATACTCAATATATTCCCTAAATAGAATTCTCCATCAAATCTTCAATATCCATCAGCGTTTGACTTTTTGACTGCGTTTGACTTTTGTTGACTTTCTGTCAACGCCTGAATTGCTCTTGTCAACGCCCAGATTGCTCTTGTCAACGCTTGAACATATTACTTGATATTTTCTTCGATTTTGAGTTTCTGCCACATCAACTTTTTGACCCAACAATCTTCCCCTAGTTGATGTCGGCAAAACTCTATGTGTATCTCTTGTAAGTTGTACATGATCTTCAAATTGCTTCCCCTCAAGTGTAGCATGTATTTTCTTCCCCTTTTTGTCACATCAACAAGGAAGTAAACAATGTATGCAATCTTTGAAGATTCTCCAAATGTAGGCTCTGTGTAATGATCCTGAAGAAAAATAACTATAATATTCTTGATGTAGAAGTAGAATAACCCAAACCTATGTTCCATATCTTGTAGAATGTGATGAAGTGTGTAGCTGATACAAAAATCCTCATCCTTTGTGAGACACTGAGCACGATAATGTAACTCCTTCAAGTGATAGAAAATATGTGCATAGAGAACCATAAGAAAAATCACATATTCCTAGATCTTGTATCACTTCATCAGTAACCATGTAAGCACAAACAAGTTACCTTAAAAGTCCATGACTGGAAGTCCATGACTTTAAGATATGATAGAACACAAACTCGCGAAAATATTCTTCAATCATCAAACTTACCATAAGAATTCTTCCCCTTAAGCTAACACCTCTTCATGACAAGTCAATATCTTCATATGCAAAAGCTGTCAACGAATAACTCTTTCACAAGGATATTCCGATTACATAATCCAATAAAATTCTTCATGAATGGTTGCTAACTTACTTAAAAATCATTAATCCCTTTCAAAATATCCGAGCCATTAATATCATCATGATATTCTATATTAAAATGGAGATTTCATGTACCTTTGTGTGTATAATCCTCCTTTTTGTGTGCTTAAAACGTACCCATTCTCTCAAACAGCAGCGATCAGTGTGTTACCCGAGATCCTCCTCTGTCCAATATCCTTCCATGTGTATTTCCCGATATCGGACAACACGTGTCAGCGTTTGAAACACATATCTCGGACAACACTGTCAACCTGTCAGCGTTGACTTATTCCTGTCAGCATCGAAATCCTTCCTGTCAGCGCCTAAATAACAAACATCAGCGCCAACTTTAAACCTTGTCAGCGTCTTGTCCCAAACGCTGACGTCATCAGCGTCTCATCCATGCCTTGTCAGCGTCTAAATAACTCCCATCAACGGCTATTTGATCTAGGGTTTTATAAACCCTAAATCATTATTTCATGTGAAAATCCATAAACTGCAGTGAACTTAGACAGCGAATAACTTCTTCATAAATGCTCAGATCGAAGATCCCTTCGGTGAGATCCTAGATATAAGTGTCAAGAACCTACAGATCGAATTTCACGACGATCCAACGGTTAACGAAGGAGAAATCGCGTTTTTACTATTACTGTTCACAGAAAACAGCATATGACCCCTGCTGACTTCGACGCTTAATAACTTTTTCTTGGGGATAGATCTCGACAATCCCTCCGGTGGATGTTTAGATCTATGTATGTAGAACACACATATAAAATTTCGTGACGATCCAACGGTTCAATCAAAAGTTATGACCTTCTGAATACTGCTGCGCACACAAAAACGTCCAGAAAAACCCTAGACGGATTTTTCTTCTTTTCAACATTACGAACACCTCGTCGGACCTAGATATCAAGAGCCTTAGGCTCTGATACCAATTGTGGAGTCCATTGATCGTTAGACTCAATGGTTATGAACCATTATATCTAGGTTGATCATCATTCATATGATAACATAGCGGAATAAGAACAATGATCATAACAAGGTGTTTGGACACAAAGAACACGAATTAAAACAAATGGATTGCTAATTATATTAATAATCAACAATCACTAGGTGTGTGTACATTGAATCCCACACCTAGTCGACACACGCTTTAGGTTTACATTGTGAATGATAGTTATGAATAAAACCTAAGACTCTTGTTCCTTTTATAGTGGAAGGAACAGAATCTACAAGAGATCAAATCAAATAAACATCTAAATATTCTATTTAGATAAACTATATATTGTGTATATCATAAATAATATACTCAATATATTCCCTAAATAGAATTCTCCATCAAATCTTCAATATCCATCAGCGTTTGACTTTTTGACTGCGTTTGACTTTTGTTGACTTTCTGTCAACGCCTGAATTGCTCTTGTCAACGCCCAGATTGCTCTTGTCAACGCTTGAACATATTACTTGATATTTTCTTCGATTTTGAGTTTCTGCCACATCAACTTTTTGACCCAACATGATTCTTGTGATCTTTTGTCATTTTCTCAATATCCGTACCTAAAATACACAAGCAACAAACACAAGCATATATATGGGTATTTTGATGATATTTAATGCATTTTAAGCCCTTTTTGGACGATGAGACTATGTATAAAAGCAGTCTCATCACTCCCCCATACTAAACCATTGTCGTGCCCTCACGTAATGCTAGAATAAAGTATCGTAGCACCTCCAAAATTCATTTTTTTATTCACTTTATTGAACGATAAACTAGCTACACTACTACTATTGCTATTACTACTTGCGTTTTAGACATAATGTATGATTTTCATCGCAAAATAGGACGTTTAGGATCATAGAATAAGAACACGTGAATGCTTTGTTAGAAATAATTTCATCGTCCTCGATTTTCACCCCAATTCCATGCCAAGCGTGCAACGAGATCATTGTCATTATAAGTTAGTAATACTAACACTACTCATATGCCCTAATCACGTACTTATCCTCCCATTATTCCTAAGTTGTATCTCTTATATTTTATATTGTCTTGAATGTTTCACGAGGATACATTGTTTAACTTATGCGATAATAGAGATTTAGGTCTAAAAATAGAGTCCTAACGGTGTAACCAAGACCATCAAATCAATAACCTCTCCTAATAGACAACGATGTCAAAAACTTAAGTCAACAAGAAGAATCGATAAACATGGTTTTATAACAGTTTTGAACATGAGACTTATTACCAAGACTTTTATACGCCCCCTAACGGAAGGGCCTTATTATCTTTGGTTTACCTCCATCTTTTATTCAACTTCGCTATGAATCTTTTATTATGACTTCGGTCTTGCCTTGCCTTTTATTATCCACCTCATCGGTAGTTTTATTAGCCAAAGACGTATATCCTCACGCTAAGGCGAATTTTGGATCTTTAAAGCTTCAAAGATTAAGGCTTGATTCACTTTCAATTTTGCATAGATTTTTCGGCCTTGTGGGGCTTCAAATTGTTTGCTTGATTTAGGTGAGCAATTGAAATCTTATTATTGGGTGACGCTTTTGATTATTCGGGTGCCAATACTTCAAAACCGTGACGCTGGCGATACCTTAATGTCTTCCCGATTTAATTACACGGAAGCTACTAGAAAAGACTAGAAACCCAACAATCCCAACTAAACCGCTAAGTCAATATTTATTAAGCAAAAAATATTTACATGCGAAGGGAGAATAAGCAAACAACGAGAACACATGAATTTTTGAAAGAATACGAGTACTCTACGTTTAGCATAGTAACTTATAATTAACCCTATCTTTTCTCATCCTCATTTAAGAGACTTAGCCTAATGTGAAGTTAAGGAATAAAAGCTAAGTGCTCAACTCGCACGATCGAGTCAAAAATTACTCTTATTCTCGCCATCGGAAAACCTACATTCGTGTCTTCAAACACTTATAAAACATGAGAAAAATTTTAAAATTTGGCCATTTTTAGCCTTCGTTTGCAACAAAACGATAAACAAAAGGATAAACTTTGGAAGCGTGAAGGTTTGGCAAGGCAAGTATCTATTCACCCCCATACTATAGTTAAACATTGTCCTCAATGTTTCGAGTCTAGGGGTGCAAACACCCCCATACTAGAGACGTAGTCGAATGCCTAATCTAGCATGGAAAGGGAGTAACCGTTAAATTTAAAGCAATTTATGAAGTGTGCTATAAACCTAAGGTTAGAACATCAAAGGATATATCATGGATATTGAGAAAGTCTTCAAAGCAAACGATCGAGTGCTCCCATAAAACGAACACGAGAGGCTCCAATCGTGAAGATCATGATCATCTAAAGTTCACAATTCACAAACAACCACGAAACGAAGGTTGGAAGGGCACAAATCCCCACACATTACTACATTAGAAAGCGATAATATATACAGAGGATAAGCATGGGACTCCCCCACGAGGCACCTCGTTTTTGATTACCGAGTCATGAGCTCGACTCGATCCCCTCAATACTAATTATCATTGGGGAAGGTGACTTGGTCGAGGTAGTTCAAGGATGGAACTTCCCCGCCAAAGTAGTTCTTCAACCTATGTCCATTCACCTTGAAATTGGGGCCATCATTTTGAGCTAGCTCGATGGTCCCATACGGAAATACTTGAGTCACGGTGAATGGACCGGACCAACGGGATTTTAACTTACCGGAAAAGATTTTCAAGCGAGAATTAAAAAGCAAAACTTGATCCCCAACGTTAAAAACCCGGTTTTTAATTTTAGAATCATGCAACTTTTTAGTTTTTTCTTTATAAATCAATGAATTTTCATAAGCAATGTCCCTCAATTCATCCAATTCATTTAATTGCATTTTCCGGTGTTTTCCCGCGGTCTCCATATCATCATCACAATGCTTTAGGGCCCAATAAGCCTTGTGTTCCAATTCGATTGGCAAATGACAATTTTTCCCATACACAAGCTTATAGGGAGTGCACCAAATCGGCGTCTTATGAGCGGTCCTAAAGGCCCATAAAGCATCGTCCAACTTATCCGACCAAGATTGTCGGTTTTCCCCAACGGATCTCTCCAAGATCCTCTTCAACGCTCGGTTTGAAACCTCGACTTGCCCACTTGTTTGTGGGTGATAAGACGTAGAAAGCCGATGTGTAACCCCATATTTCCTTAGGACCATTTCGAATTGGTCGTTACAAAAATGGGTTCCACGATCGCTTATGATCGCACGAGGGGTTCCAAACCGAGAAAACAAGCTTTTCAAAAACTTGACTACCACACGAGCATCATTGGTGGGCAAAGCCTTAGCTTCCACCCACTTAGATAGGTAGTCAACCGCAACGAGGATGTACTTATTACCACGAGATGATGGGAACGACCCCATAAAGTCTATACCCCAAACGTCAAAGATCTCACACACTTGGATGATATTTTGTGTCATTTCATCTTTTTGTGAGGCTTTTCCTTGTCGTTGGCATGAGTCACACGACTTCACAAGATCTTCTGCATCTCGGTAAATAGTAGGCCAAAAGAAGCCGGCATCAAACACCTTCTTAGCCGTGAGATTAGCACTGTGGTGACCACCCGTGGGTCCCTCATGGTAAGCTCTAAGGATGTTAGAAGCTTCGGTTCCAAATACACAACGTCGGATGATTTGATCCGTACAAGTTCGAAACAAGTAAGGGTCGTTCCAAAAGTAGAACATGACGTCACGAAAGAATTTTCGTTTTTCTTGAGTCGTCATACCCTTGATGATGAAGTTACCCGCATGGTAATTTGCAAAGTCCGCAAACCATGGGGTGTAAGAATCAAGCTTAGAATTCACTACACCAAGTGTCTCGAGCGGAAATGTTTCGGTGATTTCCTTGGGCTCGTAAACACTTTGGTGAGGATCTTCCAAACGAGAAAGATGATCGGCCGCTAGATTCTCGGCTCCTTTTTTGTCAACAATTTTGTGGTCAAATTCTTGAAGGAGGAGAATCCAATGAAGTAATCTCGGCTTTGCATCTTGTTTAGCCATAAGATACTTGATAGCCGAATGATCCGTATACACTATGCATTTCGTCAAGACGAGATAAGGTCGAAATTTCTCAAACGCATACACCACGGCAAGGAACTCCTTCTTCGTTGTAGTGTATTTAAGTTGAGCCTCGGTCATCGTCTTGCTAGCATAGTGAATAGGCAAGAAGTGCTTTTCATGACGTTTCCCCAATACGGCCCCAATAGCGTAGTCACTAGCATCACACATGAGCTCAAAGGGGAGGTTCCAATTGGGAGCAACAAGAATGGGAGCTTCGGTAAGTTTCCTCTTAAGGATTTCAAAGGCTCGTACACAATCCTCGTCAAAGACAAAATGTGCCTCTTTTTCAAGAAGATGTGTAATGGGTCGAGAGATCTTTGAAAAATCCTTGATGAATCGACGATAAAAGCCCGTGTGGCCTAGGAAACTCCTAACTCCCTTAACGGTTTTGGGATGAGGTAATTTGGCGATGACGTCTACCTTAGCTTGATCTACCTCAATCCCCGCTTTCGAGACCTTGTGCCCTAAGACGATTCCACTCTTAACCATAAAATGACACTTTTACCAATTGAGCACAAGGTTGGTTTCCTCACAACTTTTCAACATTCTCTCAAGATTTGACAAACATGAAGTGAACGAATTACCAAACACGGAAAAGTCATCCATGAAGACTTCCATCGTCTTCTCGATCATGTAATGAAAAATAGCCATCATGCACCTTTGAAAGGTTCCCGGTGCATTGCAATGTCCGAATGGCATTCTACGATAGGCAAACGTTCCATATGGACACGTAAACGTAGTTTTTATTGATCACGAGGATCGATGGGAATTTGGAAGTAACCGGAAAAACCATCTAAAAAGAAATAGAAATCGTTTCCCGCAAGACGCTCCAACATTTGGTCCATGAAGGGCAAGGGAAAATGGTCTTTTCGAGTGGCTTCATTCAACTTACGATAGTCAATGCACACTCTCCATCCGGTCACGAGTTTACTGGGAATTAAATCGTTGGCATCGTTTGGCACAACGGTCATTCCTCCCTTTTTAGGGACACAATGAATAGGACTCACCGAAGGGCTATCAGAAATAGGGTAAATCATTCCCGCGTCAAGGAGTTTAAGGACTTCCTTTTTGATGACGTCGTGAATTTTGGGGTTCACCCTTCTTTGACATTGGATTGCGGGCTTATAATCCTCCTCCATTAAGATTTTGTGGGTACAAAACTTGGGATCGATTCCCTTAATGTCAGATAACTTACACGCAATTGCCCCTTTGTGATCCTTTAGAACATCGACAAGTGCGGTTTTTTCATCATTCGAAAGTTCCTTTGCAACAATAACCGGCAACTTGTCGTCCTCCTCCAAATAGACATATTCGAGATGAGGAGGTAAATCTTTCAACTCGAGGATAGGTGGTTCCTCAAGTGAAGATTTGGGCTCGATACTCATAACCTCCTTGGGTGGAGGAAATGGGAAATCGTTAAGAAAATCATTGATAATCGAGAAGTCCTCATCGTTGTCGAGGTCTTCGTTGCAAGTACGTGGAACATCGAATTCTTCCAACGTCAAACCACCACCTTCAAATAGAGTGAAGGTTGGTGTCGAATTATCAAGAATTGGATCTAACATAGTGGGATTGCCACTAGTTTCTTCATCACCAAAACCTAGAACTTCTTGTGAAAATTCCTCGCAAACCATGTCGATCATATCAACGAGGTTTATGGTTGCAACGGAATAAACATGAGAAATTTGAGAGTTTTGAGTTGCGTTTATAACAAGTTCCTCGTCGTTGAAACATAAGGTGATCTTTCTAGCATGAACATCGATCAAAGCCATAGACGTATCTAAAAACGAACGACCTAAACTGAGAGGAACTTGAGGATCCGTGGGAATATCGACAACGATAAAGTCTACGGGATAGTAGAACTTCCCCACTTTCACAAAAACGTCTTCCGCCAAACCACATGCGGGTATCGTGGAATGGTCGGCCAACTCGATAGACATTAGTGAAGGAGTAAGATTAGGAAGATTGAGCGACTTGAAGATTGCAAGTGGCATCAAGTTAATGCTAGCACCAAGATCGGCCAAGGCGAAGCATTCCTCCATATCTTGGATTGCACAAGGGATCAAAAATTTTCCGGGATCATCGACTTTTTGAGGTATGCGATTAAGATAAACCGACGAACAACTAGACAATTGGTGCAATTTCTCCTTGTTGTTCAACATACTCTTAAAGTTAGCGGCAAATCGAGGCTTCATGACCAAGGCATCGGCGAAACTCACATTAAAGTGCAAATCACGAAATTTTTTCATAAAAAGCTCAAATTGGTAATTGTCGCGCTCTTGACGTTTCTCCTTCCTAAGTCTCGATGGATAGGGCAAAGGTGGTGTGGGTTGAGGCATAGGCATAGCCTTTGGAATCTCGGGTTCCAATGTTGGTAAAGGGTCAACCGTAGGTGTGGCATGAGCGGTACTTCGTGGGATTGGGACATGCTTCTTTTGGACCACCACCTCGGGTTCTTCCTCAATTGCTTCCCCCGTAGGAGCAATTGGTTGAGGAGTCGGTTCCTTAAGTGTCTTACCACTACGTGTGGTAATCACTTTCATCTCACCCTTAGGGTTTGATACGGTGTTGCTAGGAAGACTACTCGATGACGGTTTACACATAATTTCCTCAAACATAGATGAGATTTTATCTTCAAACTTGGATTGCCTCTTCTCGGCTTTGAGCATTTCTTGTTTAATCTCATGTTGCCCTTGTTCCAATTTTTGTTGGCTTTGTTGTAACCTAGTTACGGTTCCTTCCATCTTGTTGGTATGGATCTTAAGTTCATTAGCTAACTCATTTTTCAACTCTTTCTTCAAGTCGTTCTTAAACTCGGATCTTAGGCTAATGATTTCTCTTTGAATATTGTCAAACCTAGCATCATTCCCATTAGCGTATTCAACAAATTCATTTGGAAGATCTTTCAACGTTTGCAAACCTTTGTTGTTGTTTTGAAAATCATTTTGATTTTTGTTTGAAACTTGATTATTAGCCCCTTGATTACCATAGTTTCCTTTGTTGAAATTGGTTTTGAAACCAACTTGATTGTTGCGATAGTTGTTGTTAGCATTTGGATTTGAACCAAAACCCGGTGGAGTCAGTTGATTAGAGCGGGAAACTTGACCGTTTTGGTTGTAATTTCCCGTGGCCACGTAGGCACTCGAAGTGTTACCACCGTTGGTAATGCACTTGGAAAAATCATGACCTCCACCACAATACATGCACGAAACCTCAACCGCTTTAGCCGTAGCGGGAGCACTTGGTTCACCAACTTTAAACTCAATCAAAAGTCCTTTTAGCTTATCAAAAATCTTGTTTTCCAAGTTCGCCTCAATTTGGCAAGCATCGATGGTAGTAGACAAAGAAGGTGAAGCCGAAGACGAAGCCTTACGAACACTAGACGTGCTACGAGGACTATACACCTTAGATCTATTCTCAATTATCACCAACGCTTTCTCAATCGTTTTACACAAAAAATTACCACCCGCGGCGGCATTTAAATAATCCCTTTTATGATCATTAAGTCCATTGTAAAACGTATCAATTTGATGCAAGTCGGAAAAACCGTGATGAGGACATTCATGTAACATTTCCTTAAACCTATTCCAAGCCGTTGAAAAACTTTCATTAAACTCTTGTTAAAACTTTGAAATCTCATTTTTCAAGTGCGTAGTCTTAGAGGGCGGAAAAAATTGGTTCACAAACTTAGACACGAGATCCTTCCACGTCAATATAGAATTGGGTGGCTCTTTCTCTAACCAAATTTTAGCGGGCCCCGCTAAGGAATACGGAAAAAGCATCATCTTAATCGAGTCATTCGAGACATCCTTAAACTTGCAAGTGGCGGTAAGCCGATTGAATTGGCGGATATGGTTGTGTGGATTGTCCTTCTCATCACCACGGAATTTGTTGTTTTGGATCATCGACAACAAACCCGTTTTCACCTCAAAATTCTCCGCAAGGATAGCGGGAATCACAATAGCCTCTCCATAACCCTTGGTGGGTGCTTGAAGTAACTCCATCATAGTTCGATTCGCCATGGTTGGTGCTTCTCTTACAATGGGTTCGTCAATAGGAGACTCCTCACTAGAAAGATTGGGAGTGGGAGTTTTGTTCTTTCGTTTACATGCACGTCTTGCTTGATTACGAGTTAGCATAAATGTCACGTACAACGAGGGGACGAGCAAAGAAGATTATTTTTGGTGTTTTGTATTTTTCAATTTTTTTGTGGTTTACGGTTTTACGTGTACACCTTTTTCGTCTTGGTGAATGTATTAAGTAGACACAAATCTACAAATCTCCTCCTTAATCAAATCTCTTGATTAAAGAAGCCTCAAGGAATGAAAACGATCATCTGAAGTGAACGCCTTCGATGACTTTAGAACGTTGGTGGAACACCAAAATGTTCAAGAGGGTTTAATCAATGAAACCAAGAATATATATATGATACTTAGTAATACTTTGGGCGGCAAAACCCTCGATTAGCTCTCAAAATCAAATACTCACAAGCAAGCGGGGAAATGAGGCGGCGCGAAGCACTTAAGAGCCTTTTTCCTTAGGATATATTTTATAATATTCGCCTTATACCCACCTTATAGTTTGTATTTTTCAAAATTGAGCTTCACGAAAGTATTTATCTATTTTTGCCTTTTTCTTTGGTTTGAGGTTCGAATACAATGATTGGGTAATGACCTCCCAAGTCAAGGTTGTGATTTCTCACGTATTTGGAGTACTTGTGAATTTATTGTTCTACGTATTCAATATAGTAATAGTATTCACACAAAAATCGAAAACCGATAATACGTATTAGTAGAGTGCTACTAATACAAATACTATTTTGGTTAGTATATAAAAACAACAATTCCAAATCAAAACACAACACGTCTCCCCGGCAGCGGCGCCAAAATGATGTAGTGGTTTTACTACTCTTTAGGAAAAGAGAGCAAAAGTGGCAAGTATTGAGTACGACGATTTCAGAAAACCGTGTGTAAATGACCCTAAAATGGGGTTCGTTCTCAAGGAGGCTAGTGTGTTATGTGTGTAATGATTTGGATTACTTTGTGATTATATTTTTGAGAAAGAAAAATATAAAAGGGATAAGAAGAGAATGACGGTTACGATGTCGTATTAAACTAAGACGAAAAAGGTGTACACGTAAAACCGTAAAAAGCACTAAAATTAAAATTTTACCCTAAAAATTCCTAAAAATCATTAAAAATCCACAATAATATTCTAAGAGTTTACAAAAAATCCAAACTTGCCAAAACCTTTTAATTTAATTAAATAATGACTTTTTAATGCTAATTAAAGCCCTAAAAATCAATATTAACCATTAAAAAGTCCAAAACAAGATTTTAAAGTTTGTAAACCTCAAAAATAACCTAATTAAGCTAAAAAGTATTTTTCAAAATTTTAAAACCACTAAAAACTATTTTTAAACAATTAAAAACTATTAAAATCAATTAAAACTTAAAATAATTCTAGAAAATAATTAAAAGACTCTAAAAATATTTGGAAAGTTGCAAAATTCCTAATTAAGTGTCTACAATCTAGGAAAATATAAAAACTTAGAAAATCAGACTTTTAATTTTTAACAATAAAATAATATTAAAATATTATTAAAAATCCAAAAATCATAAAAAAATTCTAAAAACTTGCAAACTAGCTTAATTTAACCTAAATAATTCAGAAATGAAAGTGAAATTACCTAAATACCCTTAATGGGCCTAGAAAATGGGCTAAACCCAAAACAGATCCTTAATGGGCCAAATTTGAGCCCAAAATGAAAAAGTGGCCCAGATAAGCCCAAAAAGCACTACTTGACTCAAAATTTGATTTTAAACAACTTTTTACAAAGGCCCAAAAGCTGAAAGTGTGAAATAAGCTAGCTTATACCAAACAGCTTATTCTTAATGGGCTTTTTGGCCCATTAAGCTATAAGCCAATGCCATAAGCTCAAATTAGACACACAAGCTTCTTTTGTCCTAAATAAGACTTCTGTAAAAAGAAATTTGAAATAAGCCCAAGGAATAAGCCTAAAAATGCAATAAGCAATCTATAGAAAACGACAAAATAGTCGTTTTTGAGTTCTAGGCCACTCGAAAAGCTGATTCAAGTTTCTAAAGCTTTTAAATGACTTAATTAAGCAAAATCAACAAAGAGGTTTCAAATAAGCTGACTCAATAAGCTGGAAAAAGCAAATAAGCACTTATGTAAAAGTCAAATAAGTTGGTTTTCTAGAAAAAAGTCAAAGTCAAAGTCCAATAAGCTCCAGTCTAATCAAATGGGTCAAATAATGAAGATCTATCACAAAAAATAAGTTGTTGCAGGTCTGGATAAGATAAAATAGCTTATTGATAAGCTGAGTTCAAAATAACACTAGCAAGGGCTAGTTTTGGGTGTTGAGCAGTGGAAACTTTTTCCACTGCTTGACTTGTTTGACTTTTTGTCTTTAGTGACTTTTTTGAGATTCAGATTACACAAAGGCACCCAAATGATCTTTAGATCATAAGGAGTCAATAACAATCAATAAATCACAAACACAATCACCCAATTGATACAGTTTGAAGGTCTACGATATCTAAGGATTTGGTAAATGATGGATAGATCTATAGATTAATGGTGGAAATGGGGAAGGAGGAAGATGAAGTATAGAGAGAGAAAGGAGAGGGAAGGAAAAGTAGAGAGAGAAAGTGATTAGATTAAATGAATAATGTTGTAAATGAATGAACCACCCCCCCTAACATGCTAGGAGGGGTATATATAGCCCACCCTACATGTGGGCTATATGGACTATATTTGGATCACGAGCCTAATACATTAATATATCGTTGGAGCGACCGATCCTTCATAAATACGTAAAAACGTATTTCCAACAATCTCCCCCTAAGGGAGGTCGCTCCAAGTTACAAAGTTCTAAATATTCTATAGCTCGTGATCTATACTAATAATGATGTGACCGAGACTTTCTTTGGGAAAACACATTTCCAACAATCTCCCCCTAAGGGAGGTCACACCATTTTACAAAATCTTAAACCTAGCATACTATGCTTGAGTCTTCGATCTTGTTCTTGTGAATATGCTTGATGTGATCTTTGACTTTAGTCTTGAGCATGTTTCCTTGCCTTGACCTTGTGCATTCATCACTTGTGAAATTTGCCTCTTCGTGACTTTATGTTCCACATACTTATACCTTTAAATTCTTGAAAGCTTCAGAGTTTGATACAGCGGAAGACTTGACCTTCAGACTTTCTTGAATTTGTTGAAGTACTAATTGTATGTAGTATAAGCATGTGGTGACGACTTCTTCTAGATTGTACACCGCAATGCCACCTTTTTGTTACGCTGCATAAGACAGTTAGCAACAAGCAATATACACGGATGAAATGGCCTTGAACATTTCATTCTAATTCGGTAGCATTTTACCTCCGGTCGGTGAAGACCGTTGGACGATATTAAATATCGTACTTGTGGCAGGTAGTTTCAATAAAGAACCTCCTTGACAAGATTTCGCGGGTAAACCCGTTCTCTTTACTCGACCGTCCAAAGCTGACTGCGAACGTAAAGAGTGAATCATTTGGATAATATTATCCGCATGATTTGAAGCCGTCAATTCATGTTCCTGGAACAAGTGAAGTTCAATTAAGAACCGCACCGTCGTTGCTTTCCAGTTGTCACTAGCTTGATTCATATAGAATCTTGCAAGTTACCTACCAAGTGCTGTTTGATGTTAACACTAGAAGGATTTCCATTCGTCACTGTAAATACTTAATAGTATTACTCTGAATGTTCTGGCAAGATCACTATGATATTGCGTAGAGGCCTGGAACGTGTTTAAATTCATTTAAGAATTAAACCACTGTTGCTTTCCAGTTATCACAAGTTTGATTCATAAAGAATCGCACAAGTCACCTACCATGAGCTTTTTGATATTCGCTCAAGAAGGATTTCCATCTTCATTGTAAATACTTTCGTATTACTCGGATGTTCAGGCAAGATCATGAAGATTTTGCGTAGGACTCTTAATATCTTTCTTACTTTTCACATTGTGTGAACAAGCAAGGAATAATGGAAGTGTGTCCTAATGAGATATTTGATGATCTCAAATGGCTCTAGACTCGATCGTGCATTTTGGATTTTTAGTGATCGGAGGCTGGAGAGGAGTGCCACCTTTTCAATACCAATTTATTCGGAGTGAATAAATCAATAGTAATGTGTTGTCTCCGTGTGATTAAAACAAATATCTTTTGAGAGATATCTGAGTTAGCTGGGATGGGTTGTGCCTTGCATCACTGGGTCCATGATGTCTTTCTTCAATATCAAGAATCATTAAAAATGATCTCAATAGCATATGAATTGACCCGGTTTCTGCCTAAGTTGTAAGGAGGGCTTCTTTCTTTACACCCTTTATCTTTACAATTCTTTTTCATTCTTCAACCCCTTCAATGCTTACCATTACGTCATAACTAGCACCTTGTTGTGATTGTTCCAGTGCTAACTTAAGTACTTGGTCGGCATTCAGCTACGTTCACAATCTTTCTCCATCTTTCCTAAGGACTACTATTTCTAGCTATGGAATGTCCTTGGGAAGATTCCTCCGGTTCTAGAGAAATCATTGGACTTTAACCTATCCTACCATCCTTATGTCACCACAATCTTCACCGTTGTGAATAGAGATGTTTTGGGTAAGTGTATGTCACCATGAAATCCATTTTGAAGTGCAAATCCATTTTGCTCCCCCTTAACATATGCTACGATATTCGAAAACATTTCGCACATGTCGGGATGAGCTAACACGTTAATTCAAACCATTTATGATTGATCATATCCCATATTAAATCACATTTTCTCCCCCATATTAAAAATATTAACCCAATCGATGTTTTTAATATCAATTGATTTAATAGCCTTTTAAGAAAATTTGGGAAGAAAAATGTAAATCCAATTATCTTCATGAATTACACAAGCTCCCCCTCAAATTAATGAGGGTGTACTTGAAACGTAAATTAAATACCTTTTAAACACAAGTGTAAGGTATTTAACACGTGCAAAGATCAATATATGATAATGAATTCACAAGATTAGCAATGTACGAGGTTGGACCTGAATAATGGAGAACAGCATATGAAAGAAGCACATGGTTCTTGTTCACGAATGTTGGTCACCTCGTCACGTCCCCGAGAAAATTAATTCCCGTTGTTGAGTCAAAGCTTTCCGGTGAAATGCTTGACTTGATTATGAAAAGCGGGTTGCTATCTGAAATAATAGCAAACCATTTTGAGCATGTTTTAAAAATTTGAACTTCTGCTCGAACTTTATTTACAACCCCGTGTCATTATTGAATGACATTTCTAGGTTCGTAAATATTATCGATTCCAGAAGACATGCTCTTTTTATCAAAACATTTTTGAACACACAATTTTGAAAGATTTAGAAAAAACCTTTTGAGAAATTCTCGAAAAATTGTGCTCAAAGTTTTGAAAACCAATTACTTGAGCTTAAGATGTTGAATATCTTAAAAAACGAGCTCAAGTCCGAGAAGTTGTAAACTTCCCATTGTTAAGGATAAGTTTATCATCAGCGATAAACTTTCCTTTTATCTGAAGAACGAGTCCTAAGCTGACATTTACTTAGAAGTCGTTTTCATGAGCTTGAAAACTTTGACTGTTTTAACGGAAAGCTCATGACCGAGAAAGGTTAATTTCTCGTTATGAAGAAAAGTTCTCTTATTTAAAAGATACACTTTCCTTTCTGAGCTTAAAACTTCGAATGTTTTAAGACAAGCTCATGACCGAGAAAACTGAATTTCTCGTTATGAGGATAAGTTTATCATTAATGATAAACTTTCCTTTATTTGAAGTTCGAGTTACAGTCTGACATTTAACTGTAAGTCATTGTGCATGAGCTCAAAAACTTGGAATGTTTTCGATATAAGCTCATGCCCGAGAAAAATTAATTTCTCGTTGTAAGGATAAGTTTATCATCGGCGATAAACTTTCCTGCCTTTGAAGAACGGGTTATAGACTGTCATTTATCTATAAGCCTTTGTGCATGAGCTTAAAAGCGTGGAATGTTTTTAACATAAGCTCATGCCCGAGAAAAATGAATTTCTCGTTTTTAGGATAAGTTTATCATCGGCGATAAACTTTCCTTTCTTTGAAGATCGAGTTATAGTCTGTGATTTGACTATAAGTCCTATACACGAGCTTAAAACCTTTGAATAGTTTTAATATAAGCTCGTGTCCGAGAAAAATTAATTTCTCGTTGTAAGGATAAGTCATCATCGGGATGAACTTTCCTGTCTTTTGAGAGCGAGTTACAGTCTGTTATGTGACTGTAAGTCATTGATGCAACTTAACCATGAATCCCCTGAGACATTTGTTTCTCTGATATCTGCTTCTTCAGCAACCAAACTCTAAGAGTGTCCTTAGTTGAACGGTACACAACGATTGGACCGCTTCGTTCTTTTGGAACATCAACTTTGGTACCTGCAATCTCATTAGGAATTTGCATGCTTTGACGTGGGTTAGCGATATCAATTATAGAAGCACATGGGGGTTCACAGTTGGCTTTACTTGTTTCAGAGGCGACCTGAGTAGATGATTCACTAGTCTTGGCTGGCAAACGTTTCCTTTTATAGAAAACCTTAAGTTTAGGCGTAAGTGAAGTATCATCTTTATCAGTTTCCTCCCTAGTAGACTTAGTAGAATCGGAGACTATCCTAGTTAAAGGGCACTCATTTCCTACAAGAGTGAAAGTTCTACCAGTGGGGCGCCAAACTTTACCAAAGGGTTTGATTTTAGCTATCCACTGGGACTTAATTCTAGCACGGGAGTTCACCTCATCAAGTAATTTCTTGACACAAGCATCATGATTTGCCGTAAAGACACATTTTCTACATGTTTTACAAGTAGCATATTTAATGTCTGAATAATTCCTAGATGATTGATCGATGCTCCTAGAAGATGGCATGCTATGGTTAGCAGTGTTGGGTAATCTAGAAGGCATCTGACTAGGTTGGACATTGCTATCTCTTGCATGTGTCTTTTGCTTAGCTTCCCTAAGATCAGATTCATGGAAAACGTCATTTGAACTAGTTCTAGACGTGGTCTTGGTATTTTTAGGGAAACTAGAGGCAATCATATGATTTGGTCTTGCTAAAGCTGGAGTGATCACATTGGGCCTAGTTGCTGGAGTGACTGGTCTAAAAAGATGAACCAAATCAACTTGGGAGGCAAACCGCGGTCTCGAGGATTGTGGTCGCTCGGATCTAAATGCAGTAGGTTGTCTGACAATCGGTTGTCTGACGAACTGATTTGTAGGCGGTTTCCCCAAGATTGATGGTTTTTCAAGCTTAGTGTCCACACTAGATCCTTTAGTTTTCCTTAACTCGTTTTTCAACGCAGCTATAGCAAAGACTTTTCCTGTACTTGGGCCTTTAAAGTCTCATTCTCTTTGAGCAAGTTATCTTGGGATGCCAACTTAGATTCAAGCAGTTGAATTTGTTTCAAAAGATTATCCTTTTCAGCTTTAGAATCTAGAACAGTTTGATCCAATTTTCTTTCAAGAACAACGTTTGACTTTTCAAGTTTTTCAAAGTATGTTTCAAATTTGTCCGTTTTATTAGAAAATTCAAGTTTGGCATCCTCAAGATCTTTTGATTGTTGAGCTACAATCGTTTCGAGCTCTCTAATCTTGGAATCAGAAGCAGTCAATGAAGCAGTTATAATACAATTATCATGATGTACTATAGCATTCTGAACAATCTCTCCCCCATTATGACTTACATTGGATGAATCAGATGTGGTATTGCTATCACTCGTGTCCATCCCATGTTTGTCATAATTAGGTTCAGAATGCTCAATATGCGGCATGTCATCAGCATATACATCATAAACAACATTACATTGTACCATGTTTGCAGGGTCTTCGTCATAAACGGGTAAGGCGTCATCAAGAAGGATCTCGTGAACATTCCCTGACGTGCCACTGGTATCATGTTGTCCTCCTGATTCCGTGCTCTTGCCATCGTTAGGCTCCAAGTTGTCAATCGTATGACCAATTTCCTCTTGCATCGAAGAGTCTTGCACTCCATTATCATACCCTTGCTGAAGTCGAGATCTTTCATAAATCGAAGACGAGACCGAGGTCATGAGTGTCAATATTGTATCACGAAAAACTCGAAGCTCGGTATGTGTATCTCGAAGAAATGATTGGCAAAGCATCAAACTTTCAGACTTGATGATATTGAATTGGAGGAAAGGCGTGAGTTGTGTCACAAGAGCCTTATAAGCAAGTGTCGATGCAGAGTGATTAAAGCTTTCATTGTTAAGTTCCTCGGAGAGTTGGGTCAAAGTGGTGAAAATTGAGTTGATGAATATATGACGATCTTGTCCAAAGATTGTCACAAATTCGCTCCCTCCTTGAATCCCCGAAAGAGTGACAAGATGAGATTGAAGCATTCGAAATGAAGTGATGCCACTTTCTCTGACCTTGTCTTGCAAATTATATGATTCTCCCTTGTTTGATGTCGAATTCAAAAAATCCATTGAAAGTCGAAGAAAGATAATCGTGGTAAATATCAAAAGACCAATACGATACTTGACAAATCGGGGATAAACCAATAAAATGAAATTCACAGGATTTTTCCACGTTAACTTTCAGAATAACCGCCTCAACAATCCGTCGGCTAAATAATCCTTGTCACTATATCACGTCACTTTATCCCGACTATAACTTAATATTATAAAATTTTCAAAATAAAAATTTGAATAAAAATAAAAATATGAATTGATAATCAAAATTAAAAAAATTAATATCCAAAATAGAAATTAATATTCAAAAATATCCAAAATAACTAAAATATCCAAAATTAACTAAACTAAAAAAAAATTAAAATTAAAATATAAAAATGTAAAACTATAAAAATTTACTTAACTAAAAAAACAAAATAACAAATCTTTTAAATTTTTGACTTTTAAAAGAATCAACAATGCGTTTTAAAAAAGTCTGATATCTTGGAATTTCAAATTGTGTTGTCAAATAGTGCCCCACGTGGCCAAAAAAAAAATCCTAAAAACGTGGCATGTGACCAGTTAAGTGACTTTGTAAACTCCGTCCCACTCACCACAAATTTCACTATTAAAAATTCTTTATCTTCTACCTTGTAACTTCCGCCCTGTTAAATACCAATATATGTGTTGACTCCAATCTCTCTCCTCAACAAAACTCTACTAAACTCACAATCCTCCATTTTCTCTCCCAAAAATCTCTCTCTCTCTTCAAATTAACAGTCACCAAACCTCACAAATCCTCTCATAACTGCTTCATACTTCGTATAACTGATCAAAATAGATCATTACCCGACCTTTTGATTTCGTTATGACTGCTTCGAGAACAAGAAGAGGCTTCAAGATCTTTAATGAGATCTCGGGTAGGTATTCTTACTGTATTGTTTGTGTGTTGTTGAGTCTCTCTCTCTTCTGTAGTGTCGTTCTTGTGATGAGTCGAGTGCGAGTATGTGTGTGTGATGTGAGTCGATTGAATGAGTCGAGAGTGAGGTAATGTGAGAGTCGAGAGGGTGTCGGTGAGGGAGTGAGGGTCGAGAGTGTTGTTGATACGAGGGTCTGTTTGTCGAGGATTTCGAGGGTCTGTAAAAAATGAGTGTGTCGAGGCTGTGAGGGGTTAGAGTGGTTTTGTTTGGGAGTTGAGGGGGTCGAGTCGTGTGAGGGTGTGTTGTTTGAGTCGGGGCTGTCGAGAGGGTGAGGGTTTTCGAGTCTTGGGTGAGGGTAAAAAATGAGTCGAGGGTCTAGATGTTGTTTGTTTGGTTCGAGGGAGAGAGTGAGAGGTGTCCGAGAGATGAGAGGGTTTGGAAGGGTGTGATAGTCGAGGGATGAGAGGGTGAGAGGGTGTTTGTTACGGGTGAGTTTTGGGTGTGTTTTTTGGAGTCGAGGCTGAGAATGGTTTGAGGGAGTTTGTTGATGTCGAGAGTTGTGAGGGAGTGAGTCGGTTTAGAGTGAGTCATTGTTTGGGTCGAGTCGAGAGGTGTGGTGTCAGTCGAGTGGTGTTTATTCCGAATAGACTTCTATTCGGAAAGTGTCTATTTAAAAAAAATCTATTCGGAAAAAATCTATGCGGAAACAGTGTTTATGCGGAAAAAGTGTCTATGCGGAAAAAGTGTCTATGCGGAAAAAATGTCTATGCGGAAAAAGTGTCTATGCGGAAAAAATGTCTATGCGGAAAAAGTGTCTATGCGGAAAACTTTGTCTATGCGGAAAAAATAGCCTACACGGAATAACAGCCTACGCGGAAAGCTTATTCGGAATACTTATTCGGAAAACCTATGCGGAAATCTGATACGAAAACTGAAAACTTTGGATCAAAAAAAAAAAAAAAAAAAAAAAAAAAAAAAAAAAAGGACTGATGACACTTGACAGATTTGGACTGTTATGACAGATTGGACGGTTTGGACTGATAAGAAAAATGAAGAAGAAAACTGAAAAAAAAAATACTGATTAAAAAATTATTAAAAAATGACTGATTAAAAAAGGATTAGGCAAGGTTGTACCAGAAAATAAACTGATAAACGAAAAAACTGATAAAAAGAAGAGAATTTTGACTGGTTTGGACTGATTAAAAAAAACAGATAATAAAAAACTGACACACGAAAAAAAATAAAACTGATAAAAAAAATAAAAATAAAAATTGATAAAATATATAAAAATTGATAAAAAGTTGATCGAATGATGAAAAGATTGATAAAAAATTAGAAAAGAAAGGATTTTTACCACCAAATCAAAAGATAAAAAAAATGCAAATCCTAAGATTCAACCATGGCTCTTGATACCAATTGAAGGTTTACGAATTCTAAGGATTTGGTAAATGATGGATAGATCTATAGATTAATGGTGGAAATGGGGAAGGAGGAAGATGAAGTATAGAGAGAGAAAGGAGAGGGAAGGAAAAGTAGAGAGAGAAAGTGATTAGATTAAATGAATAATGTTGTAAATGAATGAACCACCCCTCCTAACATGCTAGGAGGGGTATATATAGCCCACCCTACATGTGGGCTATATGGACTATATTTGGATCACGAGCCTAATACATTAATATATCGTTGGAGCGACCGATCCTTCATAAATACGTAAAAACGTATTTCCAACACAGTTTAATCAATAAACACCAGATGTGATAAAGACATGAAACAATAAGTAGTTTAGGTTCAAAAAGCACTTAGAGCACAATTCAGCCAGCCAAATTCAACCAAATGCATACACAAGCTATATTAAACTCAAATGAACAAGTCTAAACAAGTTTCATGCAATGATTCAAAGAATTAAGCAAGATCTAAGCTGATGAATGTTACTGATGAACACTAACACATGCAGTTTAACACTTTGCTGATGTATTTGACCAATAAGCCAGATTCAAACCTCATGATCTATCAAGTAAGTTATAATAATGATGTTTTAACAACTTTCAACCCTAAGCATGCACAAATACTAGATTTCACCAAAATCTTAGGTAAAAAACAGTTAAATCCAACAAGTTATAGCAGATTGTATGATTTGAAGTTTCAAACCCAAAAACTTGCAGCAAAACACTCTCAACCAAGCATATATCAGATATATAGCACAAACACAAACTTTCCACAACACAATAACAAGATTCAAGCTTAAACAGGTAGTCCCAAACACCCTTTTAACTTTTCAAAACCAAGTTTTTCAAATCAAAAGCAAGATTCAGTTTACCAAATGATCAATCTAGCATATAAACAACATTATCATGCAAGACTAAGTAGATTTAAGCCAAGAAATCAACAAGAACAACAGTATAGCACAAATCCACAAAAAATCCAATTTTTATCAGATTTTCAAGGTTTCAAGACAAACCTCATGGATGTACATCCACACCCACGAATTTATGAGCTTATGTGCTAGCAAGAACAAGCACAAGCTTCCAATAACAACCCTGCTAAGATTCAACAAGGTAAGTAGCACAATATCAAAATCAGAAACTTAAAAAGCCTTGATTAATGCAACCTTGTTACCCCACACTTGATTATCCCCATGTTATAAGCCTCATCACACCTTAATATCACAATTAGGATGCTATGATCAGCCCTATAACCCAAGAATTCCAAGGTTGAAACAAGAACTTAGCAAAATATCAAGCTTGAAGGAAAAATGCAAACTTTTGCACTCTCCTTAAAAACAGGGTTTGAGATTCAAATTCAGTGAACAAATAACATAAACAAGCATGAAAATAAGTGGCACTTGGTCTTTCTTCAATACACTTAACACAATTTCATTAAACTGAAAAGAGGATTTACAAGTGTTTGAACAAGGAAAAACCAAAAGCAATTGTAAATGTTGTAGCCCTATGCCTTTATATAGGCTACATGTGAACTAGTTAAGCAAGAAAAAACGTAAAACCCTAGGTTTGAACTTCCAGAAATGCCCTTGTGAACTTTTGAAAATGCTTGATCATGTGAAGATTTTTTGGATGTTTGTGGAGTGGTGAGCTGTAGAAAGGTGATCAAGGGTCTCAAATAAGCTTAGTTTCAAGCTTTGTTGTGGGACGTTGGATCTTTGTTACTGTTTTGTCTTCTTCTCCAAGAAGTGGGACAAGGGTTTTTCATGTGACTAAGGGAGTGATGTGGCAGACCATTTGAGAGTTGGGTTGTGATTGGGTCACCTTAATCATTAATCTGCACAATTTTGGGGTTTAATTTTTTGTAATTAACAAAACCCCAAATGTGTTCTTGAGTTGATAAACACAGATTTTGATCTTGTTTAAGGGTGGATTAAGTTTAAATTGGTGTTAAGGCACCAAGGTTAATTTATTAATTAACCCGGGTGAGTGGGAGGCTGAGGTGGAGGAGTAGAGTGTTGTGATTGGTTGAAGTGGTGAGTGGGGTGAGGTGGCAGGTTCTGGTTGGTCTATGTAACAATGTTGTCTGGCCAACTTGAGTCCTTCACTTCTTTTCCTTTTGTCACTTTGTAAATAAAGCTCAAAAATCCGTATCCCTTTGTTATTAAAGTTTTGTTTTTCACACTTTTGCCCCAAATACTTTTCCAAAGTATTTTCAGGGGTATTTCTTGCCATTTTGTGATTCTTGAAGGGCTGATTTGGTATTTTCTTCAATGGTAATGGTCTTGAATTGTATAATTGGCATTTTGGAGGACTGAAATTGCCAAGTCATAATGATCGAGGGACCATTTTTGCCAAATCTTCAAAGTTAAGGGTCCTTTTGGTAACTTTGGTATTTTCAAAGGACCAAACTTGTAGTTTCTTGTACTTTGAAGGACTTCATGATATATTTGACTTTGTGGAGGATAATGGTTGACAATTTAGCTTTGTTGAGGGGCTAAACTTGCCAATTCTTCATAGTGGAGGGCCCTTTTTGTAATTTTGACAAACTTTAGGGACCAAACTTGTAATTATGAAGATACAAGGGTATAAAGTGTCAATTATTCCATATTGGAGGACCCTTTATCCTAATTCTTCAAGTCTAAAAGGGTTTTCTTGGGAAAATCTTCATTAGGGCTTGGTTCATTGTGCGGCTTCGTTTGCCGTGTTCGTTTTTGTATGATTCTTGTGATCTTTTGTCATTTTCTCAATATCCGTACCTAAAATACACAAGCAACAAACACAAGCATATATATGGGTATTTTGATGATATTTAATGCATTTTAAGCCCTTTTTGGATGATGAGACTATGTATAAAAGTAGTCTCATCAGTTATACGATTTGGAAAGCGTGGAAAGTTAAATCCACAATATGTGGGCCCTTTCAAAGTGGTAGCCAAAGTCGGGGAAGTGGCTTACCGTTTGGAGCTGCCACCACAATTAAGTCGGATACACCCCACCTTCCATGTATCTAATCAGAAAAAGTGCTACGCTGAGGAACCTTTGGTTATGCCCTTAGAAGGAGTCCAGATCGACGACCAACTCCAATTCACGGAGAAACCAGTGGAAATCATGGAGAGAACAACCAAGAAATTGAAACCTAGCCGCATCCCGTTAATCAAAGTGCGATGGGACTCAAAAAGAGGCCCCGAGTACACCTGGGAACGAGAAGACATCTTCAAAGCCAAGTACCCACATCTTTTCACTTAAAATATAAGTACGTTTTAGTAGCTTTGAGGACAAAGCTAAAATAACGGGGTGGTGCTGTAAAATCCATGATTTTACCATGATTAAATGTAATAAAGTTTCACCCAATGATCCTAAGAACATTCACTCATGTGTTATATTTCAATAAGATGTGTGTGAACTTGTCCATTATGTACTTATACTTTTACATTCATCCTTGTTGTAAATAACTACATAACTTAAATCATGTGCTTAAGACTAGAAGAACAAGTAATGAAATGTATAACTAATTAAGTATACATAACATGTAACAAAATTGAGAACTATGTCACATCATACATATATAGCCGTGTATGCATATGTGTACATCATAAGCATACTTGCACCATCTTGGACTAGCCCAAGATAGCCTTCTCTTTTTGTGCTAGCCCAACATAAGCCCACAACAAGCCCATCTCTCCCTTTGGTTAGCCTTACACGACACACACATGCATTATGTAGAAGAAGAAGAGTTGCTTAGGAAATGAAAAGTGTTACACTTGGCACAAGGGTTCTTACCAAGGCAATCATACCTTTTGCCTTGCCCTTTCTCTTTCTTCTTCAAGCCGAAAACACACACGCTTTTCATTCTCTTATGCAAATCCAATCTCATTTCTCTCATCTCCTTTCTCTCTCAAATCATTCGGCTTTAAGCCATATGCATCAAATAATATACATTAAATCCACTAGATCTTTGTCGCATCTTAACTACTAATCATTTAGTAGCATCATCACCTTTAGAATCATTATAACAAGCCCTAGCTGAAACCTTAAGGGTCACGGCTTGGTTATAGTTAGGGTTTTCATCACCATCAAGATTAGATCCCTAATCTTCCTTGTTCTCTAGATCTTCCTTGTTCTCTAGATCTTCCGTGGTAACTTTAGCAAGAAAGGTATTAATCATTATGCTTCTTCATTTTTACTTGCATGCATCAACATCCACCAATAAACACATGTAACAAACTTGTTAAAATCAAGATTTGATAAAACCATGACCATCTATGGTCACTGCATATATTGAATATTATTAGTCATGGTTAAAAACTTTTAATAAAGAAACCTATGACTAGTATTCTATGTTTAAAACTTGATTAAAAATCATATGAATCATTTTATGAATTTAAATGTAGCCATGGGTTACAAATCTTACTTTTTGGGATTTTAATTAACTAATAATCATGAGTCTCATAAGTAAACTTGTGTAACTAAAAAAACCATGAAAAACCCCATGACCTTAAAGGTCACGGCATAATTAAATGGACATCTATGATTTATGTACTAAGTTTAAACAAGGGAATATGTATTTATACATGTAAAATGGACTACTAAAAATCACTAAAACACTTTATATATACAAATATAGCCATGGGCTATATATGTCATTGGATGGACTTTAAATGTACATGCATGCTTATGTAAAACCTAGATCTAGTGTTAAGAGTTTAACTTAACATAATAAACATAAAACTAGCTTAAAGATCTTATGGGAACATTTGGGGAAAACAATATAGCCGTGGGCTATATGTTGTTTTTCTTGGATTTATGGTAACCTTGGAAATATGCAATAAGCCTAGATAACTATGTTGGATTTTATAAATATTTATAAGACACTAAACTAGCTAAAAATCACATCTAGGAAACACCAAGATTAAATTATAGCCGTGGGCTATATATATATATATATGTATACATGGACTTATGATTTGGTTTTCTTGGTTTGTACATAGCTAGATCTTATTTTGGGACACTTATAAGTACATGCAACCTTAAAACAAGTTTTGACTCATCTTAATAAGCTATAATTAAATATAGCCGTGAGCTATAAGCCCATAATAGAGCTTATGACTTGCATGCAACCTTGTAACACATCTAGATCTCATTTGGTACATTAAATTAAACAAACTATGAGTTTTATTCTTTTATTAAGGTTTATAACTAAATATGGATAAGCTAATTATAAGCTTATGAGAAAATCCTAGATTATTACTTACATAAAATAAAAAAGTAGTATTGATGGACTAATAAAGCCCATGCAACATTAGCCCAAGACTTAATGGACCCAATAAGCCCATTTAACAAATCTTAGTATCTTAATGGACTTAAGAATATGCTTAGGCCCATTTAAATAATTAATGGACTTAAAAATGTATTTAAGCCAATAAATGTTTTAAAGCCCATTTAACAAGTTAGTGGACTTAAAACGTATTTAGACCCACTAGATGGCCCATTAGATATTTTAGCCCATTTAATGTTTTGGATATTTAAATAAAAGTTTTATAATAAAATATAACTTATAAAAACGTTTGGACTAAAATGACAATTTATGAAACTTAAGGACTAAAATCGTGACATATGAAACTTGTTTTGATAAATTATTAAACACAAGGACTGGAAATGTAAATATCCGAAAGTCTAGAGTTTAATAAATACCATTCGTGGCATATTAAACCCTAGGGACCATTTTGGAAAGTTTCTAAAAGTTGTTTTGTCATTTCATAACCCTAAGGACTACTTTTATAATAATCTGAAACCTAAAGAAGCCATAGGGACTATTTTTGCCATTTTATGAAAGTTATAATACCTAAATATAACCAGGAGGACTAAAACTGTCATAACCTGAAAGTTTAACAAGCCTTAGGTACTAAATGTGTAAAATCCAAAAGTTTTACTTTACTTAAAACATGGAGGGACTAGTTTTGCCATAATCCGAAACTTAAACTAGCCCTAACCCTAATTCTATTTTAAATTTAGTAAAACTTAATTAAACCCTAAACTACAAGGGTTAATGTATAAATTCTTAAACTTGTAGTTTATAAATTATTTTATAAATGTTAAATAATTTATGGGAACTTTAAAGTTAAATAAAATATTATATTTTTACTTTACAAAAATAAAATATTTATATTTTGCTTTATGAAATGAATTGTATAAACAATATGGATATGTATTATCTTTAGCTACTATGGGCGATTCCACAGATCCTAATCTCTCGCGCTGCTAATCTCAATTCATCGGCTGCCACTCATCGATTAACTAGTGTATATCGTGATTCATCAAGGCTCTAGCTAATCTCGCTGCTACTAAGAGTGAGGAATATTGGCTTGTGATTTTTATCCCCCTATATCTCCTGTGGTCATCTGGTTTACCGGATTTTGGCTGGATCTTTTGATTTGATGTCCGTAACTCTTTTTAATTTATTCGACGCGTTGCTGGGATATTGTGTTGGTGGCGTTTTTAGGGTTTGTGATTCTTCATCAGATCCTTTTTTCTTTAACTTCATTTTTTGATTAGATATCTCTTCAATTTCTCTTCTTCCATTCCTAAAATTCATTTTATGTGGTTCTTCCTCTTTATCATGGGTGATCATGCTTGGACTGAGGTTAGAAGGAAAGGACGTCGTTCGGTGTTTGATAGGTTGGAGTTCCAAAATTCCAATAGGTCCATGATGGATGATTTATCGAGGATTTCTTTATCTGTTTACGTATCCAATTTCCCCTCTCATATCACAATCAGAGAGCTTCGTAACATTTGTGGTAAGGTTAGGATGTTGGTGGATATTTATATTGCCAAGCATAAAAACGCGTTAGGGCAGATGTTTGTATTTTGCCGGTTTATCAATGTGAATAATCAAGATAACCTCATAAACTCTCTTTGCAAGATTTGGATTGGTAAGTTGCGGCTATACGCGTGTGTAGCCAAGCATGATAGGAAATTGGGGGGTAAGTCTTCCTTCTCTAGGGTTCAAGATGCTAAACCAGTAGTTCCTAAGGTGACGCCCATTTCTAATGTACCGTTGGCTTCTTCTTATGTCAACGTTGCTAAGGGTGAATCTAAGGGTGAGGCAGCGACTTTTAATACTTCACATGAAGGTTCTGGTTCTTATTCCCCCTCCATTATTCTAACACAAGACTCTTTCAATGATTTTCCATTAGGCCTGCTTGGTTGTTACAAGGATTTTAGGGCTATTGCTAGTACCAAAAGCATGTGTCAAAATGAAGGTTTTTTGAATGTTGATTACAAGTATTTGCGAGGTTTGTGGGTCCTTTTTGACTTTGATTCAGAGGAAGCTAAGAATAAATTCCTTTCTCATAAAGGTATTCTGAACTGGTTTGCTTCATTGATACCATGGTATAATGAATTTGTGGTGGATGAACGTCGTGTATGGCTTGAGATTGAAGGTGTACCCATTCGATCTTGGGATAATCAAGTCTTCACTAAGATTTGTAATAGATGGGGGAAATCATATTTATTGATGACTCTGATGTGAGTAATCGGCTTAACAAAAGGCTTTGTATTAAGTCGACTCATGCGTATTTGATTTTTGTCTCAATCACAGTAACTCTGAATAATGTGAATTACACTATTCGTGTTATAGAATTATGCAGCTGGACACCTTCATTTCCTTCGCTAAAAAATGATAGTGATGAAGATATCTCTTCTGGTGATTATGATAAGTCTGATAACAACTTTAATGGAGATTGTGGTTCTGATTCTGATGCGGATCATGGTGACGGTGGTTCTGAATCTGATGCAATTCCTGTTGTAGGTGAAGTGTTGGAAGATTTAGTCCATGATGAGGAAGTTGAAGATCAGGTTCTCGAACACAATTTTACTACTCCCAAATCTGATGGTAAGGCTGTGGAACCTCCTAGCAGTGATCCGTTTGAACTTGAAGAGCTTATTAAAAAGAGTAGTAAACCACAAAAGTCACGTAAATCATTAACTCCTGAGTTAAATGAAGGGTTTTCTATGAATCTTAATAATGTGCATGCTAGTTTTGATTCGGTGCATAATTCTTCTACTGGTATTTCGTGTAAACATCCTGTGTTTTCAATGCTAGAACGCTTGGAGGAAACTATCAAAGTGGGCTTGGATCTAGAGCTTGATATGGAAGGGTGCGAAAAGACTCTTGCTTTACTAACTAATGAGATAAGAGTTAAGGACTTGAATAAATGAATTGCATTTCCATAAATTCTCAAGGTCTAGGTGACCTTAATAAGTGAAGATGGCTTCGTGATTTATGTCATGTTAATAATGTTAATTTCTTAGCTATTCAGAAGACTAAGATGCTTCAAGTTGATATTTGGATGCTTAGACAAATATGGGGGAATGTCCACTTTGATTTTGCATCTACCTCAGCTCGCGGAATGTCAGGTGGAATAATCTGTATTTGGAACTCTATTGTCTTTCGTATATCTCACATCTTTTGTAATGACAACTATGTCGTTATTCATGGTGTTTGGATTCCTAATGATGTTCATATTAGGTGGATTGTTGTCTATGCTTAATACTAGAGATTTTTGTATGTAAAAAGTTATCGTCTCGGTCTTTTCGAATTGATTACCAGTTGAAAGTGCGACTCAATCGTTCTTGGTGAAATATAAAGGAAAAAGGTTATCTATTTTAAACTAAAGTAAAATGAAAATGTAAATGTCGTTAAGTAAAAGTGGAAGCTCAAAAATTAAAACTAAAAATTAAAACTTAAAAATAAATGACGAAAAAATTAAACTTTAAAAGTAAATTTTGAAAACTTAATAAAAATGTAAACTTAAAATAATTCTAAGATAAAAACAATTTAAAATAAAGTTTAAAAAAATGGCGGGAAAAATAAATGTTTAAAACTAAACAGGAAACAAATAAAACGTAAGTCGGGATCCAAAATCTTGTCACAATCCGGAATCCACAATCTACATTCAATTCGGAATACTAAATGATTATTCTAGTTCGGAATAAGCGAATACTCAACCTATTGAGGAATAATGAAAACTGGACCTAGTGAGGAATAATGAAAACTGGAACTAGTGAGGAATAATGAAAACTGGACCTAATGAGGAATAATGAAAACTGGACCTAGTGAGGAATAATGAAAACTGGACCTAATGATGAATAATGAAAACTGGACCTAATGAGGAATAATGAAAACTGGACCTAATGAGGAATAATGAAAACTGGACCTAGTGAGGAATAATGAAAACTGGACCTAGTGAGGAATAATGAAAACAGGACCTAATGAGGAATAATGAAAACTGGACCTAGTGAGGAATAATGAAAACTAGACCTAATGAGGATTAATGAAAACTGGACCTAATGAGGAATAATGAAAACTGGACCTAATGAGGAATAATGAAAACTGGACCTAGTGGGGAATAATGAAAACTCGACCTAATGAGGAATAATGAAAACTGGACTTAATGAGGAATAATGAAAACTGGACCTAGTGAGGAATAATGAAAACTGGACCTAATGAGGATTAATGAAAACTGGACCTAATGAGGAATAATGAAAACTGGACCTAGTGAGGAAGAATGAACACAGGACCTAATGAGGAATAATGAAAACTAGACCTAATGAGGAATAATGAAAACTGGACCTGTAGAGGAATAATGAAAACTGGACATAATGAGGAATAATGAAAACTGGACCTAGTGAGGAATAATGAAAACTGGACCTAGTTAGGGAAACTGGGGTTTTAAAATAATCCGAACTAGATCAAAAATAACAAAAACTAAAAATAAGCTAAAATCAAATAAGCACTTATCTAGAAGTTTAACCAAAACAAGTTTAAGAAAAAGCAAATAAGCCAAAATTTAAAAACTTTTAAAAACACTAAATAATAAAAAATTTTAAAAACAGCTTTTTATAAAAATAAACTAATAAGCACTTAATTAAAAATAAGGAAATAACACCATAAGCTAGAAAAGCAATAAGCTAAAACATCAAACACTTAAAAATCAATAAGAACAACCATAAAGTAAATAAGCATAAAGATCAAATCAAACTACATGATTAACCAATTCAAAACACGAGATTAAAAAGATTAAGAAAGGAAGAATGAGAATATTAATTGAAAAAGCTTGAAATTAAGATGATTAAGATTCAAATTACAAGATTAATGAAAAAGCTTGAAAAAAACATTAAGAAAAGCTAGAGAGAGAAAGTATATTAATCTACTCCTAATTACCTTACAATATTAAAAGTAACAAAAAATTATCTAACCCTTCCTAATGAAACATTAGGAGGGTATTTATAGGAGGAGTACATGTGATGATGCTTTCTTCTCTCTTTCTTCTTGTCCCGACTCGATTTAAATTCTTTGTCTTTCTCGACGTCGTCTTGGGATTTGTCGATATAAATTGAACTCGTCTTATATTTTTCTTCTTTATTTAGACTTGGTTCTTCGACTTTACTAAACTTCCGTCTTTAGACTTTTTCTTCGATAAGTCTTCAGAATAGGCCTTGGACTTCCGTTCTTTTTGCATTCTTGATCTTTTGACTTCTTCTTTTCTCGTTTTCTTCGATAAAAGCCCGTGAAAGTCCGTGGTTTCTTCCCTTTTCACATTTTGGTCCTAAATTACAACAAAAACGCAAACCACGCATAATTCCGACATTTACGACATAAAATACACGTTTTGGCTTAGTTATAATTATAGTTAAGTGGTAAAAGGATGGGTGTTTTCACACCTATCAAATCCCCTACACTTGACCATTGTAACGCCCTCATGCAATGCATTAGTTACAAAGCAAGTTTTACATTTTCCATCATAGTCAATCCACCTTGTCTTTTATTAAACACAAGACATAGAAAATTGTAAAATATTCAAAGGAAGATAACAAGTAAAGAGATAAAAGACTTACATAAGGGTTTTGGAAATGTCATGAATGTTTATCATCTTCAAGTTTCACGATCCCCATACCAAGCGTAAAAACAAGATCATTTTTATTATAAGTTAGCAAACTATCACAAACTCATGTGGGCCAATTATTTACTTAGACTCCCTTATTCCTAGGTGTATCTCTTATATTTTATTGTTGTCTTGAATGATCACGAAGATGCATTGTTGACTTATTTCGATAGTTATTAAGGCTGAAAATAAAGTAGGACGATTTAGTCAATAGTTAGCTAAAGGATAAAATCTTTTAAAACTGATTCTCAGGACCTCATAAAGTTCATATCTTGGCATAACTCGCTTCACGATTTGACACCTCTCTCGGATCGATATTTTTCATTGACTTCATACTTCAAATCTTGAGTGATGTTCATGAAATAATGGTCTTCTCTTCATAATAGGAATTTCTTCACTTTAAACTTTTTGAGAGATTCTTCATATTTGGACCACGACTTCTTCATTTTTCTCCAATCTTTATTTGGGATTTTGATATACAGCGATCCGCCTCCTTTTAGGACTTGGATCTATTTATCCTCATACCTTGTTAGGGCCTTTTTGGATAGACTTCTCCATGATCTTTACGGGAGTATTTGCTTTTCGCCGTGTGTCTCGATCCTTCATATTGATTTTTGATAAATGGTTCTTCACATCACTTGGGATCTTTAGCAACAAAATGTAGCCCTCATGTCTTGTTAGGACCTTTTCGGACTCGCCAATCTTCGCATCCCGCTTCAATAAGTTACGCCTTGGCTATGAACTCTAATTAATACCGAGCAACTTTTAAACGATCTTGGGCTAGAAGCTAAGTAACTTTTCAAATCGTACAACCTTTTTTATTGCAATTAAATTTATTAACAAGGGATGGGAGAAAAAGCACATAATTAACTCACATAAATTTATTAAAGAATACCAAACTTATAATTGACTCTATCATCTCTCGTTCTCCATAATTTAAAATCTCAAGGAATGAGACTCGTGGATGCTTAGCCTATTAAATCAAAGTTTTGGATTTTCAATTCATCTATAGGATCTTGCAAATTCTTAGACTTTTTCAAGTTTAGAATTCGCATTTTAAAGTTTCCTTGATAAACGACTTTCTAGGATCAATTATAGGAACTTGCGAAAAGTTCTTGTTCTTAACCCGTAAGAGTTAAGACTTTCGCGTTTTAAAGTTCCCTATATAAAAGCCTAGCAAAACTTGACTTAAACACGTTAAGGATACTAGCTAGAGTAAACTAAAATAAGTAAACTCGGGTTGAGTCAAAAGATTCACAATGTTTACAAATTAAAACCACTTTATTAAAAAATTATTCTAGCAATCAAAGAAAATAACTATAACAAAGGTAAATACTACTATACTACTAGGCCAAAATAGATTAAAATTTTTGAAAAATGTCGAAAAATCAATTTTCCGGTTAAAATGAGGACAAATACAAGGAAAAGGCCACTTAACTTCGATAGAACTCCCCCTACACTTAATATAAACATTGTCCTCAATGTTTAAGCATGTGGGAGTAACCTTCCCTACACTTAGGACATTGTGCACTTTGTTTAAATCTTGCTAAGGAAGAGACAACTAAAGTGATTCCTATTTTAATATTGAAGAATATAAAAAAGTGAATCAAAAGAGTTTAGGATAAAACCGAGAAGACGTGTACACGGAATCACGGGTTGTCAAAAGGAATCAAGAATGGATCTTTGAAATCTCGAATCCCTGCACATGATAAGAGAGAAAACAACAAACACATACTAGGGTCTCCCCTACACTTATTATAAATACAAATAAAAAGGATAGATACTGCAGGTTGCCTCCCGAGAAGCGCTTGTTTTTGTTCAACGAGTCGTGATCCTGACTCGACCTTGATTACAATGGTAAGAAGCTTGAAGAACATCCACCGGGATCAAAGACATGGTTTTCATCCATCAAGTAGCACAAGCTTAAGGCGAACAAGGCAAGCCAAAGAAGAGTAGGCAAGGTTCCCTTAAGCAAAGATTGAGCACGGTGGTAGAAAGTAGGATGATGTGCAAGCATATCTCCACAAGTTCCAAAAATCTTTCCTTTTATTTCATCAGATGGATACTGAGATGGCTTAAAAATTGCAATACCGGGATCGAACCCCTTTTCCTTTAGGGGAAAATAACAATCAGGCTTAGTAGAATTTGAAGAAGATCCGCTCATAAATCGCACAATCTCATCCTTAGAAGGTGGATAGAGAGGTGTCAAAACATAAGTACTACGGATGTCGTTGTCGTCCAGTTTCTTCTCCTTTGGAACGGGTTTCTTCATATCCGAAGGAGGATAAAGACCATAATCAAAGTCCAAAGGAGGAGAATCATTCTCATTGGGGAAGTATGTATTAAGGAAAGTGGCAAAATCTTCCTCAAATGAGTAATTATCCAAAGTATCAATAGTGTTTGGAGGATCGTCATAAAAAGTAGGAGTAAGGTCATCATGTGAAGAATAACTCGAGAGATTATCAACATCATCAAAGTCATCATATGTTGGTATGTCTTTATACTTTGAAACAAAAGCAGCATAATCATCCATATCGGAACTAGAATCATCATCATAATCATCATAGATTGGTGGAGACTCATGAATTGGTGGGGGATCTAAATTGGGGAGAGAATCATTAGAATCATCCACATCGTCTTGGAAAAGTGGATTATCATAGGAAGACTCGAAAAGAGGATTATCATATAAAACAAAATCCTCAAGCTTTATACTCTCCAAAGTAGTAGTAAGCTCTTCTTGAAGCACATTAATCATATTTACTGATTCTTTACCATTTGATTTACTTTTGATTTTCCCCATCTTAAAGACTTGTGCATCATTCCTGACCCTTAGAATTAATTCACCTTCGGCAACATCGACTAAAGCTTTTCCGGTTCTAAAAAATGGCCGACCAAGTATTAACGGAATACGAGGGTCCATTTCATGATCAACCACAACAAAATCGACCGGAAAAGTAAAGGTACCAACTTTAATAAACACATCTTCGGCAATACCAACGGGGTAAGCGATAGTGCGATTTGCTAGCTCAAGAGTCATCTTTGTTGGTGTAAGGTCGGGTAGTGATATCTTTTTCCAAACACTTAATGTCATCAAATTAATAATTGCCCCAAGATCGGCTAAGGAAGTAAATTCTTCAACTTTGTTAAAAATGCAAGGCAACAAAAAACGACCGGGATCTCCAAGTTTTTCCGGAAGTTCTTTAAGAATGACTGCAGAACAGTTTTCATTTAAGCATGTTTTGAGAAACTCAGCCATCTTTCCCTTCTTGCTAAGCAATTCCTTGAATGCTTTGACAAATTTCGGCATTTGGACAAGTGCTTCAACAAGGCTAATGTTGAAATTCATTTGAGAGATCATCTTCAAATAGGAATTAACTTGAGAATCCTCTTTTGTGAGAAATTTGCACTTGTCTAACCGAGAAGGATAAGGGATTGATAGGTGTGAAAACACCCATCTTTTCTACCACTTAATTACATTAAAACGGGACCTAAACGTATATTTTTATGTCGTAAATGGCGGAATTATGCGTGGTTTGTGTTTTTATTGTGTTTCAGGGTCGAGAAGGTGAAAAGTGAAGAAAACACGGCTTTCACGGGATTTTATTGAAGAAAAAGACAAAAGACGAAGTTGAAAGATCAAGAGTGGAAAAAGAACGGAAGTCCAAGACCAATTCTGAAGATTTATCGAAGAAAAAGTCAAAAGACGGAAGTTTACTAAAAAGCCGAAGAACTCAGGTTTAAATTATGAAGAAATTACAAGACGAGTTCAAAGAAATCCCGAGACGAAGTCTTAGAAGTCGAAGAATTTGAGAAGACTGAAAGACTGAAAGATGAGGACCAAGATAGAAAGAAAGAGGAAGCCACCAACCACTCCCCTCTCCTATAAATACCACCCTCACAACATGTGAGAGGAGTAGTTAGTTTTAGGATTAGATTAGGAGTAGATAGTTTCTCTCTCTAAACTTAAGCTTTCTCTCTCTAGATTAATTTGTGTTTTAAGCTTTTGTTATTGAATCCATGTTTTTTAATTAAGCTTTTAATTCATCATCTTCTTCCTTTCTAGTTTGATTTGTTTTTTTATCTTCATTGTTCATGTTCTTGAGTTTTTATGATTTTGATCAAGTGGGTTTTAATTGATTTGGTTATGTTTGTTAGTTTTGATGATTTGTTTTGATTGATTATTGTTAGTTGATGCTTTTTGGTTGTTTTGGTTTAATCTTTCGTTTAGTTTTGATTAATTTGTGGATCGATTATTGTTACTGTGTTTCCCATGTTCTTCGTTTGAATGTTACTGTATTCCTTCAACACCAGTTGTTCATTCGGAAGTTTGAAGTTCCGAACCAAGGGAATTTGTTCATTCGGAAGTTTGAAGTTCCGAACCAAGGGAATTTGTTCATTCGGAAGTTTGAAGTTCCGAACCAAGGAATTTGTTCATTCGGAAGTTTTGAACTTCCGAATCAAACTCCTTCATTCGGAAGGTTTGAACTTCCGAATCAAACTCCTTCATTCGGAAGTTTTGAACTTCCGAATCAAACTCCTTCATTCGGAAGTTTCCGAATCAGTTGTATTCATTCGGAAGTTTTAAACTTCCGAATCAAGGTACTTTCTATTTTAATTTTGAAGTTTTCTTCTTTTGATTTCAAGTTTTATTTTTCCCGCCTTTTTCTTTATTTGAATTTTTAATTGCTTTATTTTTTAGTTTTAAGTTTTTATTTGCATCAGTTATTTTATGTTAAGTTTAAATTTTACGTCCTTTCATTTTTCGTCATTTACTTTTGAAGTTTCAAAATATCGCACCGTTTACATTTTAACTTGTTTTAATTTCTCGTCATTTGTTATTAAGTCTTGCTCATTTATTTTTCAAAACCAAAAATATGTGTTTCACCAAGAACAACTATTCTCACACAATTAACCGAAAATCAATTCGAAGAGATACCGAGAACGAACTTTCAACGAGTAAAAATTTCTGTTATTAAAATGGCGCCGCTGCCGGCTCTTTTCGTGAAGATTGAAGGTTTTTTGTGAGTGACGCGTTGGCTTTTGGGACCCGTTCACTTGTGAACGTTATTTTTCTTGTCATTAATTTTCAAAAATCCAAAAACATTTGAAAAATCATAAAAAGCATTGCTTTTTCAAAGTTTTGCACCAAAAATATTCTTCTTGCTTATCTATCTTTCTTCATGGATTTTTATGTCCATTGCGTCCGGTGTGGGAAACAATTATCTGGGGACAACTCTTGCCAATGGTGCACATGTGAGTGGTGCGGAAATGATATCGACTACACACAATCCGGATTTTGTCCTTTGTGCAACTCGACTAATTCGTACTTTTTGAACCTACCTCCTGTTCCCCCGTGCATCTATTGTGGAAGCAATTCTCATTGGCATGTTTCGTGTCCGGTTCGATACCCGTATGATCACGGGCAAGAACCGGGGTACACTTATGACAATGACAATAGCTATCCACAAGATGCACCTGATTTTTCTCCACACCCGGTTTGCAACAACTGTGGGGGTCCTCATGATACCTGTTATTGTCAACCAATGAATTATTATGAGCAAAATCCGGATACTCAGTTTTCTTCCCCTATGGATTATTATGAACCAAACCCGGTTTCTAATTATTCCCAACCGATGAACAACTATGAGCCGCAACCTTGCTATAATTCAGGTTCTCAACACTATGAGCCCCCACCGCACTCACTCGATCATCAGCCTCGTCACGGGATGAGTTACCAAGAACCAATTGTCGATCTTGCTACAGCCTTTCAAGAACAAAGAAACGATCTTGCTACAGCTGTTCAAGAGCAATCGAAAGAGCTTTTACACACGCTGCGAACTTGTATGGAGTCATTTTTACAGCAGCAAGATCAGACGAGTACTCATATCTCTGAGCATATTATTGGCCCTATAGATAATGAGGAGAGTGATGACGATATTGAGGTTATTTTCGACGAGGAGGAATTTCTAAAGCAAAATACTTCACTCATTAGTGATGATAGTTTTCACATTCCGGAGATCGATGAGTTTCTTGCTATTGATACACCCGTGGAATACACATCCGGGTATGCTGATGTGGATGGAGATATACTTTTTCTAGAGGATTTACTACACGATGACACTACACCTTCTATCCCAGAGGTGGAAAGATGTGAATCTACTGAAAAAGGAACACAGGTGGACGGTAATTGTTCTCATACTTCTCATATTATATTGCCACCTCATCCTCCCACGTGCACACCCAAGCGGGTGATGTATCATTTTTACTCTACTCGTTTTATACCAGGAAATGAGGATGAGTGTTTTGATCCGGGAGGTGACATTGATTATGCTATGATTGATAACAATACGGCTTTGCCGTTTGCTCAGCATCCATTGTCTTTGAGGGATGACAATGTGCTTACTATACCCAACCCACCTCCCATGGATCTTGACTTCACATACTATACGTATGTTGAAAGGACCTTTCTTCCTTTCAAGACTTATTCCCCCGCCTCTCCTTTGTTGATGTCAACCGGGAACGAGGACAAGGTCTTTGATCCCGGTATCACATTCGAGGCTTCCCCATGGACCAATTAATTCGGGGACGAGTCAGGCTCGTGACTCGGTCAACAAAAACAAGCGCTTTTTGGGAGGCAACCCAATTATCTATCTATTTTCATCATAAGTGTAGGGGGGAGCCCCGTTGGTGTTTCTTGTTCTCTTTCTTATCATATGCAGGGATTAGAACTTCAAAGACACACTCTTGATGACTTTTGACGAACCGTGATTCCGTGTTCCCTTCTTCCCGGTTCTATCCTAAACTCTTTTCGATTCACTATTTTATATTTCTCACTATTAAAATAGGAATCTCTTTAGTTGTCTTTTCCTTAACGCGATTTAAACAAAGTGCACAATGTCCTAAGTGTAGGGGAGTTTACTCCCACATGCTTAAACATTGAGGACAATGTTTATATTAAGTGTAGGGGGGACTTCTATCGAAGTTAAGTGGCCTTTTCCTTGCATTTGTCCTCATTTTAACCGGAAAATCAATTTTTCGACACTTTTCAAAATTTTTAATCTATTTTGGCCTAGTTGTAGTTCCCTTTATTTTTGCTATTTTTCTCTTATTTTAATAAAATGGTCTTAGCAAGTTTAGTTATCTTAGATATATTAGGCCCGTTGTGAATATTTTGACTCAACCCGAGTTTACTTATCCAAGTTCACTCTAGCTAGTATCCTTAACCATGTAAACCTTAATTGGTTTATTAGGCTAAGCATCCACGAGTCTCATTCCTTGAGATTTTAAATTGTGGAGAACGAGAAATGATAGAGTTGGTTACAAGTTTGGTATTCTCTTATTAACTTATGTGAGTTAATTATGATCTTTTTCTCCCATCACTTGCTAATAAATTATCTGCAATAAGTAAGGTCGTACGATTTGAAAAGTTACTTAGCTTCTAGCCCAAGATCGTTTAAAAGTTGCTCGGTAATGACGAGAGTTCATAGCCAAGGCATAACTTATGAAGCGGGGCGCGAAGATTGGCGAGTCCGAAAAGGCCCTAACAAGGCATGAGGATTCCATTTTATTGCTGAAGATCCAAGGTGATGTGAAAAGCATTATTCCCAAAGTCAATATGAAGGATCAAGACTCACGACGAAAAGCAATCAACTCCCATAAAGATCATGGAGAAGTCTATCCGAAAAGACCCTAACAAGGTATGAGGATAAATAGATCCAAGTCCGAAAAAGAGGCGGATCGTTGTATCTCGAAATCCTAAATAGAGATTGAAGAAATAATCATGAAGTCGTGGTCAACAAAGTTGGAGTACCTCTTAAAAGTCTCCAAGTGAAGAAACTCTATGAACGATGAGAAGACCATTATCTCAAGCACGTCTCTCAAGATATGAAGTATGAAGTACATGCCAAATATCGGCCCGAGAAAGGTCTCAAATCGTGAACCAAGTTATGCCAAGATATGAACTTTTTGATATCCCGAGAAGCAGTTTTAAGAGATTTTGTCCTTTAGCTAACTATTGATCAAATCGTCCTACTTTGCTTTCAGCTTAAATAAATTATCGAAATAAGTCAACAATGCATCCTCGTGATCATTCAAGACATCAATAAAATATAAGAGGTACCCATAGGAAAAAGGGAGTTTAAGTGATTAATTGAACCGCATGAGTAAATGTTTGTTATGCTAACTTGTACTAACAATGATCTTGTTTTTAAGCTTGGCATGGGGAACGTGAAACTTGAGGGTGATAAACATTCATGACACACAAGCCCTAATGTAAGTCTTAGATTTCTTTACATGTTTCTTCCTTGTTACATCTTGTTATTTTCTATCTTTTTGATTTTCCTTAGTTGTTTAATAAAGGCCAAGGTAGGTTGATTATGATGGAAAGTGTAAACCTTGCTTTATTACTAAGCATTGCATGAGGGCATTGCAATGGTTAAGTGTAGGGGATTTGATAGGTGTGAAAACACCCATCTTTTCTACCACTTAATTACATTAAAACGGGACCTAAACGTATATTTTTATGTCGTAAATGGCGGAATTATGCGTGGTTTGTGTTTTTATTGTGTTTCAGGGTCGAGAAGGTGAAAAGTGAAGAAAACACGGCTTTCACGGGATTTTATTGAAGAAAAAGACAAAAGACGAAGTTGAAAGATCAAGAGTGGAAAAAGAACGGAAGTCCAAGACCAATTCTGAAGATTTATCGAAGAAAAAGTCAAAAGACGGAAGTTTACTAAAAAGCCGAAGAACTCAGGTTTAAATTATGAAGAAATTACAAGACGAGTTCAAAGAAATCCCGAGACGAAGTCTTAGAAGTCGAAGAATTTGAGAAGACTGAAAGACTGAAAGATGAGGACCAAGATAGAAAGAAAGAGGAAGCCACCAACCACTCCCCTCTCCTATAAATACCACCCTCACAACATGTGAGAGGAGTAGTTAGTTTTAGGATTAGATAAGGAGTAGATAGTTTCTCTCTCTAAACTTAAGCTTTCTCTCTCTAGATTAATTTGTGTTTTAAGCTTTTGTTATTGAATCCATGTTTTTTAATTAAGCTTTTAATTCATCATCTTCTTCCTTTCTAGTTTGATTTGTTTTTTTATCTTCATTGTTCATGTTCTTGAGTTTTTATGATTTTGATCAAGTGGGTTTTAATTGATTTGGTTATGTTTGTTAGTTTTGATGATTTGTTTTGATTGATTATTGTTAGTTGATGCTTTTTGGTTGTTTTGGTTTAATCTTTCGTTTAGTTTTGATTAATTTGTGGATCGATTATTGTTACTGTGTTTCCCATGTTCTTCGTTTGAATGTTACTGTATTCCTTCAACACCAGTTGTTCATTCGGAAGTTTGAAGTTCCGAACCAAGGGAATTTGTTCATTCGGAAGTTTGAAGTTCCGAACCAAGGGAATTTGTTCATTCGGAAGTTTGAAGTTCCGAACCAAGGAATTTGTTCATTCGGAAGTTTTGAACTTCCGAATCAAACTCCTTCATTCGGAAGGTTTGAACTTCCGAATCAAACTCCTTCATTCGGAAGTTTTGAACTTCCGAATCAAACTCCTTCATTCGGAAGTTTCCGAATCAGTTGTATTCATTCGGAAGTTTTAAACTTCCGAATCAAGGTACTTTCTATTTTAATTTTGAAGTTTTCTTCTTTTGATTTCAAGTTTTATTTTTCCCGCCTTTTTCTTTATTTGAATTTTTAATTGCTTTATTTTTTAGTTTTAAGTTTTTATTTGCATCAGTTATTTTATGTTAAGTTTAAATTTTACGTCCTTTCATTTTTCGTCATTTACTTTTGAAGTTTCAAAATATCGCACCGTTTACATTTTAACTTGTTTTAATTTCTCGTCATTTGTTATTAAGTCTTGCTCATTTATTTTTCAAAACCAAAAATATGTGTTTCACCAAGAACAACTATTCTCACACAATTAACCGAAAATCAATTCGAAGAGATACCGAGAACGAACTTTCAACGAGTAAAAATTTCTGTTATTAGGGATGTTGGGTTTAGGTGGTGTGGGTGTTTCCGGTAAAGGTTGAGATGTTGAAGGTTAAGAAGTATAAGGTTTAGAGGTGGTAGGTGGGGTTGGTGGAGGGTTTTGCTTGGGTACTTCTTCATTAAGAGGTGGAGACGGTAATGGAGAAATAGTACTAGGCGTGAAAGTAGGAGGAATAAATGGAGGTGGAGGAGGTGTAGATGGAGTAACTTGAGGAGGGATAGAAGGTCCTACTAGAGTTTCTCCACTTCGCGTAGTAATAGCACTCACATTCGCTCTAGGGTTTGTTTCGGTGGTAGCAGGAAGAGCACCTTGGGGTCGAAGGGTTTGTAACATTTGAATGAATTTCCTATCCGTGGACTCTTGCATTTTTCTATCAGATTCTTGCATTGCTTGCATTATTTTCTCAAGTTCATTAAATTTTTGCAAAACCAAGTCCATTGGCGGATGAGGTAAAGTAAACCCTTGTTGTTGAAAACCTTGGTTTGGGTATTGGTTATAAGGTGGAAAACCTTGAGTATTGAAACCTTGGTTTGGAAAGTTTTGATTTTGCATGTGATAATTTCCCTGATTTGCATTTGTGCCCCTCACGTTGGCATTTCCTTGAACATTAGCTCTTGGCGGCCCTTGGTTGTTTTGGTTGGGTGGGGGGTGGTCTTTGTTGAAAGCCGGGTGGAGCCAAGTAATTCATCGAGTTGTAAGACAAGTGATTAACATCGACATTAGGCTTGAAATGAACACTCTCGGTGTTGTTGTAAGCATACACTTCCCCGTGAGATTGATCATAAGCTTTATCACAATTAGCATAAGAGTGTGGCCCACCACAAGTTTCATAAGTTATATTAAGAGCATTTTTGTTTTTGGCATTGTTAACGGCTTGTAAAGCAAGTGCTTCAACAACCGTAGTAAGCTTATCAAGTCTCTTGTCGGTGTCACTAGTGCTAGCACTAGCCACATTAGCCCGAACACTCTTAGTTTGCACTCTAGACTTATTCTCAATAATATCCCACGCGGCATTAGAAGACTTAACCAAAATGTTACCCCCCGAGGCACTATTTAGTGAATCTTGGTCATTCATGCTTAAACCATTGTAAAAATTATTAATTTGATGCACTTTTATAAAACCATGTTGTGGACACTTTCTTAAAAGTTCATTAAAACGGTCCCAAGATTCACTAAATGTCTCACCCTACTTTTGTTCAAAGTTAATGATTTCATTCCGCAAAGCGGTAGTACGTGAGGGTGGGAAAAAGTAGTTGATGAATTTGGTCTCCAAATCCGACCACGTAAGAATACTTTGTGGCAGTTCCTTATCAAGCCAATGCCGGGCTTGTCCCTCTAAGGAGAAAGGAAAAAGTTGCAAGCAAATTACCTCTTGTGAAACCCCATTATACTTGACCGTATTAGTGAGTTGAAGGAACCATTTGATATGGCCATGAGGATCATCAAGTGTACGCCCCAAGAATGGTTGAGCAGAGACCATTTGAATGAATCCGGATTTGAGCTCAAAGTTGTTGGCTCCAATCTCGGGTATGACAATAGCATCGGTGTTTCCCTCTACGTGCGATTGCAAAATCTTGATCATTGGTCGATTGTCCATGGTGACAATAGGTTGAGTTTCGACTTTGGCTTGAGTTGCTTTCTTCTTACGAGCATGGGTACGCATACACACCTACAAAAGGAAAATAAAGATAAACAAGAAATATTTTTGGTTTTTTGTGTTTTTCTATTTTTTTGGATTTTTGAAAATTTTATATTTTTTTAGAATTTTTGAAAAATTTTGAAAATTAGACAAGAAAAATAACGTTCAAGAGTGAACGGATCCCAAAATCCAACGCGTCTCTCACAGAAGACCGTTAATCTTCACGAAAAGAGCCGACAACGGCACCATTTTAATACAAGAGATTTTGTATGTAAAGTTATCGTCTCGGTCTTTTCGAATTGATTACTAGCTGAAAGTGCGACTCAGTCGTTCTTGGTGGAATATAAAGGAAAAAGGTTATCTATTTTAAACTAAAGTAAAATGAAAATGTAAATGTCGTTAAGTAAAAGTGGAAGCTCAAAAATTAAAACGAAAAATTAAAACTTAAAAATAAATGACGAAAACTTAATAAAAATGTAAACTTAAAATAGTTCTAAGATAAAAATCGAATACTCTTGAAGAAGTTATTGGACCTACACTCAATTCGGAATAAGCGAATACTCAACCTAGTTAGGAATGTTCCAATCGAATAAAAATGTCACAATCAGGAATCCACGATCTACACTCAATTCGGAATAATAAATGATTATCCTAGTTTGGAATAAGCGAATACTCAACCTAGTTAGGAATGTGAGTACTCAACCTAATGAGGAATAATGAAAACTCGGCCTAGTGAGGAATAATGAAAACTGGACCTAGTGAGGAATAATGAAAACTGGACCTAATGAGGAATAATGAAAACTGGACCTAGTGAGGAATAATGAAAACTGGACCTAATGAGGAATAATGAAAACTGGACCTAATGAGGAATAATGAAAAATGGACCTAGTGAGGAATAATGAAAACTGGACCTAGTGAGGAATAATGAATACTAGACCTAATGAGGAATAATGAAAATTGGACCTAATGAGGAATAATGAAAACTGGACCTAATGAGGAATAATGAAAACTGGACCTAATGAGGAATAATGAAAACTGGACCTAGTGAGGAATAATGAAAACTGGACCTAATTAGGAATAATGAAAACTGGACCTAATAAGGAATAATGAAAACTGGACCTAGTGAGGAATAATAAAAACTAGACCTAATGAGGAATAATGAAAACTGGACCTAATGAGGAATAATGAAAACTGGACCTAGTGAGGAATAATGAAAACTTGACCTAATGAGGAATAATGAAAACTGGACCTAATTAGGAATAATAAAAACTGGACCTAATGAGGAATAATGAAAACTGGACCTAATGAGAAATAATGAAAACTGGACCTAGTGAGGAATAATGAGAACTGGACCTAGTTAGGGAAACTAGGGTTTTAAAATAATCCGAACTAGATCAAAAATAACAAAAACTAAAAATAAGGTAAAATCAAATAAGCACTTATCTAAAAGTTTAACCAAAACAAGTTTAAGAAAAAGCAAATAAGCCAAAATTTAAAAACTTTTTAAAACACTAAATAATAAAAATATTTAAAAACAAATTTTTATAAAAATAAACTAATAAGCACTTAATTAAAAATAAGGAAATAACACCATAAGCTAGAAAAGCAATAAGCTAAAACATCAAACACTTAAAAATCAATAAGAACAGTGATAAAGCAAATAAGCATAAAGATCAAATCAAACTACATGATTAACCAATTCAAAACACGAGATTAAAAAGATTAAGACAGGAAGAATGAGAATGATTAATTGAAAAAGCTTTAAATTAAGATGATTAAGATTCAAATTACAAGATTAATGAAAAAGCTTGAAAAAACATTAAGAAAAGCTAGAGAGAGAAAGTATATTAATCTACTCCTAATTACCTTACAATATTAAAACTAACTAAAAATTATCTAACCCCCTCCAAATGACACATTAGGAGGGTATTTATAGGAGGAGTACATGTGATGATGCTTTCTTCTCTCTTTCTTCTTGTCTCGACTCGATTTATATTCTTTGTCTTTCTCGACGTCGTCTCGGGATTTGTCGATATAAATTGAACTCGTTTTATAATTTTATTCTTTAATTAGACTTGGTTCTTCGACTTCATTAAACTTCCGTCTTTAGAATTTTTCTTCGATAAATCTTCAGAATAGGCCTTGGACTTCCGTTCTTTTTGCATTCTTGATCTTTTGACTTCGTCTTTTCTCATTTTCTTCGATAAAAGCCCGTGAAAGCCCGTGTTTTCTTCTCTTTTCACATTTTGGTCCTAAATCACAACAAAAATGCAAACCACACATAATTATGACATTTACGAAATAAAATACACTTTTTGGCTTGGTTATAATTATAGTTAAATGGTAAAAGGATGGGTGTTTTCACACCTATCAATGCTCCCCAAAATCTTTCTGATAAAATTACTCTTTGGTCTTTGTTGGGTAATTTGCTTAATAATTGGGATGGCATTTCTATTATCATGGGTGACTTTAATGAGGTCAGGAACGAGGGTGAAAGATATGGCTCGATGTACTGTGATAGACAAGTGAGGTATTTCAATGACTTCATAGCTAATAACTCTCTCATTGATGTTTCTGTCGGAGGTTTTACTTTTACTTGGACAAATAAATGGGGATCTAAAATGAGTAGATTGGATCGGTTTTTGGTTTCTGATATTTTTTTTAAGATATTCCCTCATGCTACTGGTCTCGTTTTGGATAAGGGCGTTCCGGATCATCGGCATATTCTTCTTAAAGAAGTTATTGTGGATTATGGTCCCATTCCGTTCTGCTTTTTTCACTCTTGGCTTGAAATAGAGGGTTTTCATGATATGGTTATCCAGACTTGGAAGAATGATGGCATTATGGATTGGAATGGTTTTGTTTTTTTTTAAAAGAAACTTCAAAATTTGAAGAAGGCCATTCAGACATGGATATCTAATTGGAAGACAGATGCTTACGTGATTAAAAAAGAACACCAACAAAAACTTTCTTCTATTGATTCCAAAATAGATCAAGGTTGTGCCACTGAACAGGATTTCAAGATGCGTAGTGAATCGGTTGCTATTTTGGGTGATTTTGATCGTCTTGAGGCCAAAGATTTTACCCAAAAAGCTAGAATCAAATGGGCTCTTGAAGGAGATGAAAATACAAAATTCTTCCATGGCACTCTAAAGAAAAAAAGGAGACAACTCGCGATAAGAGCTGTTTAAAAAAATGGCGACTGGATTGATAGGTCGGATCTTGTTAAAGAGGAATTTTTATCCCACTTTCGTGATCGTTTCAAGTGTCATAATTGTCCTTCGATAGGTATTGATTCGTTGGATTTTAATTCTATTTCACAAACGCATTGTGATTATTTGGAGCTTCCTTTTTCTCGTGATGAAATTAAAAGGGCTGTTTCGGATTGTGGTGGAGAGCAAGCCCCTGGGCCGGATGGTTTTACCTTTCGGATCTTCACTACTTTTGGGACACTATAGAGGAGGATGTAGTTCGTTTTGTGCAAGTGTTTGCTACCTCGTATGAAATTCCCAAAGGTTGCAATCCGTCTTTCATTGCCTTAATTCCAAAATCTCATAATACTAATCTTGTTTCTGATTTTCGTCCTATAAGCCTTATAGGCTTCCAATATAAGATTATTGGTAAGCTTTTAGCTAATTTTCTTAGTACTGTTATTGGAGATTGTGTTAATCCTGTTCAATAGACATTTATAAAAGGAAGGTTTATTCTTGATGGTCCCCTTATTTTAAATGAAGTCTTGGCTAATTGTCGAAATTTAAAGAAAAATCAGCTTCTCTTAAAACTTGATTTCGAAAAAGCTTTTGATTCGGTTTGTTGGGACTATTTAGACGCGGTTATGAGAAAGATGGGATTTGGTGTTAAATGGCGTTTTTGGATTTCTGGTTGTCTTCATAACGCGCGATCATCTATCCTTGTTAATGGCTCCCCGACAAGTGAATTTGAGCTTTCTAAAGGTCTTCGGCAGGGAGACCCTATTTTGGCAATGGAAGTCCTTCACTCTCTCACTTGTAAGGCTGAGGAACGGAATCTTTTTAAAGGTGTTTCCATCGGGGATGGCAACATAAATATATCCTATCTTATGTACGCTGATGATGTGATTTTCTTCGGTAAACGGTCTTGGACTAATGCTCAAAATCTTATTAGTATGCTTCGTTGTTTTTATCTTATTTCATGGCTTAAGATCAATGTTCATAAAAGCAAAGTTCTTGGTGTGGGTGTTTCAGATGATGAGGTTTCTCAAATGGCGCATATCATTGGTTGTGGGATTTTGAAGTTCCAATTTAAATACTTGGATGTGCCGGTTGGGTGTAGTATGAATCGATGCGTTAATTGGAGTTCGGTGGTTAATGTCTTCATTCCCAAGCTCTCCACTTGGAAAGCTAGGCTGCTATCTGTTGGTGGGCAGCTATCTCTTATTAAGGAGGTGCTTGGTAACCTCCCTACTTATTACATGTCTATATATTTGATGCCTACTTCTATTCGTTCTAAACTTGAATCAATGCGTAGCAAGTTCTTAGAGGTGCTGATATAAATGAAAGTAAGATGGCTTGGGTTAAGTGGGAAAAATGCTTGGCAAGTAAAAAGAAAGGGGGACTTGGAATTGGTAGTATTTTTTGTCTCAACATTGGTATCTTGTTTAAATGGATGTGGCGTTTTCTCACGTGTCAGTCGGACTTATGGGTTCGTATTATCCGGAGTATTTATGGTCCTTTAGGTGGTCTTTTTAATTATCCAAATGGTCGGCTCAAGAACTCTACATGGGGCGCTATTTTGAATTATGTTCATCGGCTCAAAGACAAAGGTATTGATTTACTTTCTCTCTGTTCTCGCAAAATTGGCAATGGATCTTCTACTCGGTTTTGGGAAGACTCTTGGTATGGTAGTTCCCCCCTTAAGGTTCAGTTTCCTCGTATTTACTACTTAGAAACTAATAGGAATTGTTCCTTTTATGCTAGAGTTCCTTTTTTTGTGTTCGGTTCTTCTTAGACCTCCAAGGGGGGGCGCTGAGCTTTGTCAATTCAGAACTCTTGTTGATGTTATTCAGAAGGCAACTCTTACAGATCATCGAGACTCATGGTCTTGGTCTATTGGCCCTAGGTTCTCGGTTGCTTCTACCCGTCTTTTAGTTGATGATTCGTTGTTAGATACAAGTCTTGAAGCTACTAGATGGGATCGGTATATTCCTATTAAAGTAAATGTGTTTCTTTGGAGATTGCGTTTAAATAAACTTCCTTCTAAGGTGAATCTTGATCGGAAAGGCATTGAGGTTGATTCTTAACTATGTCCTATGTGCAATGAAGATGTCGAAACTGTTAATCATACCTTTTTTAATTGTGACTTTGCCAAAATCTTTGGTCACATTTGGCTAAGTGGTGGAATTTGGATATTCCGGTTTGTTCTAATATTGAGGATTGGTTTGATTGGCTTGATCATGCTCGAGTTGATGCTTATATTCGTTTGGTTCTCGAAGGTGTGGGGGGAATGCTTATGTGGGCTATTTGGAATCATCGGAATCATCTACTTTTTGCTAATCCTCCTCATAGAAGACTCCTCTATGGGATTTCATTGTTTCTCAATCTTTTTTATGGATTTCTTCATGAAATCTAAAATGTAATGTTAGTTGGCTAGGTTGGTTGCAATGTCCTATAGCTAGTTTGCAAACTATGTAATTTTCTTTTCTAGCTTTTGCTAGCATTAATATATCCGCCGTTCAAAAAAATAAATACATTGAATGCTAATACGTAAACAAATATTATAAGTAAAACATTTTATGTCTACTTAGATATGGAACTTAATGGTAAGTTTAATTGGTTATTATTAATACATGTTTTACGGACATAAACAAATATTGTGAGTGAGACATTTTATGTCTGCTGAAATATGAAACTTATATACAAGTTTGAGTGGATATTACTAATACATGAACTACGAACGTAAACTAATATTATAAGTAAGACATTGTATGTTTACTTAAACATGAAACTTATATACAAGTTTAAATGGATATTACTAATACATGAACTACGAACGTAAACTAATATTATATGTAAGACATTTTATGTTTACTTAAATATGAAACTTATATACAAGTTTAAATGGATATTTTCAATACTTGTACTACGGTTATTTAGATAAATACCGTAGCATTAATGAACTGACTAAAAATCTGTATAAGCATACACATATGATCTTTGTACTATCTATTAAGACTGTACTATTTGGTTAGGCATAGCTTTTGGTGTGAGCATTATTTGGATATTCGTATTATAAAGCTATTGCCAACTCCCAGGTGAGTTTACAGCCCCATATAAACTATTGTTAAACTATTCCTCTACGGGGGAGAAAACATGCAACTATTTTTATTTGACATAACGGAATTGTATAAACTTGACTACGATTGACTATTATAGAAACTGTTAAATTATTATAAATCGCCCGAATGTTATAAATAGATCTATTAGGGATTGACCATCCCCATCTGGGTGAGTCATGCTCACTGTGCCTTGGCCGGGACAACAGATGTATACCATGTTGGAACTGGGTTTGGGTGTCTTTTTGTAAGACACTACGTTCTCATCTGTTGAGGACTATGGAAGGTTAAGCTTCAGTTTCGAGTAATAGAAAATGTAATCTACCTTTTAGTAAAAATGCTTTGTGCATTGTTACTTCTATGATTAATGTATGTCCAAACTGTTATTATTAAACCTGTAAATTCACCAACTTTATGTTGTCCCTCTAAGCATGTTTTTCTTAGGAAAATGAAGTTAGTACATGATAGGTGCATGGACTCAAGCATCATTGTAATCTGCATTGTAGGGCTCGTCAGGGGTTCTATTTGGGAAACATAAACAATCTACTTTTATCATGTTGAAGACAATTTTTATAAATTTGTATAAGAATCATGTAATCTATTTTGAATAATCTCTTATCTTATGCTCTATGAACTATGTGCTATCGATCCACCCTTGTGACATCTCCGTTGATAATTCCGCATATTTTGACCCTACCCGGGATGTCACATCGACTTTTAGCTTAGAGTCAGAAACTGGTTAAGCGACGTTTATGATTTCTCCACCTTAAGAAGCTTGTTGATTAGTGAACTTTCGAGTAAGGAGTACTCGAGGAGTGGAGTAGGAACGAGGAGTGAGCTTCGTTGCCGAACCACTATAAATCCTTAATGTTTGGTTTGATATTTTTGTTCCTTATCTCTTTACATTCATTATTCTTTATTTGCATATACTTATGATTATTAGTTAGTTGCACTATCCCTTGTCCATATTGTGTATAAGAAGATTTCACATATTTGCTGAAGTCTAAGTTTTTGAAAAGAATTTTTGAAAACCCATATTTGACAAGTAAATATAAGAAACTATTCAACCCCCTTTCTAGTTTCTACACAGCGAGTAAAAAGGATGCAAGTCAAATGGGCGCGAGATAAATAAGCGCAGGCTAAAATGGGAAAAACATATAAAAGTATAAAAAAAAGTTTTAAATTTTTTTTGTTTAAAAGTCGAAAAAAACATTAAATATAAAAAAATCCGTGAAATAAATTATTTGGTATTATACATACACTCATTAAAGCTTATCTAGTGTATTAAATGTGTCCATTTAACTCATAAAAAATAACGAATGAGTAAAAAATACATTATACAATAAAAATACTAATAATTAACAAAATTTGTCACATTTAATATTATACCAACGTCGCACTACGACTATGCTGAAACAAAAACCGCAGGTAGTTGCACCCTCGCAGATTATGCTTCGGTCACGTATAGTGTATGCTTGTAGGTTTGGCCTATCCTGCAATATAAGAGAACACATGTTAGCTCGCTCCAGGGGTGAGCCTGAGTACAAGCTCCGGTGTGGGAGTAAGTAACTAGCACAAGAGTGGAGTCCGGTGTAGAATACCAGAGAGATATAACTTAATTGAGAGAAAATGTTGCGTATTGTGTGTTGTTGTATATAGTAAATGCATTTGGGTATTTATACCCGAATAAAGATATACATGGTCGACTAGTCATGTCATCTAGATATGTATCATACACATTTCCCTAAACTCAGGCACATTATAAAGTAGGCGGCGGTCCAAGGCTGGGACCATTGGATAAAACGCCGCTCATTGGTTAAAACGGATCCTCCCAGGATATGGGGGATCTTATCTCTTTTCTCTTTCCTACGTGGCATGGTACTGGGTCAAAGTCTTATGCCTCCGGAAATATGCCGGAAACATACACGAACATGTCGCCCCAGTATTAGTTTATTATATTCATAATGATCTAATACTTTAATCGGATCACCTTGTTTTGACTCGAGCGTTTTCTCGCCTATTTTTGGCCTGTCAATCCCAACTTGGTCTGTCTCGTTGTAGGTAGGCTGGTTCAAATGGGTCCCTGTTTTGACAGGTCATCTCCCTTTATTGTTGGAGCGTAGGATGTTGCCACGCGTCTTGTCTCTTGGCTTTCTGTGATGGATACGACACCTCGTAACTTGTAGCCAAACAGTGTTGCCTCGTTTTCTCCGCATAGCCACCATATATATACACTTTCATTTTTACTTCACTAAGTTTTGCAATTTCTCATCTTCATTTGTCTCGACTTTATAGGTTTGCTTCTTTCTTTCTTCTGCTTAGTGTTCTTTTTTCTAGTGGTTTGGTCGATCCGGATGACTGGGGGAGAAACCATGCGACGAAGGGTTGAACAGTCCAAAACTCGTGATCCAAAATGTGATATGCATATACGTGTTTTCGTTATGACTGATGATGATCTAAAAGCGGTGATATGCAAATATAACATTATGGTGGGACTACGGCCTCGCCTTTCTGATCCGGAGATGACAATAGATATGCTCCCTAATTCGGCCATTGGCGTATATCGTCAGCACCTCGAACATAGTGGTCTTCGGATTCCTTTCTCAACCTTTTTCTTGAATGTGATCCAGCACTTTAGAGTACATATTTCTCATTTAATACCCATAGGAGTGAATAGGGTCGTCATGTTTGAGCTTCGATGTTGTAGTTGGAATATTCCCACTTCTGTGAATTTGTTTCGGGTTTTCTTCAGACTTTGCAAACAGGGTCACTGGTTTTCATTTGAAAGTAGGGGTGAAGGAGAATATGGTAAGTGTTTGATTGAGACCACATCTAGTCTTAAGGGGTGGAAACATGAGTTTTTCCTAATAGATTGTCGTGCCATTCCTTTTGGTATGCCTTGGAGGAATCGTGATTCTATTGTGACGGACGATTTTCCACCTTCATACAACTCTTCGCATGTCAAGGCCCTTGTCAAGAATCCTGTTTGGTGTCGTCCTCCACACGCGGTTCTACTATTCATTGTTGGGTTATCTTTCCCCTATAGTCAGTCGGAGTTGCGCCGGATCATTCTAGATGTTAACAAACGAGATGTGTTTCGTTTTATTTTCACCTATATTTGTAATTACTCACACGGGCTTGCTTATGCTTGTCTTATTCTTATTTCTTCTTATTCAGAGTTTATCATGGAAGAGTTCTTAAGTCTGCCCTCATTTGATGAGGCTGTCGTTGACACCGGTAATCCCTATGGAGAGAACAAAAATCCTGTCCCTCCGGTTACCGAACCGCTGAAACCTGGGGAGAAGATACATGCTTTGACTCCAATTCAATTGGCTGTAGAGAAGCCTGCTCCCCAACTGGTAGAAGCTAAAAGGAAGCAAGAGGCTCGTTCCAAGATGAAGAAGGCGACTCGTGATACGGATGAGAGTACGTCGGACCGTCGTGGTAAGAAACGTAATCGCCAGACGGTTCATACTGATTCTGAGGCAGAATTTGTTCATACGCGTTCTTCTGTGCCGCTTAATGTCGTATTCCCTCCTCCCAAGGTTGTGGCTGGAGCTTCTTGTTCAAACAAAGAAAAATCACTTGAGATTGTGCAAGTGAGTGACCCCTCCTCTCCTGGAGACGAAGACACTACTCAACCTGATGGTATGAACACATTCGTTGTTTCATTACTTTATTTTTTTAACTTGTGTGTTAGTGTTTTGTTTATCGTTCTCATTGTTCTTCCTTCTTCATATAGAGGAAGGTAATATTGCTCCTCCAAGATTCGTTCCGGCATGAGGATTGCAGGAGGATGTGAGGATCAATACTTCTTATGTATCACCTTGCTACTCCGGCCGATGATCAGATCCTCAAGTCTATGTCCAACTATGATGTTCTCCGTCACAGTTGTAGGGCCATTGCTCAGGGTACAATTACTGCGGCAGGGTTGATGAAAAGGTATGAAAGTCTTAAAAGTGACTATGTTGGGATGGACAACTCTCACCTTGTAGAGAAAGAGTCTTTTGCTCAGGGTAAAGCCCTTTTTGATCGCTTGAAAACATCTCATCAACAACTGAAAGATTCTCACTCTTCGTGTAACACCCCCGAATATACACAATTCAATACAGCGGAAGACTGGTTGGTGTTACGGGATAGCACATTACTCACATCATAGACAACGCTTAAAAATCGCGTCGTTTAATAATAAAGCATTTCCATTCATAAATATCAAATTTACATAGGTCCCAAGTCATAGTATTTCATACAAGTTTTACAAAACATTTGAATGGAAATTGTTATTTAAGTGCGGGCCATGAATTCTTGTTGTCTTCCCGAAAATTACCTTCAAGTACCTGAGATAAAACATGTTAAAAGAAAAGGTCAATGATAACGCCGAGTGAATTCATAGATTTTAATAAAATCCATCAATATAACATCGGTATAAATTATTACCGAAAATCATTTCGTACAAATCTTTGTAATAGGCCATAAAATTGCCAAAGTCGTTTTATACAAATCCTTATCAAAATCATAATATAGGCTTTCGCCTTCAAAATCATTATACGAACCATTGTCGTTAAAAACATCATACAATACGTTTTATAACGTTGTATAGATTAAATAAAAACCGTTATATGAATATGGTTATGTAAAACCAAAATACGAACATAAAATCAATAATAAGACCCCGTATTGCTAGTCAGGCAATATGTCGTAATTCAGTGCGTATAGCAGTATTTCATTATTTTGGATTATTATAAGCCGCATGACATTGTTACCTTACTTCAACAAACAACGGGTAGCTAGCCCGAAACTCAATTTGCCCATCTAAATTAGCGTGTCGTCACAAAGATCACGCTATAGAAATCTTCTCATACATAAATTCGCTTACCAATCAATGTGGCACGACGAGGATCAACCGTCAAGGCGCGAACTAGGGTGATCGTCCCCAAATAGTACTATTATATGCACAAGCGTCTACCAAATCCCGGTAGTTCACAATTCATGCTAATGGGACTTTTAGTGACATAACTTAACTTTAATAATCCATTTCATTTCATCTATCGGGTCATATAATCATTCATCGGGTCATACAATCATTCGGGTCCAAATCAATAAACAAATAATCGGGACAACTAGTGTCCTATTTTATAAAAACTAACATGTTATCTCCCTCGCGGGTTTATAAAACATTTCATAAAAACATTTAAAAGAGTGCGAGACGATGAACTCACGTTGATGTGGGAAAGCGGGTTATCGGCAATTCGGATGTATGGTACGTGCCTCAATCACGGAAACCTAGACAAATAATACTCGTCTTAGACTCTTGTCCAATGAATTTATAAAAATAACAATTATGTATACATATGATGATGATCAAGTGGGATTGTACATTTTTTTTACTTATTCATTATAGTGTTTATGTGTTGGTAACATTTTTATCCTATTTACATGTTTTAGGTCCAATAAGCCTATTATAAGTTCTTTAACTTGTATTAATCCTTTTTATACTTGTATTATCAGTATTTATACTTTACATGTTGGGCCCAAATGGGTTAAGCCCAATAAGTAATTTTTATAAATGTTTAACTTATTTAGTTATATTATTAGTCCAAATATGCTAACTTAGCTCGTTAATGTCCGTATGTCATATAGTTCGGGTTTTATCGGTTTTTACTTGTATTAGGTACTTATATATCATTAAATGACTTTTAAAAACTTTACATTAGACGGGTTTGATCGTCTAAGTTTTAATTGGCGAAAAACATTAATTTTACGGTAATAGCCAAAAAAGTCGTAAAAATCATGTTTATAGTTTTTATAACTTATAAATCTTATTCAACTACCATTTTTATAAATTGTCCATTTATTTAACCTTATACATATTTATATAAATGAAATTTATAAGTTAGTGGGTTTCAATTCATATTTTATACTATATTAGTTTGAGTGCTTATATAATACTATTAAACATTAATTCTTCAAAATCTGATTTTTAGTTTCATCTTCACCATTTTTATCATATCTTGAGTTATATAAGGAGATAGAAGCTCATTTTTGGATGGCATAAACTTCATATTATGTGATACAAATAAGTTAGCTATAGCTACTGCTCATTCCATGTTTAACTATCCTTAACAGTCCCTACAAAACAGACTATTCAGATTGGTACACTCATCTTGTTTTGATCACATCTCACTCATTTTGATGATTTCATTGCATGGCCAACTCTCACATGTGTATAAAACATAATACTTACTGTATATTGATTCCACTTTACCATTTTATCAGTTTAACATTTGGTTACTTACTGTTTTTATACAGCCATCACATTTAAGCAAGATTTTAACCATTTTACCTATGGTTTTCCATCTTTTAAACCATGTTCATCAAATCTATCAACACCAAATACTCACATAATATTTTTAATCATTATGCATCATCATATACATATACATAAATAAAGAAATTACAATATTACATAATCAAAATAACAAGAGGATAGGAATAACAATCTTTATACCACCATTAGTGATGAAAAGATGAGATTTTTGATGAACAAGACTTGGTTCTTGTTATCAAATCTTCAACTTTAGCAAGGAAACTTCTTGGGTCCTTTGGATAGATGAACACCTCCATGAATTCAGCCCTTTAACCTCATGAAAACTCCTTTTCATAGGTTAAGATCACCTCCAATCTTCATATCTTCAAAGGGTTTCCATCATATGTGTGAATAACACAAGTTTTAGTGGTTGAAAATTGATCAAATGGGTGGTTTAAGGTGAGGATGGGACGAATTTTAGATAGAGGGAGGAGAGTTGTGTGGTTTTTTCATGTAAGAAATGAGGGTAGTTGTTTTAGGCTTGGTGGTTTTGTGGTTTTGAAAGCTTACAAGTTAAGCTAGCTTACAAGTGTAGCTTGTAAGCTAATAACTTGACACCTCATGGTGTGTGTTGGCTTAGTGTTGCCTTCCCATATTAGTGGGGTGGGGCAAAACTTGTTTTGTCCCATCCCGCTAATTTACGGGTATTCCTTGATTCTAGTTTCCTCGATTTGCGTGCCCTCGGGTGGTTTTACGAAAAACATTTTCATAAATTTTGAATCAACGGCACAAAACGAATCTAATAGAAATTGTCTCATCAAAAACAGAGTTCAAAAACGTAAATACGTAATCCTAAGGTTTCCGGTTTAGTCGTAAAGGACGTTAAATTATAATCGTAAGTCCTAATCTCTTCTCGTAAATTTGTGAGTTTATGAACCAACACAAATTTAAAATCCCAAAATAATATTCACGGATAAATTTATTTTCTGAAATGTCGGAATATCACCAAAAATGGTGTATGTAAACGTAAGCACGTAACGTAGAATCCTCCGGTTTAGACGTAGTCGATGCTACTTCAAGACCTAAAATCCAAATTTCTTCCCAAAAATAAGTGAGTTCATATTATAACATTAAAATAATGTTTTCAAATAAATATTGAGAATAAAATATAAACCATAAATTGACGGATTGTCACAGCATTTACCCCTAAACAGGATCTTTGTCCTCAAAGATCATCTTATCTTACTACTCGCTCCTTATAGAGTTAAAGCCATGTGGGTATTTCCTCCACATTCGGTCTTTTCTCACAAGTGTAATCCATTACAATACGCGAGTTTCATCAAACATAACTACGGGAATAAGATCAGGCTAAATGTTGACTTACTTTCTCTATACATGATGTTCACGGGTTTCTGATGAATGCAACTTTTCGCCGATCTAAACTTCATTAAGGAATAATCAGATTTTCACTTGATAGACATTTCATCAAGTTAGATATACGAAACATAATTCACGCAGCTCTTGATGTCCTAGGGTAGAGCCAGCTGATATGCCTTTCAAACCAACTTTTACATCATCTCAATGGTCCCATACAACGTGGACTTATATCCCATGATCCTTCCGATCATCAATTCATTTTTCCATAGTTAAAACTTTTGGCATAACTTCGCTACCCATCTGGCACTTCAAGATCTACATTTCATATTCACATAACCTCCTGCCCACTACCGGCAGTCAATAATCAAATCCTAATTTCAACAATCATTTCAGGTCTCGCGGGTCGGGTATTTTGTAAGGTTAGGTTCGCCATCATAGGAAACCTTAAACCTAAAAGACATGTCCAACTCATAATGGGTGTATGTCGGGTGTCTTCATCCCAACTCCTACTTACAGATGCTCTAATATATATCCTCACAAGATTCGATCTCGATCCCAATACGATAATTATCAATGATAATATTTCTAAAAGAAAGCGATTATATGGTTCATTACCAAAGGTCAATCATTCAAACATAAAACAACACTTATAGTATTTTGTATCGTTACTTTACCTCATCCCTTCGATTAGGGTGGTACACAGTACTCTCATCAAGATTCGTTCTCAATGACTTCTGAGCAAATCTCTAGAAATTCGATGCGAAGCGAGGATCTTGATAGAGATGATCGATACAGGCACACCATGTTTACACAACTCCTTTAAATACAAAAGAGTTAATTTCTTCATCAAGAATCTATCATTAACAGGAATGATATTAGTAGATTTGGTCAGTCTGTCGACGATGACCCAAATCGAATCAAATTCAGATGATGACCTTTGTAATAGTTAGATGTTTACTAATGTATGAGGCGTTGTCTGCCTTCATAATTTGCCATTAGTACAACTTCTTCTGATAATGATACATTAAATCAGAAATGATAGGAATAGAATACTTATACTTACAAGATTCCAACATGACTACATCTCAAAATCTCCATATTTAGGCAACCACAAGTGGCCTTTTATACATTTAACGCCATCGGCTTCTCAATTCTAATGGTTCACATTAGCCGCGAACCCCTTTTTATTATCCATATTATCCTTTTTACAAACATCGTTTATTTTAAATTGTTCAACAATTTATTTTGCATAGTCATTATTAAGGAACACATCCTAATTGATTCTTTATCTTTTCTACATAATATGTTAGTATCTACATTCCCCTTTTCGGATGAAATAATTATCATAACAAAAATTCACTCAGAATTTCTTTCTTCATATTTTCTAAGTTTTAGTTACGTCTCAACTATTATTTTTATCTGTTTTACTCAATCTGACGTCTAAAGCGTAGATAATTATTACAATTAATTAAATAATAATTATTAAATATTTATGAAATGTAAACGTAAAAATTTTAAATTTCTTAGTTCGACCAATTATATAAAAATGTTCAAAATAAATTTGAATTTAATTAACACAAATTTTGTTGATTTATCGGAAATAATTAGTAAGATCCGTAAATGTTCGAAAAACCTTCGTTTATTCTTTGGTAAAAAATTTCTTAGTTGAAAAGCAAAAATTGTCGTTTCAAATTTTAAGTCATGATTTAACGGTTTCCTCAATCCCTCTTAGGTTGTCTTGAGGTATACACGAACATTTACCCCTAAACAGGAGTTTAGTTAAATGTTCTGGGTATAAGGGAATAATCCTCTTAAAAATCCTTTGTTAAAACATTTGTCAAAACATATTTCCATTTTCTTTTTGGCAAAACCCAAAGCCTTAATGGTTCCAATTTTTGAAGAGTAAATATATTCTATTTTCTATTAATCACACGGTCAAATAATATAAAGGATTAAGTCTTAAATCACATGTTAAATATTCAAGGTACAAGTTTTCATTGTTCATCCAATTTAGGGCAGTCTATAAATAATTATTAACTCCTTCCTATTCTTATAAACAAACAGATGGTGCTTAATGATCACGAGCATGAATTTATCAAATTACAACCTACACACGTGATTCACCAAATTTATGAATGCTACATGTGTATTAGTCAATCCAAACGACATCACATGAAACTTATAATGTTCATTACAAGTTCTGGATGTAGAGATTGGAATAGATAATCTTCTTTGCGGACGCGAAGTTGATGATAACCATGTCGTGGATCTAATCTTTAGAACATACGCTAGAACCTTGTAAATGATCGAACAAATCTATCATCTTGGGTAGTGGATATAGACTTTAATCGTCAATTTACTTAGTTCACGGTAATTCAACAAATAAATATAAGGAATGATGACACCATAGCTCTTCATGATGACGAGCTCGGTAGAATAAAAGCCTTTTCCGACAACTCTCTCAGTTGTACGGTAATTCTTTTAATTCAGATGGTGCTGAAGTACAGTGCACCTGCCACAGGTGCAGCACCAGGAATATAATCAATACCAAATTCAACTTGCCTTAATGGCGAAAGTCTAGGTAATTCACCAACAAATACCTCCTAAAGTTTCAGATAACAGAAACATCTTTTAATAAATTCATATTAGGTTCTTTCTAGATTATAATATCTATGACTAGTTCATAACCATTCATGGTATAATTTCAAGTCTAAATACAAGATATGGTCATCCATCAAGAATTTATTTAGATCACTTTTGATAATCAACATCTTATCATTTAGGGGAATTCTACTCGAGTTCCCATCAATTAAGACAATGTCCTCATGTCATAATTAATCAATCCATTCTACTGGCACTATCAACTTTCCAGTTTCATTACCGTTGATAAGATGTGATCTTCTCAAAATACTAATAATAACACATAATCCTTCACAGATTCAAGGATATTAGGATACATAACTAACCTTAAAAGAGTAAGGTTAACGCATAATCTACGGGAGAGAATTTCAAATCAGGTACAGACAAAAACATTTAACGAATATGAATATATCCCATGTTTTCATAATTCGAGTACGCATTCGAAAGCTCCTCGGATCGTTACCCAGGTCATTCAAATGAAATCAAATCAAAAGAAATGATAGGAACGTCGATACATCCAGTCGGGTATCAACACTCGGTAATCAGATACCTTTCCTAAGAATCTCACTACGGGAGAATTGGACAAGAAGGGAATATCAATTGTCAAATAAGACAAATTCCACAGATGAGTAAATTCGACTCAGAAGAATAAATGGTACGGGCACATATGTAGGAGTCCTATCAATATGTCCCTATTTTTCACTTCTTGCAGATCTCATAAAATTTAATCTTTCACAATCTTCAAAGAAAATGTAGTGTTTATTAATCAGTTTTATGGTGACTACTAGTCAGCCTTGCATGGTCCATTCCTAATTGTATGTAGGCGCGCAACTATATACAATTTCAAGATTAACGATGCAATACTCAGTTTGTCAAAATTTTATCATCATGTTTACAATAAAAACATTTTCATGCTTAATTCTTAAATAAGAATAAAAAAAATTACAAAGATTTTCATTGTTATGAAAACAATTAAGTTTTCCAAGGTGTTTTATAAACAACCTCATTTCGATAACCGATAGGTGTGTAAACACCCATCTTTTCTACCACTTAATTACAAGAATAACCGGACCTAAACGTGTATTTTATGTCTTTTATTTCGGAATTATGCGTGGTTTGTGTTTTTGTTGTAATTTAGGATGAAATTATGAAAAGTGGAGAAAACACGGGAATTCACGGGCATTCACGACTTTTATTGAAGAAAAAGATGAAAGACGAAGTCGAGAAGTCAAGAGTGGAAAAAGAACGGAAGTCCAAGACCAATTCTGAAGATTTATCGAAGAAAAAGTCAAAAGACGGAAATTTATCAAAAGCCGAGAAACTCAAGTCTATTTTAGTGAAGAAATTAAAGACGAGTTCAAAAGATATCCCGAGCCACAAGTCCTTAAAGTCCAAATTTAAAAGAAAGATTAGAAGAAAAGGGCTAATGACGCAATTAATGAAGATTAAATGAAGGAGGGACTTAATCCCGCAATTAACAAGAAATGAAGGAGGGGAGGAAGCTTCCTAATCCTCCCCTATATATAGATTAGGATTGTTAATTATTCATGTTGTTGGCTAACTTGACAAATTAGCTCTTCCACCTTTATTTTATGCACATTTAAATACTTGTCCATTTAATTACCTTGTCTTGCACCTTAATTACCATTTAATTCAAGTAAGTTTTTCTTTTTAATTCTTGTCAAGCTTTATCTTTATCTTGTTATTCTAATTCTTCCTTTCTTAATCTTTGTGTTGATTTGTTTATGTTTATGTTCTTGATTTTGGTTGATTTAATTAAGTGGGTTTTGATTAATTTGATTAAGTTTTGTGAGTTTTATTGATTTGGATTGATTGTTTATGCTTTATATTGATCTATCTATTTGTTTGGTTTAATCTTTTTGTTGATTTGGTTAAGTTTTGTTTAGATCCGTATGTTTTTACTTTCCTTGTTCTTCTTTTCACTGTTACTGTTCTTTCCCTGAGATTCGTCCCCTGCAATCATTCCGAATAGGTGTGGAATTTTGTGTTCTATACGGAATATTAAATATTCCGCATAGAGGTTTTATTCCGCGTAACAGTTTTGTAGAAATCACTTATTCGGAATACTTGATTATTCCGCATAGGGGTTTTTGTAAAATTGCTATTCGGAATATCCTGTATTCCGCATAGGAAGATCTTTCCGCATAGGACTGGTTATTCCGAAAGGGCACAACTTTCCGAATAGGAGGGATTTTTCCGCATAAAGCACTTTTCCGAATTGGCCAAACATTCCGAGTAGACAAATATTCCGAATAGGGCTAGTCTTTCCGAATAGGTGACAGTTATTCCGAATAGCACTTATTCCGAATAGGAGTTTATTCCGGATAGGGAAATCTTAGTTTTTAGTTTTCTGCCTTTTCATTTTAAGCTTTATTTTTCCCGCCTTTTTCCTTGCTCGCACTTTAAGTTTATTTGCCTTAGTTTAAGATTTAGTTTTAGTTGCGTTTTAAGTTTGCCTTAGTTGGATTTAAGTTTGCGTTATTTAGTTTATTGCCCTTTAGTTTTAGTCGCGCTTTAAATACTTGCACTTTATTTCAATTAGACTTAGAATTACTTTTATTGCACTTTTATTTTAATTGTTTTGCACCCTTTTATTTTCAAAACTACAACGACACATCTTTGTTCCACCAAAGTTCAACTGTCACACATAAAACAATAAGTTGTTCAATTCGAAGAGTCCAACACAACGAACTTTAATATTTTTATACGGGTGTTAAAAGCCTTGTATCAATAACGATTATTTATAAGTCTCACTTTAAATAATCCATATGGTGATGAAATTTCAATTTTTCTCAAGGGATACGGTTTTAACTTTATCAAAACAATCAGTGATCTGCAAAAGAGTGATGAAAGCTTGTTCACCAAGAACTAACTACAATATAATGAGAAATGAGCTTAGCCAAATAATCATGAGGTTCATGATCTCGATGGCTCAAAAAGAATAATTCACAACGCAACTCAAATCGAGACGAGTACTTGTTCAGTGGTTGTATCACTAATGCGAGCATTAGGATGAAGCAATAAAAGATAGATAACATCGATATATGTAGAATTTAGCAATCAAAGGTAGTCTTTTCATTAATCAGAAACAAGTCAAAATTGTACCGTAACATATTACGTGTTACTATGTCATACAATTCCAAGAACTCATCTTACCAACTGATGTCTCAGTTAAGTTAGGGATTATTTTTAAAAGATACCACAATGAATACTAATCTACAAGAATCAATAGGTGTTCTACATGTCCCAGAAGATCCATCGGTCTCAATTCAGAAGAAGATTTATTCAATTTATTTCTTGGACACTGGGCATCCTCGTTAGTGGACAATGGCCTAGGAACAACCCTTAACACGAACCAACAATCATTTAAAACCAAATAATTCCATCACAGAACTTAATGACTTCCTCTTAACAATCTCATATTCCATACGGGTTAAATTTTACTTTATTCAAGTTTCAATCAACTTATACTCAATGCAACATCCTACCTCATTCTCCAATACTTTCAACCTTATTCTTACACCTTTAAAGGGCAATATAAGTTCGATATTATCAACACTTAATTTCCAATCCTATATCTCTTACAACAATAGTTATCAAATGAGTCACTAGTATGAAATGACTCACACATTTAATCAGACTTCTCGGAAAGGTACTAGTGGCATGAGGCTTTTGGGTAATGGTTCCAATGACAGCCTCAAGTGCAACATTCACCCTTTTGATTTCAATTTAAGAATTGGATGACAACGAATCAGATGACATCTTTCTAGGTGGTAACGTTTTGTCAAAATCCACTCTATAAGGAAAGATCGTCATGACATCGATATCAGTTTTATCTCGCCAATTCTTCTTTAATATCACAATCAACTAATATCAACATTTCTATGAATATCAACCATTTGTTGGGATCATAAAATCCACAACTTGGTTTAGATCTAGGATAGCTAGAATTCCTACGAGAATAGCTTCGATTAATTTACTAGGGGATTTAGGGTTCCTTGTGACAATCTACGTCGTATAAATACCTCGTATAAATATCAAAATAATCATCCAACAATCATGTAATAAAATTACATCATATATATATATATATATATATATATATATATATATATATATATATATATATATATATATATATATATATATATATATATATATATATATATATATATATATATATATATATATATATATATATATATATATATATATATATATATATATATATATATATATATATAATCCAAGTTATATATATATATTAAAATAACACTTCTCAGTCTGGCCTTTTCGGTAACTCGGGAATTCTTCGGCATTGTTATAGTCAAAAGATTTTTAGACATTTTAAGAAAAATGTTTATAGTTAAAAGATTTTGAAATGTTTTATTCAAAACCTTAGTTTTAAAAATCTTTCGTTCTCTATAACGAGAGCTCTGGTACCAAACTGTAACACCCCCAAATATACACAATTCAATACAGCGGAAGACTCGTTGGTGTTACGGGATAGCACATTACTCACATTATAGACAACGCTTAAAAATCGCGTCGTTTAATAATAAAGCATTTCCATTCATAAATATCAAATTTACATAGGTCCCAAGTCATAGTATTTCATACAAGTTTTACAAAACATTTGAATAGAAACTGTTATTTAAGTGCGGGCCATGAATTCTTGTTGTCTTCCCGAGAATTACCTTCAAGTACCTGAGATAAAACATGTTAAAAGAAAAGGTCAGCGATAACACCGAGTGAATTCATAGAGTTTAATAAAATCCATCAATATAACATCGGTATAAATTATTACCGAAAATCATTTCGTACAAATCTTTGTAATAGGCCATAAAATTGCCAAAGTCGTTTTATACAAATCCTTATCGAAATCATAATATAGGCTTTCGCCTTCAAAATCATTATACGAACCATTGTCGTTAAAAACATCATACAATACGTTTTATAACGTTGTATAGATTAAATAAAAACCTTTATATGAATATGGTTATGTAAAACCAAAATACGAACATAAAATCAATAATAAGACCCCGTATTGCTAGTCAGGCAATATATCGTAATTCAGTGCGTATAGCAGTATTTTGTTATTTTGGATTATTATAAGCCGCATGACATTGTTACCTTACTTCAACAAACAACGGGTAGCTAGCGCGAAACTCAATTTGCCCATCTAAATTAGCGTGTTGTCACAAAGATCACGCTATGGAAATCTTCTCATACATAAATTCGCTTACCAATCAATGTGGCACGACGGGGATCAACCGTCAAGGCGCGAACTGGGGTGATCGTCCCCAAATAGTACTATTATATGCACAAGCGTCTACAAAATCCTGGTAGTTCACAATTCATGCTAATGGGACTTTTAGTGACATAACCTAACTTTAATAATCCATTTTATTTCATCTATCGGGTCATATAATCATTCATCGGGTCATACAATCATTCGGGTCCAAATCAATAAACAAATAATCGGGACAACTAGTGTCCTATTTTATAAAAACTAACATGTTATCTCCCTCGCGGGTTTATAAAACATTTCATAAAAACATTTAAAAGAGTGCGAGGCTATGAACTCACGTTGATGTGGGAAAGCGGGTTATCGGCAATTCGGATGTACGGTACGTGCCTCAATCACGGAAACCTAGACAAATAATACTCGTCTTAGACTCTTGTCCAATGACTTTATAAAAATAACAATTATGTATACATATGATGATGATCAAGTGGGATTGTACATTTTTTTTACTTATTCATTATAGTGTTTATGTGTTGGTAACATTTTTATCCTATTTACATGTTTTAGGTCCAATAAGCCTATTATAAGTTCTTTAACTTGTATTAATCCATTTTATACTTGTATTATCAGTATTTATACTTTACATGTTGGGCCCAAATGGGTTAAGCCCAATAAGTAATTTTTATAAATGTTTAACTTATTTAGTTATATTATTAGTCCAAATATGCTAACTTAGCTCGTTAATGTCCGTATGTCATATAGTTCGGGTTTTATCGGTTTTTACTTGTATTAGGTACTTATATATCATTAAATGACTTAAACTTTACATTAGACGGGTTTGATCGTCTAAGTTTTAATTGGCGAAAAACGTTAATTTTACGGTAATAGCCGAAAAAGTCGTAAAAATCATGTTTATAGTTTTTATAACTTATAAATCTTATTCAACTACCATTTTTATAAAGTGTCCATTTATTTAACCTTATACATATTTATATAAACGAAATTTATAAGTTAGTGGGTTTCAATTCACATTTTATACTATATTAGTTTGAGTGCTTATATAATAATATTAAACATTAATTCTTCAAATCTTATTTTTAGTTTCATCTTCACCATTTTTATCATATTGAGTTATATAAGGAGATAGAAGCTCTTTTTTGGATGGAATAAACTTCATATTATGTGATACAAATAAGTTAGTTATAGCTACTGCTCATTCCATGTTTAACTATCCTTAACAGTCCCTACAAAACAGACTATTCAGATTGGTACACTCATCTTGTTTTGATCATATCTCACTCATTTTGATGATTTCATTGCATGGCCAACTCTCACATGTGTATAACACCTAATACTTACTGTATATTGATTCCACTTTACCATTTTATCAGTTTAACATTTGGTTACTTACTGTTTTTATACAGCCATCACATTTAAGCAAGATTTTAACCATTTTACCTATGGTTTTCCATCTTTTAAACCATGTTCATCAAATCTATCAACACCAAATCCCCACATAATATTTTTAATCATTATTCATCATCATATACATATACATAAATAAAGAAATTACAATATTACATAATCAAAATAACAAGAGGATAGGAAGAACAATCTTTATACCACCATTAGTGATGAAAAGATGAGATTTTTGATGAACAAGACTTGGTTCTTGTTATCAAATCTTCAACTTTAGCAAGGAAACTTCTTGGGTCCTTTGGATAGATGAACACCTCCATGAATTCAGCCCTTTAACCTCATGAAAACTCCTTTTCATTGGTTAAGATCACCTCCAATCTTCATATCTTCAAAGGGTTTCCATCATATGTGTGAATAACACAAGTTTTAGTGGTTGAAAATTGATCAAATGGGTGGTTTAAGGTGGACGAATTTTAGAGAGAGGGGGGAGAGTTATGTGGTTTTTGCATGTAATAAATGAGGGTAGTTGTTTTAGGCTTGGTGGTTTTGTGGTTTTGAAAGCTTACAAGTTAAGCTAGCTTACAAGTGTAGCTTGTAAGCTAATAACTTGACACCTCATGGTGTGTGTTGGCTTAGTGTTGCCTTCCCATATTAGTGGGGTGGGGAAAACTTGTTTTGTCCCATCCCGCTAATTTACGGGTATTCCTCGATTCTAGTTTCCTCGATTTGCGTGCCCTCGGGTCGTTTTACGAAAAACGTTTTTATAAATTTTGAATCAACGGCACAAAACGAATCTAATAAAAATTTTCTCATCAAAAACGGAGTTCAAAAACGTAAATACGTAATCCTAAGGTTTCCGGTTTAGTCGTAAAGGACGTTAAATTATAATCGTAAGTCCTAATCTCTTCTCGTAAATTTGTGAGTTTATGAACCAACACAAATTTAAAATCCCAAAATAATATTCACGGATAAATTTATTTTCTGAAATGTCGGACTGTCACCAAAAATGGTGTATGTAAACGTAAGCACGTAACGTAGAATCCTCCGGTTTTGGACGTAGTCGATGCAACTTCAAGACGTAAAATCCAAATTTCTTCCCAAAAATAAGTGAGTTCATATTATAACATTAAAATAATGTTTTCAAATAAATATTGAGAATAAAATATAAACCATAAATTGACGGATTGTCACACTTCGTGTGCTGCTACTAAGGAATAAATGAATCTTCGGATTCTTGCTTTGGAGAAGGAGACAGAGATTCAGAAAGAGACTGTTGCTGCTGCTAATGATCAATTGGCCATAAAAACAAAGAACTTGTGGAGGTATCTGACAAGCTTTCTTCCTCTGAGGCAAATAACAAGCATCTTATAGCCCTTTTTTGTCAAGCAGAGGTTGAAAAACATATGTTGATTTGAGATGCTATCCCTTGTCTGATGAGGAAGCTATTTGGGAGTTATGAGTACTAGAAGGCAATTGGTTCGGCCTGTAATTTGGCTTTCTCTGCTGGCTTCATGAAATCGCTCAATCTCGGGAGGACCCGAGAGGAAGCACAAGCTATCCTAGCCAAAGTGAAGAATATTAAAAAGGATGCCCTCAACACCTGTATCGCCGACTGTAATGCCTTGTTGGTGGCTTCTTATCCTTTTTATCCAGAGGGTCGCTTCTTCCTTTAACTCCTCGGTTACTGAAATGATGCAGCTAGAGCCTGAGGTTGGTCCTTCCAAGCCTGCTGTTAGCAGCTTGCCTTCGATGACGACCTCCGGAGTCACTCAGAAGGAGGGCGAATCTTCCAGCTTCTCTCTGAAGGACGGAGGAGACTCTAATGCCACTCATCAGAATGTTGAAGCCGCCAAGTAACATGAAGACCTTTATTTTGTGATGCCTCCGGTATGCCGGGAAAGGCTTGTAAACCCTTGACAATTTCAGTTACTCATGTAATAACTTATACATTTCTCTTGTCTGTTTCACATGTTTGAGCACTTGAATCCTTAAATCTTTGGTGATATCAAAGTTTATGTTTCTCTTTGCATATGATTCATTTTATATATGTTACATTTACTTAGATAAATATTCCACATTGTAAAAATAAACGTTATGCCTATTTATTCCTCCGGTTATGGCCGTTGACAAAGTGTTTCTCCTTTTATACTTGTATGATTAGAGAGTTGCTCAAACCCTGGTGGGAGGACATAAGCATAAGTCCGCTTTTAATTTGTCCTCCGGACTACCTTTGAGGCGCGTCCAAACACTTAAAGTGTTTTGTATGTATGGGAGGACATCGACACAAGTTCGCTTTTAATTTGTCCTCTGGACTACCTTTAAGGCGCGTCCAAACACTCGAAGTGTTTTTGTATGTATGGGAGGACATCGGCACAAGTCCGCTTTTAATTTCTCCTACGGACTACCTTTTGAGACGCGTCCAAACATTTAGAGTGTTTTGTATGTACGGGAGGACATCGGTACAAGTCCGCTTTTAATTTTTCCTCCGGACTACCTTTGAGGCGCGACCAAACACTTAGAGTGTTTTTGTATGTATTGGAGGACATCGGCACAAGTCCGCTTTTAATTTATCCTCTGGACTACCTTTGAGGTGCGTCAAAACACTTAGAGTTTTATCATAATTCTTTCTTTCGGTTAGCTACGCCGAAGGATTGCAATAATATAACAATTTGTGTTGTTCGAAAAAGGAAAATATTCATTCATTCATTCATTCAACCAAATGCATTGCTTTCTTACATGAAGCATCGCTGAAGGTTAATTGCATGCCAAGTTCTTGGGACTTCCCTTTCATCAATAGTTTCTAACTTGTATGATCCATTTTGGTATGCTTCTGTCACTCTGTAGGGACCTTCCCAGTTGGGTCCGAGCTTGCCAATCTTCTCCACCCTGCTAGCTTCATTCTGTCGGTACACAAAGTCGTCGACCTTGAAATTGCAAAGTTTTACTCTCTTGTTGGAGTATTGTTCTACCTTCTTTTTGTACTTTGCCTCTTGTATGGTTGCGGTCTCACGCCGCTCCTATAATAGGTCGAGGTTCAACCGGAGCTCTTATTCATTGTTGTCTTCGTTGAATAGGAGTTTCTTGTTGAAGAGACGCCCATTTCAGTTGGAATTACTGCCTCGCTACCATACGTCAGACTGAATGGTGTTTCCCCATTACTAGTCTTCAACATTATTTGGTGGGCACATAGTACATGGGGTAGCTCGTCAACCCATCCCGTCAAGTTCCTTCCCAAACGGGCTTGAAGGCCATGCATCAATGACTTGTTGGCTCTTTCGACCAACCCATTTTTTTGTGGATGAGCGACGACGGTATTCATCTATTTGAATCCCCATTTTTCACACCATTTTCTTAGTGTCCCTTCCACTAGTTGTTTTCCGTTGTCTGTCACAATGACGCCAGGCAGCCAGAACCTACGCACTATGTTTTGCCAAACGAATTTCTTTATCTCTTTTCCAGTTACTTTTGCCAATGGTTTAGCCTCAATCCACTTCGTGAAATTGTCGATGGCCACAATCACAAACTTTACATTTCCTGGGGACCCCTCGACTGGGCCGAGGATATCCATTCCCCATTGATAACAGGGCCACAGGGACATGATGGAAGTAAGCTTGGTCTTCGGCAGTCTAGGCACCGGTCCGTGTATTTGGCACAAGCCACATTTGGAAATTTCTTCCCACGTATCTTGGTGCATGATGGGCCAACAATATCCTTGCCGCATGATTTTCGCAACCACCGATATTATACCGAAGTACATCCCGCATGATCCTTCGTGTACCTCCCGAATGATATAGTTAGCTTGAACGGAGCCCACACACCTTAGCATTGGAGATGGATAAGATGTCTTGAAAAGAACGTCGTTTTCTATAGTGAATTGACTTATCTTCATTCTTATTGCTCGAGCTTCGTTGGGGTACGGCCGTATCCCGTGATCTAAGCATCCGCGGTTTGGGGTCATCCAACAATCCCCTTCTTCTTGCACAATGTCATTAACTTCCTGAACTTCGATTGATCGGGTGTCAAGAGATTCTACAAATAATTCCTTTGTTAGGTGAGAACGTATTCCTTTTGATTTTTTTTCCTTGGGATGTTCCTGATGCTAAACTTTGTGAAGTTGGATGTGATTTCTTTTGTGTTGGCTAAATATTTCACCATTCTATCATCACTGGCCACAAATTCTCCATTTAATTGGCATGCAACCAATTTAGAATCTACTATGGCTTCTATATTTTTCACTCCCATCTTTTTTTCTAAGCGTAGCCCAGCTAAGAGCGCTTCATATTCCGCTTCATTATCCGAGCAATTTAAGTTGAATCGTAAAGCATATGTGAACTCCATGCCTTCCGGATTGATCAACACTAAACATGCTCATGCTCCTTTAGGACTGGAGGCTCTGTCTGTATACAGCGTCCACATGACTTCAGGTTCCTCTTGTTCGACAATCTCGTATATATCCATTTGTCCCTTATGCCCAAGTGGCACTTCATTGAGGAAGTCTGCTAACACTTTCCCTTTGACTGAGTTGCATGACACGTAAGATATCTCATACATAGCCAGCTCTATTGATTACTTTGCCAATCTTCCAGATGAGTCGGATTTACTCAGAACCCGCTTCAATGGTTGATCGTTTATAACATGAATGTCATGTGCCTCGAAATATCAACAGAGCCTTCGCAAAAGATGCAATAGGCCGAAGGCTAATTTCTCTATCATGGAATATCGTGTCTCTACGTCATGCAGCACGCGACTTACATATCAGACAGGTTTTTGGACACCTTCCCTTTCGACCAACAGGACTCCACATACTGCTTCCTTTGGCGCTGCTAAGTACACATATAACGTCTCCCTTTTCATGGGTGTTGCCAGCGAGGGGAGCTCCATAATTATCTTCTTTAGCTCTTGAAAAGCCCTTTCTGCTTCCTCTGTCCATTGATATTCTTCCTTGTTTTTCTTAATTATGTTCTTCAAAGTTTCGAAGAAAGGCATAGACCGTTCAACTGATCGCGACAAGAAACCATTTAGTGGTGCCAACTTTCCGCTGATTGATTGCATTTCTTTCCACGTTTTAGGCGATCGCATCTCTGCGATTACATTAGTATTTTTAGGATTGGCCCGTATTCCTTCCGAAGTCACCATGTATCCTAAAAACTTGCCCTCTTCCACCCTAAAAGAACATTTTTTTATGTTTAGCTTCATGTTGATCTTCCGGAGGTTATCAAATGTTTCCTTGATGTCTTCGATCATTTTTTATTTTGTCTTGCTTTTGATCATTAAGTTATCCATATAAGCCTCGATATTAACTCCTATCTGTGTCCGGAACGCAGAGTCAACTAGGCGCTGGTAGGTAGCTCTGGCATTCTTAAGACCAAAAGGCTTTTTGGTGTAGCAGAAGGTTCCATCATCAGTATAAAATGTTGTCTTCTCTTCGTCTTCGCTATCCATGAGTACCTGATGATATCCCTTGTAAGCGTCGAGGAAGAATTTGAACTTGAAGCCCGTGACGGAGCCAATCTTTACATATATGTCAGGCAAAGGGTTGTAATCTTTTAGAAGAGCATAGTTAAGATTTTTGAAATCTATGCACATTCGTAAGTCTTCGTCCGGTTTCTTGACAAGGACCGCGTTTGATATCCAAGTGGGATCTCGAACTGGTCTCATGATACCAGCCTTCATCAATTCTGCTACATCCCTCTTGACAAATTGTCTTTTCTCCTCACCCAACGGTCTCCTCTTCTGAACTACGGGGGTTCTTATTGGATCTACATTCAAGGAATGTTTGATTATCCTTTTAGGGATGCCCGTCATGTCTGATGGGTCCGATGCGAATACGTCTGTACTATGACTAAAGAGATCTATGAGTTGCAGCCTGCATTTTTTGTGAACAATCTACCAATAGTGACCAATTGCTCCGGATATCCAGGGTGGACAATGACTTGCTCTGTCAAACCCTCGGCCTCCTTCTCTTGTTGGTTAACTTTTTCAAATGCAAGCCACTTGCTTAGTTCTTTTCTCCTGTCTGTTGCTTTCTCCTTTTCTATCTTCTGGTCGTCTTCAATAATCCTACACTCATAAATTGCCTTCGCTTTTGTCCTAAGAGTTGTGATACCATTGGGGGTGGGAAACTTCATTGCTGAATGCATGGTGGAAGGTATAGCCCTCAGTTCTCGTATCCCAATTCTTCCCAAAATTATGTTGTATGGGGACGGATCCCTGATCATTGTGAAACTCATCACCGTTTTTCTTACCAACTCATGTGATCCGAAGACTACTCCAAGTCTATTTTGCCTAGAGGCATGGTTTCTTCCGCAGATAAACTTAGGACCTTCACTTGATCGGGGGTTAACCTTCGTCTTATGGTCAGATCCAAGTTCATGAAGCATCGGTCAAAGATTACCTGCATAGCAACTCCTTCGTCCACAAACACTCTTTTACCCAATAGCCCTCGATTTCTGCTTCGAATATCAGCGGTTCATTGGATTCCTCAGCATCGGTAACCGGAGGGAATGAGATAGGAGCATTCATCCAATCTACCTCTATTCGGCATACTTCATTCCGCTTCACTCAACAATGACTGCTTCTCAACATGTTTATTGTTTTGCCTTTGTAATCTCCATTTCCATTACCTCTGCCTTGATTACCTTTGTTTGCCCTTCCTCGTAAATCTTTAACCAGATGGTTCAACTTTCCTGATTCTAGAGCTGCTTCCTTAGTTGGTGACAATCGTTGGTGAGATTACCCTTCTCCCCATGATAATCACAGTATTTGTCCATGTGGATTTGCCTTTTACTAATCCGGTGGTCTAGGTGGGTGGTGGAAGGTGGTGGTAGCCATGGATGAATATGGAGAGAAGGTTGTGTGTGAAAAGTAAAGAAAAGTGTATTAAACAAAATGAAAACACAAGCAACACCCCTCCTTGGAGGGGTATATATAGTTACACACCGTACCTAAACTATACATTGTTTCCTAGTCTAGTCTAACCGTGTGTGACTATGATAACTAATAGGAATTCTTAAATGTCGTCACATAAAGTGAATTTCCAACAATCTTCCCCCATGGGACGACATGTAGAAATTCTTACAATATTTTTCCTAACAAGTACATAATGATTAAGAACAAAAGCTTTCATGAAGCTTCCAATGCTGATGATGTCTTCTGAGGCCTTTGACTTCAAGTCTTCACTTCAAAACGACTCATCTTTAAAGTAACTTGTAGTAGAAATACTGTAACGGCACGAGCTAAGTAATCCATATACTTCTGGTTAAGGAGAAGCTTCTGAATTAACTTCCCCCTAATTCATGCCACATAAACTTGATGTAGAAGCTTTTAAATAGCTTCCCCCTAAACCGACAATCCTCGTAAGCAACTTCAAAGCTTTCAATAAAGCTTAGAATGATAAAGCGCACAGCGGAATTTAAAAAGCAAACCCCATCATATAACATGATAATGTTGCTATGAGGGATTGAAAGTAAGGGGCACACCAAGTAGATCAACAACGTCTCTTCTCATGCTAGAATAATTCTTCTGAATTTTTCTTCCCCCTAAAAGTTCAAGTTATGCATACTAGAAAGAATCAAGACATTTCTTCCCTCACATAGTTGAAGAAAATAAACCAATCCCAAGTATGAAGCTCAAATACTAAAGTGGACACTTTATCCCATTCATGAAGTTGACATCGTAACACCAGAGTCATTTAAGTCCCAGAAATGCACATATCTTCTTCCGGAGATGCGCCAGAGTCAATTAAGTCATGGAAGTGCATATCTCTCCATATAGGATAATGATGATGAATAATTGCAACATCAAAACAATTAAACATCGAATCAGTAGTGTACCGTTTAGAGATTGATAATGCCACGAGTTAAAAACACTGATTTTCTCTGCGGTTATGACAATTGTCTTCCCGGAATGTCTTCAAATCAAAAGAAGGTATGAAGTTCATCACGTGTACTTGTTGTGCGTTTAATGTGTCTTCTTCTTCCCCCTTGATGGTTTCGAAACTCGGAACCAGGAATAAATCGTACGCACATGTACCTGAAATCTCTTGAGAATAATAAATAAGATGAATTATATCTTTTGTGAGAATCAGCTGTTGATCGAAATTCTCTACTCATAAACTCTCCATGGCCATCTTTACCAACCCCCTTGTAGGAAATTTGAAGTGACCACTGATAGTATGAACCGGATATACCAAACATGAAACTGAATAAGAATCCCTCGATCTTGTGACTTAAGCTTGCACAATTTTTAAATGAGGAACGGTGGAGAAATCTCTAAGTACCCAATACATCACTGAAGAAGTATATAAGCACAACACCTCTTGAAATTATCCACGTCGACTAAGCGCGTGACACTGAGTACAACAATGTAACCCCTTTAAGTAATAGTTATCCGAGTCATCAACCAACCACCCCGAACCCGGAAACTAGATAAACAAGTCTTCATTCTAAGATTAAGCACGCGCAAGTTATCTTTGAAGATAAAATAAATACACGCCTTCGAAAAATCTGTCTTCAACTTCACATAATTAATACCCGATCAAACAATCCGTAGCCACTAAAAATATACCTATTTTTCTTCGGTCTCGTCAAAAAAATTCTTGTCACTTTGTCTCGTCACATAGTCTCATCACTGTGTCACGTTGTCACTTTACATTGTCCCGACACATCGTCACACCCCGATTATAACCAAAGTATAAAAGTAATAATACAAATTTTATCCAAAATAAATTTTGATATAAAATTGTACCATATGAATTTTTGATACTTGGCCCATCACTTTTGCAAAAGAAAATCGGATGTCAGCCCATTAAACATGTGTCGACATTGTGCCCATTACAAAACAATACCCGGTCCAACAAACTTAGGTATTTAGGTATAAATCCCACAACCCTAATTTATCTCCACATTACCAACCCTAATCTCTCATACAAACCTCCGCCTCTAAAATCACTCATCTTCTCAGTCCCCATTTCTCCTTATCCCAAAAAAATGCACGAGACAAATAAACCACCATCTCTAAACAGCTTAATCACTAAATTGATCATACCCTCTGTTTCTTTCTCTTCATCTCAGATCTCCAAAACATCGAATTTAATCTCATATCTCGTTTCATAAACTAATCGAATCCCATTTGATTCGACACAAACAAGTCACTACGCCATACCTTTTATCATATCAGCTTAGAAATCATTCCACACATACAAGAACGTTGGGGTGCGGCTTCTAGATCTTATAATATAAGGTCTCGGGTAGGTGTATAGATTGTGATTGCATCTGTTCTTTACCGAAAAAATGAGTTGATTATAACATAATTGTTATTAATCTTTCATCATTATCAAAAATCAATCATGGGTAGTACCCGACATAAAAAATCAGGGATGATATATGTTCAAACACGAGATTTTTATTTATCTTTACTCATCTCGAACGAATCGAAGATCTTCTATTCTTGTTTTCGTATTGAGTTTGATTTAAAGATATGTCTGATTAATTCGAAATATAAGAAAAAGAATATAACGAAAGTTGTTATTATTCATTCTTTTAAATCAAAAATCAATGAAGGTTATACCTTGACAGATCTGTGATGATACCAATTTCGTAGTTATAGATCTTTAATGATCTCAACATGCATGTATAACACGAAATGAATCTGAGATTGTTTTGATTTATAAGTTTTCTGTTATGGTGTGAATAATTAGATGGGATAGGAGACGATGGGAATTATGATAGATTGATGGTGTTGATTGTGGAGTAATAAGGTTGGAGTAATGTTTGTACTCGTAAAGTCTTTAGGTCTTGTTAAACTGGTCAAAGTGTTTAAACAAACAGTTAGTCATCGCAATGTTCTATTTTTAAACCCATCGCAACATAAATGAGTCCATCGCAATGTTTTCAAAATATTGCATCGCAATATTTCCATTATCTGTCCATCGGAATGTTTCAAAAAATTCAGCAGCATGACGTCTTAATATGCCATTGCGATAGGTCAAATCACCCATCGCAATGAGACCCATCGCAATGAGTCCCATAGCAATGGGTACAGTCGAACCCATCAAAATGTGTCAAAAAAACCCATCGCAATCCATGCGATCGAAAGTGGCCATCGGAATGATAGCATCGGAATGCATCTATCGGAATGCATCCATCGGAATGCCTCTATCTGAAAACCTATCCATAGTACCTTTTCCGTATTTCCAAGATCTGGGTTTTTCTAGATCAGTTTTTATCTTCTCATCTTCAAAAAAAATTACCAGAAAAATCACATGACCATAAAACAACTTTAAAGGTTGTTTTTAGGCCATTACAGATCCGAACAAATAAAATATTTGGCACAAAAACCAAAAATGACTACATTCCGACTAGTAATGAAAAGGAAACAAAAAATGGGACCAGATGTGAAACTAATGAAACCAGGAAACCAAAAACTACACCAGATGTGAAACGGGATAGATAATAAAAAAGAAGACGTGACAAAAAAAATTTATGAATGTATGGACAACAGACAAAAACCACCGTGAAAATAGTTTTGACAAATAAGACCAATAAGATTTTAGACCACCAAATCAAAAACAAAAACACGATCCAAGGATTGAACCGAGGCTCTAATGCCAATTGTGGATTTGCTTTTTACTAATCTGGTGGTCTAGGTGGGTGGTGGAAGGTGGTGGTAGCCATGGATGAATATAGAGAGAAGGTTGTGTGTGAAAAGTAAAGAATAGTGTATTAAACAAAATGAAAACACAATCAACACCCCTCCTTGGAAGCCTTGGAGGGGTATATATAGTCACACACCGCACCTAAACTATACATTGTTTCCTAGTCTAGTCTAAGCGTGTGTGACTTTGATAACTAATGGAAATTCTTAAATGTCGTCACATAAAGTGAATTTCCAACAGTCCATGTTTTCCGGTCGGACTATTCCATTGATGGGCGGAGGCTGGAGTAGTTGCAGTTGAAGTTTTGTTGCTAATATCTCCTTCGGAAATTTACTCAACAACTCAAGGCCTGGACGTGGATATGGGTTTCTTCTTGCTTGATTTTGGTTGATTGGAGGCACATAAGGAGAATAGACGGGCTTCGGCCTATAATATCCTCGGCTCTTGTGTTGGTTGGTGTTTTTACTAGCGAAGTATCTATCTTCCTTCATCGCTTTTCCTCCTTTGTCGCTTCCTTCCCCTTGTGGAAGCTCTGTGTTTTCAAATACCTCCTCTGATTATGCGAAGTCATCTACTCTTTTCATCATTTCTGCCACCGTCTTGTGTTCATCATCGGAGAAACGCCGAGCCAGTTCGGGGTAGCTCCTGCTGTAAAAGCGGATATCTTCATAACTTCCAGAACTCCCTGGATATAGCTAGCTTCGTCCGTCCACCTTTCCTTGAATTCAAGCAATGATCCATGATCCTTTCTTGTTATGTTTGTTATCTCTATCGGGATTTTAAGGCTCTTTCTCTTAAGAGTGAACCTTTCTAGAAATTGTTTCTTTAGTTCGTCCCAATCATCTATGCTCCCATGTGGTAACCTTTCAAACCATCCTCTGGCAGCTCCATCTAGCGTCAGTTGGAAAAATCTACACCACACCGTCATGGGCCATTCCCCCGAATTAGCCACACCCACAAACGTGTGATGTATCATTGGGATCGGTGGCTTCGGTGTACAGCTTTATCGTTGCTGGGAGGATGTTCTTTGGTAAAGAGAACTCAATCATTCTTCTAGTGAACGGAGATGTTATCACTTCCATAAAAGAATTTTTGCAATTCGTCCACCCTATCCTCCGTTCTCTTCTCTGGCCTCCTGACTTCGTCTTCGAATACTAACTTCAGAAGTCATATATTGTTTGACGTTCGAATAGATTTCGGAGAACACTCATACTCTACACAATTTGCTCCTGTAGAGAAAGGGTGTTGTTATCCTCCTCCTCTAGAACATGTTCACGCTCCAGGGAGACATGAATAGGGGACTTCTCCCTCGATGGGCCAGCAATAAATTTGTCCTTTGGTAGATCGAGTGATTGGTCCCACAGATGACGTCAAATATTGAATCAAAAATCCGCATGTAGTTACACCATCGCAGATTATGCTTCGGTCACGTATAGGGTATGCTTGTAGGTTTGGCCTATCCTGCAATATAAGAGAACACACATTAACTCGCCCCAGGGGTGACCTTGAGGCCAAGATCTGGTTTGAGAGTAAGTAACTAACACAAGAGTGGTGTCTGGTGTGGAATATCGGAGAGATAAAATTTAATTGAGAGTAAATGTTGTGTATTGTGTGTTGTTGTGTATAGTAAATACATTCGAGTATTTATACCCGAATAAAGATATACTTGGTCGACTAGTCATGTCATTGAGATATGTATCATGCACAGTGCCCTAAATTCAGGCACAGTGTAAAGTAGGCGGCGGTCCATAGCTGGGACCATTTGATAAAACCCCGCTCCTTGGTTAAAACGGATCATCCCAAGATATGGGGGATCTTGTCTCTTTTCTCTTTCCTATGTGGCATGGTCCTGGGTCAAAGTCTTATGCCTCCAGCAATATGCCAAAGACATACGCGAACAGACTAATTTCATTTTCAATATCATTTTTGAGTCTTAATTTAGTCTAATTTTAGAGTGGCGCACAAGTCACCGCATGACTTTCATTTTACTAGACACACCTAAAAACTCACTACCACCTATACCACTCACCTACACCAATACACAACGTACAACTAGTCTATGTACAAATCAAAACCGTTCAACAACCCTTTTGTAACCAAAATCACTAATACTCGTTTTTAGCCTCGTGTCAAAATTCGTAGTCCCAAGTCTTTTCGAATTGAAAACCGGTCTTAAGTGCGACTCAATCGTCTTTTGGTGAATCAAGATAATGGTTTAGTTGATTTGTTTTAAACTATTAGCAAGTAATTAAAGTGTCGTTGAGTAAAATGGAAGTTAAAAGATTAATATTTAAAATGACGAGTAAAAATAAATGATTGGAAACTTAAAAGCAACAATGGAAAATTTCTAGCACACTTAAATAAAACTAACACTTGGAGAACTCTCTAACAATAAGTACTAAGTTGAAAAGTACTAAAAGAAAGTAAGATCGGAATGAACCAAAGCAACTCAATTGGAATAAACCAAAAGGAACCCAGATCGGAATGTATTCCGATCTGGTGGTCGGAATGTGGGATGGGGACACAATCGGAATAACCAAAATAGGACTAATCAGAATAACCAATATTGAAACCTATCGGAATGTCACTCAAAATCCCAATCGGAATATTGGACAAAAGCTACCGTGTGAATACTCAAGACCTGACCTGATCGGAATACTCAAGGGTGCATATCGGAAAAGGAGAAACCCTTTTCCGATTTGGTCAATCGGAAAAGGTGGTCTGCTCGGAATGGTGCAATCGGAAAGGGTGTTTGTACCCCTTCCTAAAATTGTGGAAATCGGTTAGGAGGGCTGATCGGAAAGGGGTTTTAAACCCTTTCCGAAATCTAAGGGATTCGAGTGAAAAGCTATAAAATAAGCTATTAGATTGAGCTTATTCCCAAAACTAAATCGAATCAACAAAACCGAATAAAATAAGCACTTAACTCAACTTATCCGACTCGAAATTAATCAACTTTTTGGATCAAACAATAAAAACATAAACTTTTTAAAGAAGATTTTTATAAAGTAAATAAGCTAATCATAAAAATAAGCCAATAAGCACAAAAGTATTAAAGCTTAATCAAATGAAAACTTATGAAATGATCAAAAGATTAACTTTTTAAGCACGAAATCAATTAGAACAACACGGATCACATGATAATCGCACCAAAATCAATCTTAAATCAAAGAAAAGTAGAATGAGATTAAGAAATAAAAGCTTAAAATAGAACTTGATTAAAAATAAGCAATACAAAGTGTTTAATCTTGAAAGATTAAGAAAAAGATGAAATTTAGTGAGAGAAAGTTTAAGACTTTCTCTCTCTAAAACTAGAGAAAACTAAGAAAAAGTGAAAACTAGCTAAAAATCTAACCACCCTCCTAATGACTATTAGGAGGGTATTTATAGGGAAGGTGGAAGGAGTGCATGTGTTGCATCTTCTTTCTTGCTTTCTTCACGTTTTCTCGACTCGACTTTAATTCTTCGTCTTTGTCGTCTCGGGATTTGAACTTGTCTTTTAATTTTCTTCTTCTATTAGACTTAAGTTCTTCGACTTCGTTAAACTTCCGTCTTTTGACTTTTTCTTCGATAAATCTTCAGAATAGGCCTTGGACTTCCGTTCTTTTTGCACTCTTGATCTTTTGACTTCGTCTTTTCCCGTTTTCTTCGATAAAAGCCCGTGAAAGCCCGTGTTTTCTTCCTTTTTAATATTTTGGTCCTAAAACACAATAAAAACACAAACCACGCATAATTCCGACTTTTACGACATTACACGTTTTGGTCTTGTTATTATTGGAAATAAGTGGTAAAAGGATAAGTGTTTTCACACTTATTAAATCCCCTACACTTGACCATTGCAATGCCCTCATGCAATGCATTAATTTTAAAGCACGGTTTACATTTTCCATCATAAATAACCCACCTTGGCCTTTATTAAATACTAAACATAAAAGATAGAAATAAGTAAAGAAATTAAAAACTTACATTGGGTTTTGGCGGCCATGAACGTTTATCATCCTCAAGTTTCACGTTCCCCATACCAAGCTTAAAAACGAGATCATTGTTATTATAAGTTAGCAAACTATCACGAACTCATGTGGGCCAATTATTCACTTAGACTCCCTTATTCCTAGGTGTATCTCTTATATTTTATTTTTGTCTTGAATGATCACGAGGATGCATTGTTTGACTTATTTCGATAGTTATTTAGTCCGAAAATAAAGTGAACGATTTAATCAATAGTTAGCTAAAGGACCAAATCTTTTAAAACTGCTTCTCGGGACCTCATAAAGTTCATATCTTGGCATAACTCGCTTCGCGATTTGAGACCTTTCTCGGACCGATATTTGGCAGGGATTTCATACTTCGAATCTTGAGAGACGTTCTTGAAATAATGGTCTTCTCTTCATAATAGGAATTTCTTCACTTGAAGTTTTGAGAGATTATTCATCTTTGGACCACGACTTCTTCATTTTTCTCCAATCTTTATTTTGGACTTTGATATACAACGATCCGCCTCCTTTTTAGGACTTGGATCTATTTATCCTCATACCTTGTTAGGGTCTTTTCGGATAGATTTCTCCATGACTTTTGGGGAGTTCTTGCTTTTCGTCGTGTGTCTCGATCCTTCATATTGATTTTCGATAAATGATTCTTCACATCACTTTTGGATCTTTTAGCAACAAAATGTAGCCCTCATGCCTTGTTAGGGCCTTTTCGGACTCGCCAATCTTCGCATCCCGCTTCAATAAGTTATGCCTTGGCTATGAACTCTAATCCGTACCGAGCAACTTTTAAACGATCTGGGGCTAGAAGCTAAGTAACCTTTCAAATTGTACAACCTTATTTATTGCAGATAAATTTATTAACAAGCGGAGGGAGAATAGGCTTATAATTAACTCACATAAATTCACGAAAGAATACCGAACTTATAATTGACTCTATCATCTCTCGTTCTCCACAGTTTAAAATCTCAAGGAATGAGACTCGTGGATGCTTAGCCTATTAAATCAAAGTTTTGGGTTTTCGAGTCGCCTATAGGATCTTGCAAATTCTTGGACTTTTTCAAGTTTAGAAATTGCATTTTAAAGTTCCCTTGATAAACAACTCTCTAGGATCAATTATAGGAACTTGTGAAAAGTTCTTGTTCTTAACCCGTGAGAGTTAAGACTTTCACGTTTTATAGCTCCCTATATAAAAGCCTAGCAAAACTTGACTTAAACACGTTAAGGATACTAGCTAGAGTAAACTTAGGTAAGTAAACTCGGGTTGAGTCAAAATGTTCACGACTAAGAAAAATCTAAAACCACTTTATTGAAAATTTATTCTAGAAATGGCAAGAAACTAATCATGAAAAAGCAAAATACAACTATACAACTTGGCCAAAATAGATTAAAAATTTTGAAAAATGTCGAAAAATCACATTTTCCGGTTAAAATGAGGGCAAATTCATGGAAAAGACCACTTACTTCGATAAAAGTCCCCCTACACTTGAGATAAACATTGTCCTCAATGTTTAAGCATGTGGGAGTAAACTCCCCTACACTTAGGACATTGTGCACTTTGTTTAAATCTTGCTAAGGAAAGGACAACTAAAGTGAATTCAATGTGAACATATAGAATATGAAATATTGAATCACAAGAGTTTAGGATAGAACCGGGAAGATGGAAACATGGTATCACGGTTCGTCAAAAGTCATCAAGATGCTCGCTGAAGCTTTAATCCCTGCACAGCACAAGAAACAAGACAACAAACATATGCGGGACTCCCCCTACACTTATTATGAAAGCAGTAAAGGATAGAACACGGGTTGCCTCCCGAGAAGCGCTTGTTTTTGTTCACCGAGTCATGAGCCTGACTCGACCCAATTTTAGTTCATGGGGAACGTGGTGAGGGATGGAATCATCTCCTGAGAGATGTCCTCACCAAAGTACAGCTTCAGACGCTGGCCATTCACCTTGAAATTAGGCCCATTTGGCTGAGAAAGCTCAATGGTCCCATAAGGAAAGACTTTGGCGACGGTGAATGGACCAGACCAGCGGCTCTTCAACTTGCCAGAGAAGATCTTCAACCGAGAGTTAAAAAGTAAGACTTGATCACCAACGTGGAACTCTCGGTTCTTGATTTTAGCGTCATGAATGATCTTCGTCTTCTCCTTGTAGATCAGCGAGTTCTCATAAGCTTCATTCCTCAGTTCATTTAGCTCGTTGAGTTGAACCTTGTGATGATCACTGGCTTTGTTGATGTCGAAGTTAGCCCACTTCAAGGCCCAGTGCGCCTTATGTTCCAGCTCGATGGGTAGGTGGCAGGCTTTCCCGTACACAAGACGATAAGGTGTACAACAGATCGAGGTCTTGTAAGCAGTACGGAAAGCCCACAGAGCATCATCTAACTTATCGTCCCACACGGCGCGATGCTCTCCCACAGTACGCTCCAAAATTCTCTTCAAGCTACGGTTGGAATTTTCGGCTTGCCCATTGGTTTGGGGATGATAGGCGGTGGAAAGACGGTGATTGACACCATACTTAGCCATGACTCTTGCAAATTGATCGTTGCAAAAATGAGTCCCGCGATCACTGATGATAGCACGAGGAACGCCAAATCGAGCGAAAAGCTGCTTCAAAAAGTTCACAACCACCCTCGCATCATTCGTAGGAAGAGCCTTAGCTTCAACCCATTTAGAGACGTAGTCGACGGCGACGAGGATGTACTTGTTCCCTTTGGATGATGGAAATGGCCCCATAAAGTCGATGCCCCATACGTCAAAGATTTCACATTCCTGTATGAAATTTTGCGGCATCTCATCCTTATGTGTGATCTTGCCTTGACGTTGGCAAGCATCACAATGCTTAACCATTTCGTGAGTGTCACGATAAATGGTGGGCCAGTAGAATCCAGAATCAAACACTTTCTTAGCGGTGTAGTTGGGACCAAAGTGACCATCGGTGGGTCCTTTGTGGCAAGCTTGGAGGATGTTAAAAGCTGCCGGTCCGTCAACACATCGACGAATAATCAGATCAGCACACTGTTTGAATAGATAAGGGTCATCCCAAAAGTAAGTCTTAACATCATTCAAGAACTTCTTCTTTTGTTGGGATGTTAACCCTTGGATGAGAATACCACCCGCTAAGTAGTTTGCAATGTCCGCAAACCACGGGGTGCCATCAAGATTGAGATTTATAGACATTAAGGTCTCAAGGGGGAAAGAGTCATTTATGTCTTTGTTCGGATGATCCCCTAGATATGGATCCTCAAGTCTGCTCAGATGATCCGCGGCCAGGTTTTCGGCTCCCTTCTTGTCACGAATTTCAATGTTGAATTCTTGAAGGAGCAAAACCCAGCGAAGAAGTCTTGGCTTAGAATCGTTCTTAGTCATCAAGTACTTCAACGCGGAATGGTCCGTGTATACGATGGTGGTGGATAAAACAAGATAGGGGCGAAATTTCTCAAAAGCATAGACAACAGCTAAAAGCTCTTTTTCGGTTGTCGTATAATGTAATTGAGCCCCCGTCATTGTTTTGCTAGCGTAGTGGATTGGTTGGAAGTGTTTATTCACTCTTTGGCCCAGAACCGTACCAATAGCAAAGTCGCTAGCATCGCACATCAATTCAAAAGGCAGCTCCCAATTAGGGGTAACCAAGACCGGTGCCTTAGTTAGCTTATCCTTAAGAAGATTGAAGGCTTCGAGACATTCTTTAGAAAAGATAAAAGGAGTATCTTTTTCCAAGAGGTGGGTCATCGGGCGAGTGATTTTAGAGAAATCCTGAATGAATCGACGATAGAAGCCCGCATGACCCAGAAAACTTCTCACACCCTTTACGGTTGAAGGTGGAGGTATTTTGGCTATGTCATCTACTTTAGCACGGTCGACTTCAAGACCGGCGTTAGAGATTTTGTGTCCTAGCACAATGCCTTCTTTTACCATAAAATGGCATTTTTCCCAATTCAGAACAAGGCGAGTGTCTTCGCACCGCTTAAGCATGCGTTCCAAATTGGCAAGGCAAGCAGAGAAGGAATCCCCAAAGACCGAGAAATCATCCATGAAGACTTCCATGGTTTGTTCAACCATGTCATGGAAGATAGCCAACATGCACCTTTGGAAAGTCCCGGGGGCATTGCATAAGCCAAAAGGCATCCTTTTGTAAGCAAATGTGCCATAGGGACAAGTGAATGTTGTCTTATCTTGATCTTGGGGGTCGATGGGTATTTGAAAATAACCCGAGAAACCATCGAGAAAGCAGTAATATTCATTACCAGCTAAACGTTCAAGCATTTGGTCCATAAAAGGTAGAGGGAAATGATCCTTTCTCGTGGCATCATTGAGTTTGCGGTAGTCTATACAAACTCTCCACCCAGTAACGAGACGGGTAAGAATTAACTCGTTGTTTGCATTGGGCACAACGGTGATTCCGCCTTTCTTAGGCACACAATGGACTGGACTAACCCATGGTGAATCCGAAATAGGGTAAATCATACCCGCATCAAGAAGTTTGATAACCTCTTTTTTGATGACTTCATGGATTTTAGGATTCACCCTTCGTTGACTTTGAATTGTGGGCTTAAAGTCGTCCTCCATGAGAATTTTATGTGTGCAGAAGTGAGGATCAATTCCACGGATGTCGGAGATTTTCCAAGCGATAGCTCTTTTATGCTTCTTCAACACAGCGACAAGTCAGGCTTTTTCGTCTTCTTTCAGATCCTTTGCGATGATGACCAGTAGCTTCTCGTCGTCTTCCAGAAAAACGTACTCAAGATGAGGGGGTAGGTCCTTAAGCTCGAGAGTAGGAGGATCCTCAATAGATGGTGAAACTAATGATGGATCATCATTAATCACCTCTTTAGGAGCAGGAGGAGACAGCGGGTCCTCATTGAGAAGTCTCTCAATAGTACGAATATCTTCATCCCAATTGGTGGACAAATTATCATACTTAATATCAAGAGGACCCAAGCTAGCTTCGAAATCATCCAAGTCACTTTCTCCGAAAGGAGACAATGCTGGAGCAATTGAGGCAACAGTCTCAACATTGGGTAGAAAAGAAGGAGTACTTTTGCAAGCATCATGAAAATGTTCTTCACAAGCCTCATCGAGAACATCAATAGCATTAACACTCTCATATGAATAAGGTTGCTTAGAAATCTTACCCATGTTGAAGACAATTTTATCGTCACCAACTCTCATGATTATTTCGCCCGCGGCTACATCAATGAGAGTGCGACCGGTCCTCAGAAATGGACGTCCTACGATTAATGGAACACGGGGATCCATCTCGTAGTCAACGACAACAAAATCCGCCGGGAAGGTGAATTTGTCAACGCCAACAAAGACATCTTCGGCTATCCCCACTGGATAAGCAACCGTTCGGTTGGCTAATTCCAAAGTCATTTTGGTGGGGACTAGCTCGGGGAGAGATAATTGCTTCCAAACACTTAAAGGCATTAAGTTTATACTGGCACCTAGATCGGCTAGGGCCATGCAATTCTCTACTCCCGGGAAGTTGCAAGGAATCAAGAAGCGACCCGGATCACCAAGTTTGGTGGGCAATTTCCTTAAGAGCACTGCAGAGCAGTTCTCATTAAGTTGGGTCTGAGCGATATCAAGAAGCTTTTCCTTATCACTTAGAAGATCTTTAAACATCTTAGCGTATTTGGGCATGTGAGCGAGAGCCTCGGCAAAGGAGATGTTAAAATTCAATTGTTTAAACATTTTAAGAAAGTTTGAAACCTGAATATCATCCTTGCTCTTTTGCTTCTCTTTCCTCAACCTTGAAGGATAAGGTATATTGGATGAAGAAGAAGGCTTTAAGGGAGTAGGATCACTCACAACAACGGGTGGTGGGGAAATGGGGATAGATGGTGAAGGAGGTGGGGAAAGTTGCTCTTTTTCCTTGTTCATAATCACGGGTGGAGGTGTAGGAAGCTCGGGTTCCATATAACATTTTCCACTACGAGTGGTGATTGCTTTCATCTCCCCTCTTGGATTCGCAACGGTGTTACTCGGAAGAGTACCCGAAGCAGAGGGTTGATTACTTTGGATGAGCGAACCAATCATATCACGAAGGTGAAGAGCTTGATTGTTAAAAGAGTTTTGCATATTTGCATTAATTGCATCACTGTGTTTGGCCATATCATTCCTTAACTCGGCTCGAATATCGTTCCCTTGTTTTGCCATTTCTCCCTTCAAGTTGCGGACTTGACTCTGAAGATTCGTCATCAACTCCCGATTAGTCTTCATGAATGTCTCGACTTCTGGATTCACTGCCATCGGTTGATTGAGAGGTGGAGCCTGGTAAGCTTGAGAATTTCCTTGAGTTGGGTATGGGTTTCTTTGGGATTGATATTGATTATTTGCACGAGGTTGGGATTGGTTTGCAGGAGGGAAACCGGGGGGAGCAAGATAATTGTTGGAGCGATAACTTAACAAGTTACGGTCTCCTTGAGGGCGAGCTTGATAGCCTCCCGTGGGATAAGTACCGTATGCTGCGTTAACGTCTTCAGAATAATTGCCGTGAGTAGAAGGACACTCATTGTAGGAATGAGGACCACCACATGTGTCACAAGAAATAGCAACGACTTTAGCTTGTTGAGTTTGGTTAGAAGTCAAAATTTGGAGACTTTTGTTAATATCAAGAATAGCACGTTCCAAAACAGACGAGTTGGTGGTGGAAGAAGTAGATGAAACATTGACTCTCTGATTAGATCTTGAGGATGCGGAAGAATCCCAATTCTTGTGGTGAGTAGTCATGTTTTCAATCAACTCTCGACACTCCTCCGGTCTCCTTTTCATAAAAGTACCACCGGCGGCGGCATTGATCGTGTCACGATCACGAAAAATGAGACCATTGTAAAAGGTGTCAATGAGAGTGACGGGGAGCATATTGTGATTAGGACAGCGGTCGATCAAATCATTGTAGCGTTCCCAAGCATCGAAAAGCGATTCATCATTCTCTTGCATAAATCCACTGATTTGGTTACGAAGGCTAGTGACCATGGATGGGGGAAAGTAGCGCGATAAAAAGCGTTGAGTCATGTCATTCCACGTATGAATAGAATTCTCAGGAAGACGGTCAAACCATTTTTCGGCATGGTGAGAAAGCGAGTGTGGAAAAAGTTGGAGGCGAAGGTCATCCATAGAAACACCGGAGCACTTCATGCTTTGGGTCATGGTAATGAATTTGTCGAGGTGTTTGTTGGCATCATCATCCGGAATTCCACGAAATGGGTTCGTTTGCACTTGTTGGATCATGTGATGCTTCAACGAAAACTCCTGAGCCGTGACGTTCATTGGCGCAATCGGGCCTCCGCGTCCGTTCATGGTGGGTTGACACAATTCCTCCATTGTTCGTAAATCGGGTAGAAGGACATTGTTGTTGTTGTTGTTGTTGTTATTCAAATTGTGTTGAGGTGGGTGATTATTGTTGTTATTAACACCAGCCATATCTAAATCTTCACGAGTCTCGGGCTCAGAATAGTTCGAAGATCTAGTACGCATACACCTGCAGAAGAAAAATATACACAAAGAATATCTATATAATCTTTTTGGTGCAAAACCTTATGAAAAGAATTGCTTTTTAATGATTTTTTAATGTTTTTGTATTTTTGAAGAGTTTTATATTTTTTATGGATTTTTGGAAATTTTTATAGCAATGAAAATAACGTTCAAAGAACGGATCCCAAAATTCAATGCGTCTCTCACTAGAAACCGTTTATCGTAACGAAAAGAGCCGGCAGCGGCGCCATTTAATACTCGTTTTTAGCCTCGTGTCAAAATTCGTAGTCCCAAGTCTTTTCGAATTGAAAACCGGTCTTAAGTGCGACTCAATCATCTTTTGGTGAATCAAGATAATGGTTTGGTTGATTTGTTTTAAACTATTAGCAAGTAATTAAAGTGTCGTTGAGTAAAATGGAAGTTAAAAGATTAATATTTAAAATGACGAGTAAAAATAAATGATTGGAAACTTAAAAGCAACAATGGAAAAGTTCTAGCACACTTAAATAAAACTAACACTTGGAGAACTCTCTAACAATAAGTACTAAGTTGAAAAGTACTAAAAGAAAGTAAGATCGGAATGAACCAAAGCAACTCAATTGGAATAAACCAAAAGGAACCCAGATCGGAATGTATTGCGATCTGGTGGTCAGAATGTGGGATGGGGACACAATCGGAATAACCAAAATAGGACTAATCAGAATAACCAATATTGAAACCTATCAGAATGTCACTCAAAATCCCAATCGGAATATTGGAAAAAAGCTACCGTCGGAATACTCAAGACCTGACCTGATCGGAATACTTAAGGGTGCAGATCGGAAAAGGAGAAACCCTTTTCCGATTTGGTCAATCGGAAAAGGTGGTCTGCTCGGAATGGTGCAATCGGAAAGGGTGTTTGTACCCCTTCCTAAAATTGTGGAAATCGGTTAGGAGGGCTGATCGGAAAAACCAATCGGAAAGGGGTTTTAAACCCTTTCTGAAATCTAAGGGATTCAAGTGAAAAGCTAGAAAATAAGCTATTAGATTGAGCTTATTCCCAAAACTAAATCGAATCAACAAAACCGAATCAAATAAGCACTTAACTCAACTTATCCGACTCGAAATTAATCAACTTTTTGGATCAAACAATAAAAACATAAACTTTTTAAAGAAGATTTTTATAAAGTAAATAAGCTAATCATAAAAATAAGCCAATAAGCACAAAAGTCTTAAAGCTTAATCAAATGAAAACTTATGAAATGATCAAAAGATTAACTTTTTAAGCATGAAATCAATTAGAACAACACGGATCACATGATAATCGCACCAAAATCAATCTTAAATCAAAGAAAAGTAGAATGAGATTAAGAAATAAAAGCTTAAAATAGAACTTGATTAAAAATAAGCAATACAAAGTGTTTAATCTTGAAAGATTAAGAAAAAGATGAAATTTAGTGAGAGAAAGTTTAAGACTTTCTCTCTCTAAAACTAGAGAAAACTAAGAAAAAGTGAAAACTAGCTAAAAATCTAACCACCCTCCTAATGACTATTAGGAGGGTATTTATAGGGAAGGTGGAAGGAGTGCATGTGTTGCATCTTCTTTCTTGCTTTCTTCACGTTTTCTCGACTCGACTTTAATTCTTCGTCTTTGTCGTCTCGGGATTTGAACTTGTCTTTTAATTTTCTTCTTCTATTAGACTTAAGTTCTTCGACTTCGTTAAACTTCCGTCTTTTGACTTTTTCTTCGATAAATCTTCAGAATAGGCCTTGGACTTCCGTTCTTTTTGCACTCTTGATCTTTTGACTTCGTCTTTTCCCGTTTTCTTCGATAAAAGCCCGTGAAAGCCCGTGAAAGCCCATGTTTTCTTCCTTTTTAATATTTTGGTCCTAAAACACAATAAAAACACAAACCACGCATAATTCCGACTTTTACGACATAAATCACACGTTTTGGTCTTGTTATTATTGGAAATAAGTGGTAAAAGTATAAGTGTTTTCACACTTATTAATCACAAAAGTTCCATTATCACTAAAACTCATACTTCTTACCTACAGCAATGCACAAAGTACAACTCTTTATTGCTTAAATGACTATTCTCAAATAAAACCCACCTTTTTTTACAAAATATTACATACACCTAAGAAAAACTACTAAAATCCATACCACGTACAAGTATCAATGCACAAAGTACAACCTTTAGATGGTTAAATGATTATCCTCTAATAAAACCCACCCTTTTGTCACAAAACTTCTATGCAGCTAAAAAAGTAACTACATCCCATACTGAGTACCTATTCTACTGCACAACGTACAACTTAATAATGCACAAACGAATACCCTCAAATAAACCCTGATCTTTTGTTACGAAAATCATAAAAATTCCCTTCTCACTTAGGGGTTGTAGAGTGAGTTAGTAGTAGCTTAAAGTATCAAGCATGATTTATATTATTTGCACCCTATACGGTTAGTAGGCCTTATATTATGTGTAATATGTGCAATTAAAGCTCGTCTCTAAGATGATTGTTTAATCCTTTGAGATATCAAACTACATCATAGGTTGTAATTAGGATATTACACATTTGCAATTGAAATATTCTAAGGATATTGTTATTGCAATCCCTAGCAATAATTATTGGCAGATCATATGGGAGAGAAAGTGAATCTATATCTTGCTCATATTTTGAAATAGTTTAAGACTTGTATTGAAAGTGATCTTACTCTATTTTAACAAAATTGCTTGGTATGGTTCATTACCAAATTTGTTTCGAATTACGCCGGAAAGGCACGTCTTAAACCACTATAGGTGACAGAAGCTCTTAATTTGTACGACTTGAAGATTGTCACTCATCTCTTGAGCATTAAACATAGCCTTGATTCACTCCTCTTGGTTTCTCTCTTCTTTGTTTCTTTCTTACGAGTAGTCGTTTTTCTGTATCGGTCTTATTCGGTATTTTTCGGTCTCGGTTTAACTCGTAATACTTCATTAAGGAATTATTACCTAGTACTGAAGTGCTCCAATGATTTCCAAAAGGCTTGATATATATTTTAAGTATTTTAGAAAAACTTGGTTTTTAATATTTCATTAATTTTCATGGTTTTTTACTGCCCTCTGTAGGCGGTTCTTTAATTGTCACGACTCAAAGCGCGGTTCTTTATCAATAGAGAACCGCGACCCACTATGTGACTAAAATAATCTGGTTTTTATTAAAAAAACATTTTTTTCAAAAAAACCCCAGTCTCTTCTTCCTTGAGCGACGGGTTCCATCTAAAAACCACCATTGTTGATTTCCAAAAGCTTCAATCACTCAAAATTAAATTAGTTCCAAGACTTGGGTTTGACTCATCCTTCTTCCAACATAAATTAATTGTAAGTACATTCATCCAATTTCAATCAGTTTATGCTAGGGTCTTATTTTCATAATTGGGGATTTTTAAAATTAAAATCGAATTAGAACCTAACTAGGAATGTGGGTTGACAAAGTATAATGCTATGCTTCCTTAGGGTTTGAATTCATTGCGATTTCACGAAAACCAATTTGTTGAAAAAATCAGAAATTCAACTACTATAGTTTGATTAAATGATGGAATGCATATGAACTCATGAACACATTGGTAATTGCATTGTTAATGCTTACCTAAAAACGAATCTTGAAAACCAATGTTCATGTTTGATTTTGCATAAATCATATGTATTAGTCAAAGATGAAATGGGTACATTGTGAACATAAGAACGATAAGGATTAATCCTTTTGTTTGTCAAGCAACTGATTAAACACATTCTCATGATTTTGGTTTTTGTTCATTATGTAACATAATAGTGATTAGAAAATTATTTTTGTGTTGTGTTTAGGTACTTAATCATGCCTTTGGAAACTCGAAAAGATCATGAGAAAACTAGAGAATACATGCCTATTCTTTCTACTTCGTGTCAATCTCCTTCTCTAAAAAATACTCTTCGGTCTTTAGAAACTCGTAACTTTCATGAAGGATGCATTGTCCCTTCTAACCTTCATGGACTTGAATTCATTCGATTCATGTTCAAATCCATTGGCTTTGATTGTTTTCTTGACATTTATGAGCCAAATTTTCCTCCTTTTCTCTTGGAGTTCTTTAGTTCTTCACATCAATTTGCATTAATAATGATTTATCTATGAGATTTTCCATAAGGGGATACAATCTTGAAGAATTTGGTGAAATTCTTAAGGTGCCATATAATGATCAATGTAGGTTCACCGATGCTTGGAGTATTGACTCTCTAAAATCAGCCTTTATTGATGTGCACTATGTGACCGAGCTTCCTTCCCCTTCGCTCATTTCCAGAGCCATTTCTAAACCTCGTGAACATTCTTGTCTTGGTGATTTTCAAGGACATGTTCGTAATCTCACTTCTTGGGAATTACTTACTAACGAGCTTATTGATTTCATGATCCCTTAGGCGAAGATTATTAGGGAAAACACAATGTGCATGGGCGGAAATCGCAACAATGTTCCCGCATGCCTTGCGCATATGCTGTATTATGTTGCTACCTCCACCCCGTACAATCTTGCGTATTTCATCGCTAGTAGGATTAACTATGTTCTCTTTAAGTCTAAATCTCCTAGCCTCCCTTATGTTATGCTTCTTACTCGTCTTCTTAGAAGAGTTGATCATGACTTTCCTCTTTCAAAATGTGTCATCTTTCGACTCTGTTGATCGTGTGATGTATCCCATTGAAACGAATCTCATACAAGAGTCTAAAAATGAAAATTCTGAAAAGGAAAGAGATCATCGAGATGAATCTCATGATGTTGGGTGTGGTTTGTCTCCAACTATTTGGAAAGACAAGTTTGAAATCATCACTGGCATGAGTTCTCCGAGTAACTCTTTATTTTTCTCTAGTTTGCTCTTGTCCTATCAAGACATTGATCTTGATTATCGGTATTTCCTAAATCATTTTATTCTTGAGAACCCAAGTGATGAATCAAGACACATTGAAGAAATGTTCATGAGAGAAATTGAATGAGTTTCTATTGCTCTTGGTTGATGCCACGATTGTAACTCGGACTTATTTCTAGTCTCTTTATTTAGACTTTGGTTTGTTTAAATAATACTGTTGGAAATATGTTTTTACGTATTTAGAAAGGATCGGTCACTCCAACGATATATACATAGATTGGACTCGTGATCTAGTTATGTAAGTATAACCCATAAAGCCCACATGTAGGGTGGGCTACATATACCCTTCCTAGCATGTTAGGAAGGGTAGTTGTTCATTTCTTATTTCACTTATTCATTCCATCTTTCTCTCATTTTCTCCTTTCTCTCTCTAACTTCCCCTCTCTAGTTCTTCATCTCCCTCCCACTATTTAGATCATTACAACACTTGTACAATCCTAAGAAACTAAGGACCTACAATTGGTATCAAGAGCCATGGTTGATTGGTTGTTGTTGTGTTTGTTTTGATTGTTTTTCATAGGTTCTGATTTTATATCAAGCTCAAATCTTGAAAAAATTTCGTTATTACGATGGTCTTAAAAAAATTTTGAATATCCATTGGTATGTTTTTAATGATTTAGTGGTCAAAATTATCTTTCTTTGTCTCGATCTATTAATTGTTTTTGGTCAAGTTGGTTAAATATGTTACTTTGTTCTTGGCTCGATAAATTTATTTTAAAGTCACGTGTAACACCCCCAAATTTACACAATTCAATACAGCGGAAGACTCGTTGGTGTTACGGGATAGCACATTACTCACATCATAGACAACGCTTAAAAATCGCGTCGTTTAATAACAAAGCATTTCCATTCATAAATATCATTTTTACATAGGTCCCAAGTCATATTAATTCATACAAATTTTACAAAGCATTTGAATGGAAATTGTTATTTAACTGCGGGCCATGAATTCTTGTTGTCTTCTCGAGAATTACCTTCAAGTACCTGAGATAAAACATGTTAAAATAAAAGGGTCAGCGATAACGCCGAGTGAATTCATAGAGTTTAATAAAATCCATCAATATAACATCGGTATAAAATTATTACCGAAAATCATTTTTGTACAAATCATTGTAATAGGCCATAAAATAGCCAAAGTCATTATATACAAATCCTTATAAAAAATCATAAAATAGGCATTTGCCTTCAAAATCATTATACGAGCCAATGTCGTAAAAACATCATACAATACGTTTTATAACGTTGTATAGAAATAAAAAACGTTATATGAATATGATTATGAAAAACCAAAACACGAACATAATATCAACAATAAGACCCCGTATTGCTAGTCAGGCAATTCATTTTAATTCAGTGCGTATAGTAGTATTTCGTTAATTGGATTATTATAAGCCGCATGACATTGTTACCTTACTACAACAAACAACAGGTAGCTAGCCCGAAACTCAATTTGCCCATCTAAATTAGCGTGTCGTCACAATAATCACGCTATGGAAATCTTCTCATACATAAATTCGCTTACCAATCAATGTGGCACGACGGGGATCAACCGTCAAGGCGCGAACTGGGGTGATCGTCCCGAAATAGTACTATTATATGCATAAGCATCTACCAAATCCCGGTAGTTCATAATTCATGCTAATGGGACTTTTAGTGACATAACCTAACTTTAATAATCCATTTCATTTCATCTATTGGGTCATTTAATCATTCATCGGGTCATACAATCATTCGGGTCTAAATCAATAAACAGGCAATCGGGACAACTAGTGTCCTATTTCATAAAAACTAACATGTTATCTCCCTCGCGGGTTTACAAAGTATTTCATAAAAACATTTAAAAGAGTGCGAGGCTATGAACTCACGTAGATGTGGGAAAGCGGGTTATCGGCAATTCGGATGTACGGTGCGTGCTTCAATCACGGAAACCTAGACAAATAATACTCGTCTTAGACTCTTGTCCAATGAATTTATAAAAATTAAAATTATGTATACATATGATGATTTTATATATATGATGATCAAGTGGGTTTAAATATTCTCATTTACACATTTTAGTGTTATGTGTTGGAAATTTTCAAGACTAGTTACACTAGTTCAATTTGTTTACATTTTGAAGACCAATGGGCCTATTACAAGCCCAATACTATTCATTAGCCCAATTATACTTTTATTATCAGTATTATACTTTACATGTTGGGCCCAAATAGGTTAAGCCCACTAAGTAATTTATATAAGTGCTTTAACTTATTTAGTTAAATTATTAGTCCAAATATGCTAACTTAGCTCGGTAATGTCCGTATATCCTATAGTTTGGGTTTTATCGGTTTTTACTTGTATTAAGTACTTATATATCAGTATATGACTTTTAAAAACTTTACATTAGACGGTTTTGATCGTCTAAGTTTTAATTGGCGAAAAACGTTAATTTTATGGTAATAGCCGAAAAAGTCGTAAAAATCATGTTTATAGTTTTTATAACTTATAAATCTTATTCAACTATCATTTTTATAAAGTGTCCATTTATTTAACCTTATACACATTTATATAAATGAAATTTATAAGTTAGTGGGTTTTAATTCACATTTTATACTATATTAGTTTGAGTGCTTATATAATACTATTAAGCATTAATTCTTCAAAATCTGATTTTTAGTTTCACTTTCACCATTTTTACCATATCTTGAGTTATACATGGAGATAGAAGCTCATTTTTGGAAACCATAAACTACATGATATGTGCTACAATTAAGTTAGTTATAGCTACTGCTCATTCCATGTCTAACTATCCTTAACAGTCCCTACAAAACAGACTATTCAGATTGGTACACTCATCTTGTTTTGATAATATCTCACTCATTTTGATGATTCTATTGCATGGCCAACTCTCACATGTGTATAACACCTAATACTTACTGTATATTGATTCCAATTTACCATTTTATCAGTTTAACATTTGGTTACTTACTGTTTTTATACAACCATCATATTTAGCAAGATTTTAACTTTGTTACCTATGGTTTTTCATCTCTTTAATCATATTTATCAACACTTGATCCCCACACAACATTTTTATCATCATATATTCATCATATACATATACAATAAGAAATAAAATACATGATTACATAATCAAAATAACAAGAGGATAGAAAGAACAATCTTTATACCACCAAGGTTGTGTAGTTTATGATCAAGGCTTGGATTTTGATGGAAGAACTTGTGATAGACCAACACCAATCTTCATGGCCATCAATACTTGTAAAATTCATGTAGAAATCATCCCTTGAACATCACCAAATCTTCTCCTTGGATGTTAAAATCACCACCAATCTATAGAGCTTCAAAAGTGCTTCATTATATGTGTGAATAACACATGATTTCATGGTTAAAATTGATCAAATGAGGGTGATTAGGGGTGGTTCTTGGACGAATTTTAGAGAGAGGAAGAGAGGATTTTGGTGGTTTGTATGAGTGAAAATGAGAGCTAGTGGTATGGGTGGAATGGTTTTGTTTTGGTGTAGCTTACAAGTTAAGCTAGCTTAACAAGTGTAAGAAACTTGTGTAAAACTTGACACAAAGTTAGTGTGGTGTCACAATGTGGCCATCCCATGTGTGGGGGTGGGGAAAAACTTGGTTTTGTCTCATCCCCAATTATTTACGGGTACTCCTCGATTCTAGTTTCCTCGATTTGCGTGCCCTCGGGTCGTTTTACGAAAAACGTTTTTATAAATTATGAATCAACGACACAAAACGAATCTAATAAAAATTGTCTCATCAAAAACGGAGTTCGAAAACGTAAATACGTAATCCTAAGGTTTTCGGTTTAGTCGTAAAGGACGTTAAATTAAAATCGTAAGTCCTAATCTCTTCTCGTAAATTCGTGACTTTATGAACCAACTCAAAATTAAAATCCCAAAATAATATTCACGGATAAATTTATTTCCTGAAATGTCGGACTGTCACCAAAACGGTGTATGTAAACGTAAGCAGGTAACGTAGAATCCTCCGGTTTAGACGTAGTCGATGCTACTTCAAGACGTAAATCCAAATTTCTTCCCATAAATGAGAGAGTTCATAATATAACATTAAAATAATGTTTTTAAATAATATTTGAGAATAAAATATCAACCATAAATTGACGGATTGTCACAGCATTTACCCCTAAACAGGATCTTTGTCCTCAAAGATCATCTTATCTTACTACTCGCTTCTTATAGAGGTAAAGCCATGTGGGTATTTCCTCCACATTCGGTCTTTTCTCACAAGTGTAATCCATTACAATACGCGAGTTTCATCAAACATAACTACGGGAATAAGATCAGGCTAAATGTTGACTTACTTTCTCTATCCATGATGTTCACGGGTTTCTGATGAATGCAACTTTTCGCCGATCTAAACTTTACTAAGAAACAATCAGATTTTCACTTGATAGACATTTTATCAAGTTCGATATACGAAACATAATTCACGCAGCTCTTGAAGTCCTAGGGTAAATCCAGCTTATATGCCTTTCAAACCAACTTTTACATTATCTCAATGGTCCCATACAACGGGGACTTATTTCCCATGATCTTTCAGATCTTCAATTCATCTTTTTATGGTGAAAATTTTTGGCATAACTTTGCTACCCATCTGGCACTTCAAGATCTACATTTCATATTCACATAACCTCCTGCCCACTACCGGCAGTCAATAATCAGATCCTAATTTCAACAATCACTTCAGGTCTCACGGGTCGAGTATTTTGTAAGGTTAGGTTCGCCATCATAGGAAACCTTAAACCTAAAAGACATGTCCAACTGAAAATGGGTGTATGTCGGGTGTCTTCATCCCAACTTCTGCTTACAGATGCTCTAATATATATTCTCACAAGATTCAATCTCGATCCTAACACGATAATTATCAATGATAATCTTTCCAAAGGAAAGTGATTATACAGTTTATTACCAAAGGTCAATCATTAAAACATAGAACAACACTTATAGTATTTTGTATCGTTACTTTACCTCGTCCCTTCGATTTGGGTGGTACACAGTACTCTCATCAAGATTTGTTATCAATGACTTCTGAGCAAATCTCTAGAAATTCGATGCGAAGCGAGGATCTTGATAGAGATGATCGATACAGGCGCACCATGTTTACACAACTCCTTTAAATACAAAAGAGTCAACTTCTTCATCAAGTATTTATCATTAACAGGAATGATATTAGCAGATTTGGTCAGTCTGTCGACGATGACCCAAATTGAATCAAATTCAGATGATGACCTTTGCAATAGCTAGACGTTTACTAATGTATGAGGCAATGTCTACCTTCATAATTTTCCATCAGTACAACTTCTTCTGATAATGATACATTAAATCCGAAATGACAGGAATAGAATACTTAAACTTATAAGATTCCAACATAACTAAATCTCAAAATCTCCATATTTAGGCAACCATAAACGACCTTCTATACATTCAACGCCATCGGCTTCTCAGTTCTGATGGTTCACATTAGCCGCGAACCCCTTTTTATTATCTATATTATCCTTTTTACAAACATTGTTTATTTTTTATATCGTTCGACAATTTATTTTGCACCTTCATTATTAAGGAACATGTCCTAATTGGTTCTTTATCTTTTCTACATAATGTGTCAGTATCTACATTCACTTTCTCCTGATGAAATATATATAACATGACCGTATTAATTCAAAATTTCTTTCTTCATATCTTCTATGTTTTAGTTTCGCCTCAACTATTATTTTTATCTGTTTTACTCAATCCGGCGTCAAAAGCGTCGATAATTATTACAATTAATTAAATAATAATTATTAAATTTTTATGAAACGTAAACGTAAAATTTTTAAATTTCTTAGTTCGACCAATTATATAAATTGTTCAAAATAAATTTGAATTTAATTATCAGGATTTTTGTTGATTTATCAAAAATATTTAATAAGATTCGTAAATGTTCGAAAAATCTTTGGTTATACTTTGGTCAAAATTTTCTTAGCTGAAAAGCAAAAATTGTCGTTTTAAATTTCATGTCTTGGTTTAAATGGTTTCCTCAATCCCTCTTAGGTTGTCTTGAGGTGTACACAAACATTTACCCCTAAACAGGAGTTTAGTTAAATGATTTGTGTATAAGGGAATAATCCCTTAAAAATCCTTTGTTAAAACATTTGTCAAATCATATTTGCACCTCCTTTTCGGTGAAACCCAAAGTCTTAAATGACTTCTAATTTTTGAAGAGCCAATATATATCTTACCATCATTAATCAAACGGTCATTTTATGTAAAGGATTAAGTCGTTAATCATATGTTAAATATTCACGGTATAGGTTTTCATTGTTCGGTCGATTCAGGGCAATATATAAATAATTATTAACTCCTTCTTATTCTTATAAACAAACAAATGGTCCTTAATGATCACGAGCATGAATTTATCAAATTACAGCCTACACACGTGATTCACCAAATTTATGGATGCTACATGCGTATTAGTCAATCCAAACGACATCACGTGAAACTCATAATGTTCATTACAAGTAGCGGATGTAGTGATTGGAATAGATAATCTTTTTCGCGGACGCGAAGTTGATGATAACCATGCCGAGGATCAAATTTTCAAATATACGCTAGAACCTTGTAAATGATCGAACAAATCTATCATCTTGGGTAGTGGATGTAGATTTTTAATCGTCAATGTACCTAGTTCACGGTAATCAATAAATATAAGAAATAATAACACCATAGCTCTTCATGATGACGAGCTTGTTAGAATAAAAGTCTTCTCCGACAACTCTATTAGTTGTACGGTAATTCTTTTAATTTAGATGGTGCTGACGTACAGTGCACATGCCACAAGTGTAGCACCGGGAATATAATCAATACCAATTCCAACTTGCCTTAATGGCGAAAGTCTAGGTAATTAATCAGCAGATACCTCCTAAAGTTTCAGATAACACAAACATCTTTTAATAAATTTATTTTAGGTTCTTTCTAGATTATAATATCTATGACTAATTCACAACCATTCACGGTATAATTTCAAGTCTAAATGCAGGATATGGTCATCCATCAAGAATTATTTAGATCACTTTTGATAATCAACATCTTATCATTTAGGGGAATTCTACTTGAGTTCCCATCAATTAAGACAATGTCGTCATGTCATAATCAATCAATCCATTCTACTGGCACTATCAACTTTCTAGTTTCATTACCGTTGATAAGATGTGAACTTCTCAAAAGACTAATAATAACTCATAATCCTTCACAAATTCAAGGATATATGGAGACACAACTACCATTAAAAGAGTAAGATCAACGCCTAATCTACGCGAGAGAATTTCAAATCAGATACAGATAAAAACATTTAATGAATATGAATATATCCCATGTTTTCATAATTTGAGTACGCATTCGAAAGCTCCTCGGATCGTTACCCAGGTCATTCAAATGAAATCTAATCAAAAGAAATGATAGGAACATCGATACATCCAGTCGGGTATCAACACTCGGTAATCAGATACTTTTCCTAAGAATCTCACTACGAGAGAATTGGACAAGAAAGAATTGTCAATTGTCAAATAAGACAATTTCCACATATGAGTAAATTCGACTCAAAAGAGTAGATGCTACAGGCACATATGTAGGTGTCCCTAACATTATGTCCCTATTTTTCACTTCTTGCAGATCTCATACAATTTAATATTTTACAATCTTCAAAGAAAATGTAGTGTTTATTCATTAGTTTTATGGTGACTACTAATCAGCCTTGCATGGTCCATTCCAAATTGTATGTAGGTGCGCAACTATATACAATTTCAAGATTAACGATGCAATACTCAGTTCGTCAAAATTTGTCATCATGTTTATAATAAAAACATTTTCTTGCTTAATTCTTAAATAAGAATCAAAATAAATTTACAAAGATTTTCTTTGTTATGAAAACAATTAAGTTTTCCAAAGTGTTTTATAAACAACTTCATTTCGATAACGATTATTTATAAGTCTCACTTTAAATAATCCATATGGTGATGAAAACCCAATTTTTCTCAAGGGATACTGTTTTAACTTATAAAAACAATGAGTGATCTGCAAAAGAGTGATGAAAAGTTGTTCACCAAGAACTAACTACAATATAATAGGAAATGAGCTTAGCCAAATAATCATGAGGTTCATGACCTCGATGACACTCAAAAAGAATAATCCACAACGTAACTCAATTTGAGATGAGTACTTGTTCAATGGTTGCATCACTAATGCGAACATTAGGATGAAGCAATAAAGGACATATAACATTAATACATGTAGAATTTAGCAATCAAATGTAATCTTTTCATTAATCACAAACAAGTCAAAATTGTACCGTAACACATTATGTGTCACTATGTCATACAATTTCATGAACTCATCCTACCAACTGATGTCTCAGTTAAGTTAGGGATTATTTTTAAAAGATACCACAGTGAATACTAATCTACAAGAGTTATGGGGGTTCCACCTGTCCCGAAAGATCTATCGGTCCCAATTCAGAAGAAGATTTCTTCACTTTATTTATTGGACACTGGGCATCCTCGTCATTGGACAATGGCCTAGGAACAACCCTTAACACGAATCAACAATCTATTAAAACCTTATAATTCAATCACAGGACTCAACAACTTCCTCTTAACAATTTCTTAAACCATACAAGTTAAATTTTTATTTCGTTCAAGTTTCAACCAAATCATACTCAAAGCGATATCCTACCTCACTCTCCAATACTTTCATCCTTATTCTTAGACCTTCAAAGTGCAATAAAAGCTCGATATGAACAACACTTAATTTCCAATCCTATAGCTCTTTCCAACAATAATTATCAAATGAGTCACTAGTATGAAATGACTCGCACATTCAATTAGACTTCTCGGAAAGGTACTAGTGGCATGAGGCTTTTGGGTAATGTTTCCAATGACAACCTCAAGTGCAACATTCATCCTTTCGATTTCAAATTTAAGAATTGGGTGACAACGAATCAGATGACATCTTTCTAGGTGGTAACGTTTTGTCAAACTCCACTCTATAAGAAAAGATCGTCATAACATCGATATCAGTTTTAATCTTGCCAATTCTTCTTTAATATCACAATCAACTAATATCTACATTTCTACGAATATCAACCATTTTGTTGGGATCATAAATATCCACAACTTGGTTTAGATCTAGGATAGTTAGAATTCCTACGAGAATAGCTTCGATTAATTTACTAGGGGATTTAGGGTTCCTTGTGACAATATACGTCGTATAAATACCTCGTATAAATATAAAAATAATCATCAAACAATCATGTAATAAAATTACATCATATATATATATATATATAATCCAAGTTATATATATATATTAAAATAACACTTCTCAGTTTGGCCTTGTCGTTAACTCGGGAATTCTTCGGCACCGTTATAGTTAAAAGATTTTTAGACATTTTGTGAAAAATGTTTATAGTTAAAAGATTTTGAAATGTTTCAAAACCTTAGTTTTAAAAATCTTTCATTCTCTATAACGAGAGCTCTGGTACCAAACGGTAACACCCCCAAATTTACACAATTCAATACAGCGGAAGACTCGTTGGTGTTACGGGATAGCACATTACTCACATCATAGACAACTCTTAAAAATCGCGTCGTTTAATAACAAAGCATTTCCATTCATAAATATCATTTTTACATAGGTCCCAAGTCATATTAATTCATACAAATTTTACAAAGCATTTGAATGGAAATTGTTATTTAACTGCGGGCCATGAATTCTTGTTGTCTTCCCGAGAATTACCTTCAAGTACCTGAGATAAAACATGTTAAAAGAAAAGGGTCAGCGATAACGCCGAGTGAATTCATAGAGTTTAATAAAATCCATCAATATAACATCGGTATAAAATTATTACCAAAAATCATTTTTGTACAAATCATTGTAATAGGCCATAAAATAGCCAAAGTCATTTTATACAAATCCTTATCAAAAATCATAAAATAGGCATTTGCCTTCAAAATCATTATACGAGCCAATGTCGTAAAAACATCATATAATACGTTTTATAACGTTGTATAGAAATAAAAACCGTTATATGAATATGGTTATGAAAAACCAAAACACGAACATAATATCAACAATAAGACCCCGTATTGCTAGCCAGGCAATTCATTGTAATTCAGTGCATATAGTAGTATTTAGTTAATTGGATTATTATAAGCCGCATGACATTGTTACCTTACTACAACAAACAACAGGTAGCTAGCCCGAAACTCAATTTGCCCATCTAAATTAGCGTGTCGTCACAATAATCACGCTATGGAAATCTTCTCATACATAAATTCGCTTACCAATCAATGTGGCACGACGGGGATCAACCGTCAAGGCGCGAACTGGGGTGATCGTCCCCAAATAGTACTATTATATAGCATAAGCGTCTACCAAATCCCGGTAGTTCACAATTCATGCTAATAGGACTTTAAGTGACATAACCTAACTTTAATAATCCATTTCGTTTCATCTATTGGGTCATTTAATCTTTCATCGGGTCATACAATCATTCGGGTCCAAATCAATAAACAGGCAATCGGGACAACTAGTGTCCTATTTCATAAAAACTAACATGTTATCTCCCTCGCGGGTTTACAAAATATTTCATAAAAACATTTAAAAGAGTGCGAGGCTATGAACTCACGTTGATGTGGGAAAGCGGGTTATCGGCAATTCGGATGTACGGTACGTGCTTCAATCACAGAAACCTAGACAAATAATACTCGTCTTAGACTCTTGTCCAATGAATTTATAAAAATAAAAATTATGTATACATATGATGATTTTATATATATGATGATCAAGTGGGTTTAAATATTCTCATTTACTCATTTTAGTGTTATGTGTTGGAAATTTTCAAGACTAGTTACACTAGTTCAATTTGTTTACATTTTGAAGCCCAATGGGCCTATTACAAGCCCAATACTATTCATTAGCCCAATTATACTTTTATTATCAGTATTATACTTTAAATGTTGGGCCCAAATGGGTTAAGCCTACTAAGTAATTTTTATAAGTGTTTTAACTTATTTAGTTAAATTATTAGTCCAAATATGCTAACTTAGCTCGTTAATGTCCGTATGTCCTATAGTTCGGGTTTTATCGGTTTTTACTTGTATTAAGTACTTATATATCAGTATATGACTTTTAAAAACTTTACATTAGACGGGTTTGATCGTCTAAGTTTTAATTGGCGAAAAACGTTATTTTTATGGTAATAGCCGAAAAAGTCGTAAAAATCATGTTTATAGTTTTTATAACTTATAAATCTTATTCAACTATCATTTTTATAAAGTGTCCATTTATTTAACCTTATACATATTTATATAAATGAAATTTATAAGTTAGTGGGTTTTAATTCACATTTTATACTATATTAGTTTGAGTGCTTATATAATACTATTAAGCATTAATTCTTCAAAATCTGATTTTTAGTTTCACTTTCACCATTTTTACCATATCTTGAGTTATACATGGAGATAGAAGCTCATTTTTGGACACCATAAACTACATGATATGTGCTACAATTAAGTTAGTTATAGCTACTGCTCATTCCATGTCTAACTATCCTTAACAGTCCCTACAAAACAGACTATTCAGATTGGTACACTCATCTTGTTTTGATAATATCTCACTCATTTTGATGATTCTATTGCATGGCCAACTCTCACATGTGTATAACACCGAATACTTACTGTATATTGATTCCGATTTACCATTTTATCAGTTTAACATTTGGTTACTTACTATTTTTATACAGCCATCATATTTAGCAAGAATTTAACTTTGTTACCTATGGTTTTTCATCTCTTTAATCATATTTATCAACACTTGATCCCCACACAACATTTTTATCATCATATATTCATCATATACATATACAATAAGAAAGAAAATACATTATTACATAATCAAAATAACAAGAGGATAGAAAGAACAATCTTTATACCACCAAGGTTGTGTAGTTTATGATCAAGGCTTGGATTTTGATGGAAGAACTTGTGATAGATCAACACCAATCTTCATGGCCATCAATACTTGTAAACTTCATGTAGAAATCAGCCCTTGAACATCACCAAATCTTCTCCTTGGATGTTAAAATCACCACCAATCTATAGAGCTTCAAAAGGACTTCATCATATGTGTGAATAACACATGATTTCATGGTTAAAATTGATCAAATGAGGGTGATTAGGGGTGTTTCTTGGACGAATTTTAGAGAGAGGAAGAGAGGATTTTGGTGGTTTGCATGAGTGAAAATGAGAGCTAGTGGTATGGGTGGAATGGTTTTGTTTTGGTGTAGCTTACAAGTTAAGCTAGCTTAACAAGTGTAAGCAACTTGTGTAAAACTTGACACAAAGTTAGTGTGGTGTCACAATGTGGCCATCCCATGTGTGGGGGTGGGGAAAAACTTAGTTCTGTCTCATCCCCAATTATTTACGGGTACTCCTCGATTCTATTTTCCTCGATTTGCGTGCCCTCGGGTCGTTTTACGAAAAACGTTTTTATAAATTATGAATCAACGGCACAAAACGAATCTAATAAAAATTGTCTCATCAAAAACGGAGTTCGAAAACGTAAATACGTAATCCTAAGGTTTCCGGTTTAGTCGTAAAGGACGTTAAATTAAAATTGTAAGTCCTAATCTCTTCTCGTAAATTCGTGAGTTTATGAACCAACTCAAAATTAAAATCCCAAAATAATATTCACGGATAAATTTATTTCCTGAAATGTCGGACTGTCACCAAAACGGTGTATGTAAACGTAAGCAGGTAACGTAGAATCCTCCGGTTTAGACGTAGTCGATGCTACTTCAAGACGTAAATCCAAATTTCTTCCCATAAATGAGAGAGTTCATAATATAACATTAAAATAATGTTTTTAAATAATATTTGAGAATAAAATATCAACCATAAATTGACGGATTGTCACATCACGTTTCATATATCTGCTTTTCATCATTTTCTGATCCCCATTTCATTGTCAGTCCTGGTTTCATTTTTTTTTCAGCATGGTTTTATATCTTATCAACTTTTGGATTTGCGGGTATAATTTTTGTTATTGCGACAAGTTTTCCGATCGCAAAAATCTAAGGGTTTCTACATTGCGATCACTTATTTCGATGACATTCCGATGACCGTTATTCCGATGAACGTTATTGCGATGACTGTTATTGCGATGATTGTTATTGCGATGACTGTTATTGCGATGACTGTTATTGCGATGACTGTTATTGAGATGACAATTATTGCGATGACTATTTTTGCGATGGATTTTGTAACTGTTTAGTTTGACTTAATATTGCGATATAATCAAGTCTCAAGAACTCGACCTTGACTAGATACTAAACAGATTCTAAAAAAACAACAGCCTCGTCAAGACTCGACTATCTAGATTCAACATTCTCATCTGACCAACCAAGACTCGAGCCAAGACTCTTCATAATAGAAGACTCGGACTAGACTCGTCAACACAGCCTCGACCAAAACTAAATAAACCACACTTGACTTGAAGACTAGACACGACCTTAACTAGTGACTCACTTGACTCAAAAGTCTCGAAAGACACCAGAGACTCTCGTCTCAATCAGCCTCAAACTCTCAACAAACACCAAACTCTCGACTCGAACCCAACACATAACTCTAAAGATCTAAGATTATTATTTGTGTTTAAGCATCCAAGCCGCGATTTTTAAGATCTATCACAAAGTATATATCATCATTGATCTTTGTGGGTTTTTAACCCAGTTGATTTATGAATTAAAGAAAAGTTTATAACAAGTTTGTTATAACTTTTTCTTTGTTTCAAAAATCAAATCATCACATGCACTTCAGCAAGTTACCGACCAAGATCTCAAATCTTTTGAAAGGTTTTAACCTTGTTTAAATTAAAAAATCATTTCTTTAATATGTTATAATCAATCTCTGACTCGATTTAAACTCGTAAAACAAACGAAGCAATACACAATTTGAACCTACTTGAGACCTTGTTTTACAAGATCTAGAAGCCAAAATCTTCGATTTTTCTTCATTTGTGGGATTGGTTTATCATCCGATTGATTATTATTTGCTTGAGATGAGACTCATTTGATTGTGTGTGATTTGGATATGATGAAGTTGGGATTTAGATATGATGGTGGTCAACAGTTTGGGTGGGTGTTAGTTCGAGAAAAATAGAAGACAATGGGGGCGGAATAACCTAGATAAGTGATTAGGGTTTGTTAGACTGACTTGGGATTATATATATCTTTATATATTGGCTTGAGTGACAAGTTGGTTTTAATGGTTCGGGGTATTAAGAGTTTTGGGCCACGTCTTATCTACCTTCACCACGTATTGGAATGTTGTCCTTTCCATTTTCAATGTATTAAATGGGCTGTTTTATCATAGAAAGTTTTTATCAAATTTTTTTTCAAATTTTAAATTTTATTGATATATTACCCAACAAAGTATTCTCAAAGTTTATCAAAGTTTTGGATCGTTTTGAAAAAGATATATTTCCCAACAAAGATCCAAGAATTTATCATCAAACGAAATGGAATTGTTGAATTCAACATTTCAAGAGGGAGATCGGTATCCAATGCAAGACAAAGTTAGAGACAATGACATCACTTCATTTCGACTTCTTCAGTCTCATCTTGTAAAGATTTCATGGCTTCAAGGAGGGAGCGAATTTGTGACACTCTTTGGTCAAGATCGTCATATATTCATGGAATCGATGATCATCATCTTGAACCAATTAACAGAGAAACTCCACAATGAAGACTTTAATCACTCTACATCGGTACTTACATATAAGGCTCTTGTGACACAACTCACGCCTTTTCTCCAATTCAATATCGTCAAGTCTGAAAGTTCAGTGATTTGCCAGTCATTTCTTCGAGATACACATACCAAGCTTCGAGATTCCCGTGGTACACTATTGAAACTCATGACATCGGTCTCGTCTTCAATTTATGAAATATCTCGCCTTCAGCAAACGTATGATAATGGAGTGCAAGAATCTACGATGCAAGAGGAACATGGTCATACAATTGACGCATTAGAGGCGGCTAAAGAGTGCAAAGGCATGGAATCAACAGTTAAGCATGATATCAGCAACACGTCGGGGAATATTACAGACATCTCCTATGAGGACACCATACCCGTTTATGACGAAGAGACTACAAACATGGTACAATGTAATGTTGTATATGATGTATATGATGATGAAATGCCGCATGTTGAGCATTTCGAACCTAATTGTGACAAACATGTTATGGGAAAGAGTGATAGCGATACCATTTCTGATTCATCAGATGTGCGTCATAATGGGGGAGAAAGTGTTCAAAATGCTAACAATCATGATAATTTCCTTATGACTGTTTCATTAACTTCTTCTGATTCTAAGATTAAAGAGCTCGAAACGATCGTATCTCAGCAATCTAATGATCTTGAGGATGCCAAACTAGAATTTTCTAAGAGAACTGACAAGTTTGAAACATATTTTGAAAAACTTGAAAAGTCAAACGTTGTTCTTGGATGAAAATTGGATCAAAAAGTTCTAGATTCTAAAGCTGAAAAGGATAATCTTTTGAAACAAATTAATTTGCTAGAATCTAAATTGGCATCCCAAGATAGATTGCTCAAAGAGTATGAGACTCTAAAGGCTCAAGTTCAAGAAATGGTTTTTGCAATAGCGGCTCTGAAAAACGAGTTGAGGAAAACTAAAGGAACTAGTGTGGAAACCGCCTACAAATCAGTCCGTTAGACAACCGACTGCATTTAGATCCGAGCAACCAAGATCCTCGAGACAACGATTTTCCTCCCAAGTTGATATGGTTTATCTTTCTAGACCAGTCACTCCACCAACTATGGCCAATGTGACTAAAACAGATTTTGCAAGACCTAATCACATGATTGCCTCTAGTATCCCTAGACATAGTCCAAAGAACATGTCTCGAACTACTTCAAATGACGTTCACCACAATTTTGGTCTAAGGGAAGTGATTTAAAAGACACAAGTAAGAGATATGAATTTCAAACCTAGTCAGATGCCTTCTAGATTACCCAACACTGCTAACCATAACATGTCATATACTAGGAGCATCAATCAATCATCTAGGAATTCTAGATCTTACTCGGACATTAAATATGCTACTTGTAAAACATGTAGGAAATGTGTCTTTAAGGCAAATCATGACTCTTGTGTCAAGAAATTCCTTCATGAGGTGAAATCCCATGATAGAATTAAATCCCAGTGGCTAGCTAAAATCAAACTCATTGGTAAAGTCTGGCGCCCCACTGGTAGCCTTTCACTCTTGTAGGAAACGAGTGCCCTTTAACTAGGATAATCTCCGATTCTACTAAGACTACTAGGGAGGAAATTGAAAAGGATGATACATCACTTAAGCCTGGACATAAGGTTTTCTATCAAAGGAAACATTTGCCAACTAAGATAAGTGAATCATCTCCTCAGGTCACCTCTGGCACAAGAAAAGAAAACCATGAATCCCCGCAGGGTTCTAAGATAGATATCGCTAACCCATATAAAAGCATACAAACTTCAACTAGGAATGTAGGTACCAAAGTCAAGGATCAACAAAAACAAACTGGTTCGATCTTTGTACACCATTCAACTAAGGTCACTCTCAGAGTTTGGTTACTAAAGAAGCTGATATCATAGTAACAAGTGTCTTAGGGGATTTGCAGATAAGCTTATAATGTACTTGGCTCATCGTTAAATATCAGACGATGACCCGATCTTCAAATAAAGGAAAGTTTATTGCCGATGATAAACTTATCCTCACAAACGAGAAATTAAATTTTCACGGACACGACCTTACATTAAAACTATTCAACGATTTTAAGCTCGTGTATATGGTTCATTGTAAAATGACAGATGATTATCCGGACTTCAAATAAAGGGAAATTTATCTATACAACGATAAACTTAATCTCACAACGAGAAATTAATTTTTCTCGGGCATGAGCTTATATGAAAAAACATTCGAAGTTTTTAAGCTCATGCACAATGGCTCACAATCATATCACATATTGTGACCCGAACTTCAAAGAAAGGGAAGCTTATCTATTCAGCGATAACTTACCTTTAAAACGAGAAATTAAGTTTTCTCGGACACGAGCTTACACTAAAAGCATTCAAAGGTTTTATGCTCGTGTAAACGGTTCATCGTTAAATATCAGACGATGACCCGTTCTTCAAATAAAGGAAAGTTTATCGCCAATGATAAACTTATCCTCACAACGAGAAATTAATTTTTCTCGGGCATGAGCTTATATTAAAAACATTCGATGTTTTTAGGCTCATGCACAACGGTTTGCAGTCACATGTCAGATTGTAACCCGATCTTCAAAGAAAGGAAAGTTCATCGCCGATGATAAACTTATCCTCATTAACGAGAAATTAAATTTTCTTGAACACGAGCTTACATTAAAACTATTCTAAAGTTTTAAGCTCGTGTATATGGCTTATAATTATATTTTAGATTATGCCCCAAACTTCAAAGACAGGAAAGGTTATCGCCGATGATAACTAATCCTAACTACGAGAAATTAATTTTTCTCGTGCATGAGCTAATATTAAAAACATTCGAAGTTTTTTAAGCTCATGCACAATGACTTACAGTTAAATATCAGACTGTAACTCGGACCTCATATTAAGGAAAGCTTATATTTAATGATAATTTATCCTCGAAATGGGAAATTAATTTTTCTCGGTCATGAGCTTGTATTAAAACATTCCAAGTTTTAAGCTTAGAAAGGAAAGTATATCTTTTAAATAAGAGAACTTTTCCTCATAACGGGAAATTCATCTTTCTCGGTCATGAGCCTTACGTTAAAACATTCAAAAGGTTTTCAAGCTCATGATAACGAATTCTAAGTAAATGTCAACTTAGGACTCGTTCTTCAGTTAAAAGGAAAGTTTATCGTCGATGATAAACTTATCCTCACAACGGGAAGTTTACAGCTTCTCGGACTTGAGATCGTTTTGTAAGATATCAACATCTTAAGCTCAAGTAATTGTTTTTCAAAACATTGAACACAATTTTTCAAGAATTTCTCAAAAGGTTTTTCCAAATCTTTCAAAATTGTGTGTTCAAAAATGTTTTTGATAAAAAGAGCATTTCTTCTGGAATCGATAATATTTACGATACTAGAAATGTCATTCAATAATGACACGGGGTTGTAAATAAAGTTCGAGCAGAAGTTCAAATGTTTTAAAACATGCTCAAAATAGCTTGCTATTATTTCAGCTAGTCACCCGTTTATCACTTTAAAGTCAAGCATTTCACCGGAAAGCTTTGACTCAACAACGGGAATTAAGTTTATCGGGCATGTTTTATTTTATAACCATGTAAGGGATTGTGTTTACGGAATAACACAATCTAACATGAATTTATGTACGTGTCAGTGCATTTATTTGTTAAAACAAGAGAAATCTTGTATTTATGAAGTTATAATCTCTGCAATCATAGCAATCTACAATTGATATCTACATACTCGACGATGCGAGTACTCAAACAACGACTACAGCTCTTTCGATAGAACATGGGTCAACAATTGAGGGGGAGCAATTGTCCAGCATTCAGAATCTTTGATGCCAAAAGTGCCAAGTTCACAAATTGGTGTCAAGAAAATGATATCAATCGTACACATGGTGTCAAGAGATAACATCAGACGTGACGAGGCGACCAACATTCGTGAAAAAGAACCATGTGATTCTATCATATGATGTTCTCCATCATTCAGGTCCAACCTTGTAAATTGCTAATCTTATGAATACATTATCATATATGATCTTTGCACGTGATAAATACCTTACACTTGTGTTTAAAAGGTATTTAATTTACGTTTCAAGTACACCCTCAATAATTTGAGGGGGATCTTGTGAAAATCATGAAGATAATTGGATTTGCATTTTTCTTCCCAAATTTTCTTAAAATGTTATTAAATCAATTGATATTAAAAACATCGATTGGGTTAATATTTTTAATATGGGGGAGAAAATGTGATTTAATATGGGAAATGATTAATCACAAATTGTTTGACTTAACGTGATAGCTCATCCCGACATGTGCGAAATGTTTTCGGATATCGTGGCATATGTTAAGGGGGAGCAAAATAGATTTGGATATCAAAATGGATTTCATGGTGACATACACTTACCCAAAATATCTCTATTCACGACGGTGAAGATTGTGGTGACATAAAGATGGTAGGATAGGTTAAAGTCCAATGATTCCTCTAGAACCGGAGGAATCTTCCCAAGGATATTCCATAGCTAGAAATAGTAGTCCTTAGGAAAGATGGAGAAAGATTGTGAACGTAGCTGAATGCCGACCAAGTACTTAAGTTAGCATTGGAACAATCACAACAAGGTGCTAGTTATGACGTATTGGTAAGCATTGAAGCGGTTGAAGAATAAAAAAGAATTGTAAAGATAAAGGGTGAAAAGAAAGCAACCCTCCTTACAACCTTAGGCATAAACCGGGTCAACACATATGCTATTGAGATCATTTTTAATAATGCTTGATATTAAAGATAAGACATCATGGACCCAGTGATGCAATGCACAACCCATTTGAGCTAACTCAGATATCTCTCAAAATATATTTGTTTTTATCACACAGAGACAAAGCATTATCTATTGATTTATTCACTCCAAATAAATTAGTATTGAAATGGTGGCACTCCTCTCTAGCCTCCGATCACTAAAAATCCAAAATGCACGATCGAGTCTAGAGCCATTTGAGATCATTAAATATCTCATTAGGACACATTTTCATAATACCTTGCTTCTTCAAACACTATGAAAAGTATGAAAGATCTTAAGAGTCCTACGCAAAATCTTCATGATCTTGCCTGAACATCCGAGTAATACGAAAGCATTTACAATGAAGATGGAAATCCTTCTTGAGCGAATATCAAAAAGCTCATGGAAGGTGACTTGTGCGATTCTTTATGAATCAAGCTTGTGATAACTGGAAAGCAACAGTGGTTTAATTCTTAACTGAACTTAAACACGTTCCAGGCCTCTACGCAATATTTAAGTAATCTTGCCAGAACACTCAGAGTGACACTCTATAGTGTTCACAGTGACGTGTGGAAATCCTTCTGGTGTTAACCTCAAACAGCACTTGGTAGGTAACTTGCAAGATTCTATAAGAATCAAGCTCGTGACAACTGGAAAGCAACGATGGTGTGATACTTTAATGAATCAAACTTGTTCCAGGAAGCGGATTTGACGGCTTCAAATCATGCGGATAATATTATCCAAATGATTCACTCTTATGTACGTAGTCAGCTTTGGACGGTCGAATAAAGAGAACGGGTTTAACCGCGAAATCTTGTCAAGGAGGTTCTTAATTGAAACTACCTGTCACAAGTATGATATTTTATATCTTCCAACGGTCTTCACCGACCGGAGGTAAATTGCTACCGAATTAGAATGAAATGTTCAAAGCCATTTCATCCGTGTATATGTTTTGTTGCTAATTGTCTTATGCAGCGTACAAAGAAGGTGGCATTGTGGTGTACAATCCAGAAGAAGTCATCCCCGCATGCTTATACTTTCTACACTTAATACTTCAACAAATTCAAGAAAGCCTAAAAGTCAAGTCTTCCGCTGTATCAAACTCTAAAGCTTTCAAGAATTCATCAAGGTATAAGTATGTGGAACATGAAGTCACTAGGAGGCGAATATCACAAGTGATGAATGCACACAGTCAAGGCAAGGAAACATGCTCAAGACTAAAGTCAAAGATGTCATCTGCATATTCACAAGAACAAGATCGAAGACTCAAGCATATTATGCTAGGTTTAAGATTTTGTAAAATGGTGTGACCTCCCTTAAGGGGGAGATTGTTGGAAATACGTTTTTCCAAAGAAAGTCTCGGTCACATCATTGTTAGCATAGATCACGAGCTATAGACTATTTTGGACATTGTAACTTGGAGTAACCTCCCTTAGGGGGAGATTGTTGGAAATACATTTTTACGTATTTAGAAAGGATCGGTCACTCCAACGATATATACGTAGATTGGGCTCGTGATCTAGTTATGTAAGTATAACCTATAAAGCCCACATGTAGGGTGGGCTATATATACCCTTCCTAGCATGTTAGGTAGGGTAGTTGTTCATTTCTTATTTCACTTATATATTCCATCTTTCTCTCATTCTCTCCTTTCTCTCTCTAACTTTCTCTCTCTAGTTCTTCATCTCCATCCCGCTATTTATATTATTACAACACTTGTACCATCCAAAGAAATTAAGGACCTACAAATACTTTGTGTTTGGATTATCTATTATTTTAATCCTAATGTGTTCATGTGATCGAATTTTCGATTTACATGACCTTGTGAAACTATGTGTTAGTTAGCTATTTAGATTTTGGTTGGTAATCTATCTTGGCTTGTCGATCTTTTGTTTAAAATATGGGCTTTTGAAAATTGTTGGAAAACAATTTTATGGAGCCCTCTGCCTGCAGTTCTTTAGTTATGGGCGGTTCTTTATCAATAAAGAACCACGCCTCTATTTGAGGAACCACAGGTATTGACTTTGAAGGCATCTTTGCTTTACACTGTTTTCTCTAAATCTTTGTCAACATTGATGAAATTTTTGCTAAAAATCAGCTTTTTCCCAATTTAGCCTACCTAATTTTATTATTCACGATAATGAATTTTAACTCATTACTTGTTTGGATCATCCCACCTTCTTCTTAAACCCCTCTTAGTTATTCTTCTTCTTCATCCTCTAAGCCTTTCTCTAAACCTAGACATACAACCATGGTGTCCACAAGATCCTCAAACTCCTCCAAACACTCTACTACCAAAAGAAACCTTCAGAGTAAGATCAAGATGTCTAAACAAGGTTCTTCATCTTTTCTTACACCCAAGAATGAGATGTCTCCTATTCTCATCTCTTCATCACCTTCACCACCTCTTGCTCCATGCAAGACTAGCTCAACTCATGGTAACAACCATTACCATGGTTCTACCTCTTCTTCAATCTAGTCTAGGATGAATGCGTTGTCTTCACCCCTTACTCTAAGTCCTCTCTTGGATGTGAACCCTCAACCTCTTCAAAGCATTCCTTTTGAGGATGACTTCACCTTTTACTCCACAAGACTCAACCATATCACCATTGGACACCATGCCTCTTCCTCCTCCTCCCTCTAACACTCCAACTTTGTGTTTTCCTATTACTACCTCCATGGGCGATCCATACTTGTTTTCTTTTCTAGAAGCTCATGGCACTAATTGTCCATGTTGCCTCTATAACTACTACATCATTCTAAACCTAAGAATGGATATGTTTGGTCTACATAGGAGGTTGCAAAATTTCTTGCTAACTTTGCTCACCATGCCTTCTCCTCCTCCTAGGAGATGAATGATAATTTTCTAAATTTTTTTTAAAGAAAATCAAGCCACATAAGTCTACCAAGTCAAGAAATAGATTAGCTAACTTTGTAATTGTTAGTTATTATTTATTTCTCTTGTATTTCCTTTTCGTTCATGAGTTTTTCATGGAGATGTTTATTGGATTAAGTCTTTGTGTGTTTCAACCTATGTTATCACATTAATCAAATTCAATTTAATTAAAATTGAACCTTAATCTATCATAACCTCTAAAACTTGACTAAAATTGGATCAAAATGTTAGCTAAATATTTTTTCACCCTTTTCTAAGATACTCTTTGTGAGTATGTTTCTATATTTTGCAACCATAGCCAAACATAGTGCTATTAGAGGTAAAAATCCTAGATTTGCTTATTTTTGAAAGAGTCCAAACTTTTCTCAAAACTTTGAAAATCAGATTTTTCATGTCCACTATGGGTGGCTCATTAAATGTCGTGGGAATTCTTATATTTACAGAATCGTAGGTTCTTTTAAAGAACCAGGGACAAAAAGCCACTTTTTGGCTCGTATTTTGTCTTTCTTCTTTGACCTTAGTATTTTTCATGATTCTTTGTTTGCTAATTTTGGCTAAACATTCCTTGAAACCTTTTGTTTCATTTCAAATCTTTGCCTTATCTACTTTTTTAAATCCTTTTGTTTTGGAAGTTCTTTTTCTCATCTCTCACAATGTCTACATCTTCTAAACCTTCCCTTGACATTACTTTGTCACTTTCTTCTAAACCCAAAGCTTCTTCTTATAAGCTTTCTAAGAAACCGAAAATCTCGGTTCGACCCATTTGGATCAAGAAGAACAAGGATCATCATGATTCCTCTCCTCCAAAACCTTACAAGATTCCCTCTTTCTTTCCTATTGAGTATTAGAATGAGTCTTACTCTATCAATCAAATTACCATAGAAAAAGAAATTCTTCCACCACCACCTAAACCTTTCAACACCCCTCAACTCAATGACCTCTCTACTTTCCCAAACCTAACTAGGCATTGTGAAAACCTTTCTTATCCACTTTCTCCTCCACCACTTTCTTATTTTGATGGTCCTCCCCCTTCAAACGACTTGTTTTGCATCATGGAAGCTCATGTGCGTGTTGTCAATTTCAACAATTTGAACTTGCTCATGTGTATGACAAGCTAAATTTTCTTAAATTTTTTCTCACTCGACCTCCTCTCAAAGTATTTGTTCCCATGAACAAATCTTCGAATGATGCCTCATCGTCTTATTTTACCAATTGAAGCATATTTTGTGTTCTAATTGTTTGAGTCAAATAAAAACCTAAGCAATATTGGAGGACTATCATTACTAGAGTAGTTTATGCTTATTTTGTTTATTTTCCTTATTTGTTGGTTTATATTCATATTGTGTGTATGAATATTTCCTTATGTGTTCTTTCATATTTTTGTTATATGATTGTTATGTGTGTTATTTCTTTTCCTACTAATTCTTTGTCACACATATTATTAAGAGTTGATCATGGTTAAAAATTACAATTGTTTTTGGGTGATTCCAACAATTCTAATTTTTTAATCATTTGACATATTATCATTACAATTGGTTTAAGGATGTTTCTTTTCTACCTTTATTCCACCAATTGTACATTGATTTTGTCAAAAACACCCTCCTTGGACATACTTAGCAAATACTTACTTCTAATTTGAGAGATTTTTTTCTTCCTCCCTCTCAAGTTATTTAGTAGGTAGTGACTAATATATACATTGGTGTTTCTTTTCTTTCTACTAACCTTTGTATGTAGCTTGTCACCTTAGCTCAATCACTTGGTGCCCCAAGCTAGGGGGAGTAAACACCAAGGGGGAGCTACTAGCAAAGTTGATTCTTTTCTTCTTCAAAGACTTGTACTAACCTTTTTGCTTCGACAAAGGGGGAGTAATGATAGTGATAAACTCGTTAATAATTCGAATAATTTTGTATTTTAAATAAATGTGTTTATAGTTTGTCGTAATAAAAAAGGGGGAGATTGTTAATGCAAGTGATGCCTAAAAACATTATTAGTGTTAACTAATCTCTCTTAGTTTTTATAATGACAAAGTAAAAAGACATTTATCGTTAAAGACAATCGAAAGACGAATTATTTAACAAACACTATCATCAAGGTAGTAATCATTTAAGTATTGCACAAACATATCTTAATCATGTTTAGTGATCTTAAAAAGTGATTAGCCTTAAAACTAACATTTTGTCAAATGTGACAAAAGATTTTTAATAAAATTTCTTTTTAAGAAAATGTTTTATTAAAATGGAAAATGTAAATTTAAATATATATGGCATATTCTAAATGCCAAAGGAACATTCTTTGAAGGTATAAACTACCTCAGATACTACTTCCCTACTAAAAGACAAAAAGGAGTGGAGTCTACTACCCACGGTTCCTTAAATAGGCATGCGGTTCTTTAGTGATAAAGAACCGCGTGATAATTAAGGAACCGTAGGCAGAGAGCCGTTGGATTTTGTCTCCTATAAATAGTATCAAATCTCCATATTCCATGAACCTTTTTGGACATTCTTTCTGCCTTCTTTCTCTTTTCTAAATCCTAATCATTAGTAAATGATCACTTAATGTGTTAAGTATGTCTACTTATGATTTTCCTCTTGATCCTCTTCTTTACTTGTCCAACGAGAAGATTACTCACACACTTGTGATGTGATTAAAGATGAAGCCTTGATGAAGATTAGCCTACCTTAGATCTAGTCATGTTCATCATTTTTATTTGAGTCTTATGTAGATCCAATGTACTTGTGTATACTTAGATTAGTGTTGTGTTGATCCAAGGTATTAGGGAATACTTGGATTAGTCTTCTGTAAATCCATTGTATATGTGTATACTTGAATTTGTCTTGTTTAGATCTAAGTTACATGTGTATATGGTTTATTGAGTTATAAGTGTTGTGTGTTAGTTCTCACTAAACTATAAAGTGATGTGTGTATGTGTCTTGTGAGTTCTCACTTAGCTTCAAAGTAAACATTTGTGAAGATTGGTTATAGCTTTCGATTAGAACTCGACATCTAGCCTTGTGTCGGAAAAGAATATGGTTGACGAAGATTGGTTCTAGCTTTGGATTAGAACTTGACATCTAGCCTTGTGTCAAAAATGGTGAAGTAGGCGACGTGTGTAGATTGGTCCTAGCTAAGATTAGGTCTCGACATTTAACTTAGTGTCGGAAAATAATGTAAGCGATGTTGTAAGGTTTTCTCCGCCAAAAAGGGAGCTTGTGGATATAGTGGAAATATCGAGTAAGGTGTACTCGATGAGTGGACTAGGAACGAGGATACAACGTTGTTGCCTAACCACTATTAATCTTGGTGTCGATCTTCAGGTTGCTTCTTTCCTTACTCTTTACTTATATTTACATTTTTGCATTGCATTCAATTGTCACTTATCATTGTTAATGCATTTAGAACTGAACCTAACCACTATGCAACTAGCTTTCAAGTAAAAGGTAGTTTTGACACAAACCTAAGTGAAAGAATTTTAATTAGGACACTAACAAAGAGAAACTATTCAATCCCCCCTCCCTTCAAGTTTCTACAGAGTAGATATATGATGTAGGGTCGTAGATTTAGTGGTGGTGACCAAATTTTGACGGCCGGAAAAGTGGATTGAATATTTGGGGGCGCCAGAAAATGTAAGTGAGGATTAGGATTGTGTGTTTTAATTTTAGTGTTAGGTTATATGTGAAAATAAAATAAACCATAAACTTTCCTATTTATATTAATAAAATTGTAAAAACAATTGTAAGGTATCCAATATTTGAGGGTTTTAAATGAAATTATTCATTTGGCTTTTCTTGTATCTCTTCGTTTAAATATAGCTCGATACTCACTCTGGTTTGATAAAATTTGATTCAGTTTCTTAAATTCGCACCGTCGATTTTAAAATAACTTCTCCAATAAATTAGAGTATTTATACGACTTAAATTTATAAATAATTTATACTTTCATTTAAAAATGTCGATTATTTATCGATTATCACAGACACGGTTTTAAGAAAAATGACTTCACATTGAATATTCTCTTATGTTATTAAAATAAAAGTATTAAATAATTTAATAAATCTTTTTATCAAATGTTTCTACATAATTAAATATAAATTTAATTTGTATCGCGTCAAATTCTTAGATTTTATGCAGTCTTTTACAATTTACAAGATAAAATCATGTTTTCAAATCAAGTAATTTTGATATCTCTCAAAAATTAATTTTGATTAATAAATAATATAATTTATTATTATTTAAGGTCTGGAAAATTTCAGTTGTCACATATACCTAATGAGCATATTCTTGCTTTCAACAACATGAAGATGCAAAGTCTATGTTTGACGCTTTTGTTATGAGATTTGGTGGTAATGACTCCATAAAGAAGGCTAAGAAGGCATTGTTGAGCAAAATCAAACTTTGGGATGAAAGGATGAGTAGGAGGATATTAATGCTAAGTTTCTTAGAAGCATGCCTGCATAGATGGCTATAGAGGTGTCCATCTTTAAAAATAAATATGATATTTACAAAGTCAATATTGATGATTTGTATAATCACTTCAAAGTGGTTGAACAGAAACTCAAGAAAAGTTGGGTCAACTTCTAATGATACTAACATGGCGTTTGTCTCTAACCTAAGTTATAGTGATGAAGTTAATACTTGTAATATTCTTAATTCTTCTAGGACGTCTTTTATTTGTGGTAGTGCTTCTACGAGTACAGTTGGTTTGAGTGATGGTACCATCTATGCATTCTTGTCTTACTATGATAATGTGGCAAAGATAGTTGTTAATGATCTTCGAAAGCTTAATTATGTTGACTTAGAAGAACTGGAAATCAAGAACCAATTGGTCTTTCTAAGCATGAGAGAAAGAAGGATTCTCAGAAGGACAGGGAAACAGGTTACTCTTAATGCTGATAACAAAGTTGAGTTTGACAAATTAAAGGTGGAGTACTACAACTACCAAAAGAAATGATATTGTAGAAACTAGAAGGGGGTTGAATAGTTTCTCTTTGGTTTATGTCCTAATTAAAATTCCTTTCAATTAGGTTTGTCTCAAAACTACCTTTTACTTGAAAGCTAGTTACATAATGATTAGGTTCAATTCTAATGCATTAACAATGACAAGTAGTTGTTGTATGTGATGTAATAATGAAAGTAAGTAAAGAGTAAGGGAAAAAGAAACCTAATAGGAAGACACCAAGATTTATAGTGGTTTGTCAAAGAAGCTCTATCTTCGTTCCTACTCCACTCCTCGAGTACACCTTACTCGAGATTTCCACTATATCCACAAGCTCCCTTCTTGGCGGAGAAAACCTTACAACGTCGCTTATATTATTTTCTGACACTAAGCTAAATGTTGAGACCTAATCTTAGCTAGGACCAATCTACACACGTCGCATACTTCACCATTTTCCAACAAAAGGCTAGATTTTGAGTTCTAATCAAAAGTTAGAACCAATCTTCACAATGTTGCCTACTTCCCCATTTTCTGACACAAGGCTAGATGTCGAGTTCTAATCGAAAACTAGAACCAATCTTCACGACTCTTCACTTTGAAGCTAAGTGAGAAGTCGCAAGACACAACCACACATCACTTTATAGTTTAGTGAGAATTAATACACAACTTTTACAACTCAATAACACATATCCAAGAATACATATATAACTTGGATCCATACAAGATCCATGTATACACACATACACTAGATTTACACAAGACTAATCCAAGTATTCACTAATACAATGGATTAACCCAACTAATCCAAGTATACACAAATACATTGGATCTACACAAGACACAAATAAAACAAATGATGAACATGACTAGATCTTTAGGAGTGGATGATCTTCATCAAGGCTACATCTTTAATCACATCACAAGTGTGTGAGTGATCTTCTCTTTGGAAAAGGTAAAGAAGGAGATCATGGGGATAATCATAAGTAAACATACTTAACACATTAAGTGATAATTTACAAATGATTAGGAATTTGAAAAGAGAAAGATGGAAGAAAGAGTGTCCAAATAGGTTAATGGAAAATGCAGATTTGATCCACTATTTATAGGAGACAAAAACCAACGGCTCTCTTAAAAGGTAAAGAAGGAGATCATGGGGATAATCATAAGTAAAAATACTTAACACATTAAGTGATAATTTACAAATGATTAGGAATTTGAAAAGAGAAAGATGGAAGAAAGAGTGTCCAAATAGGTTAATGGAAAATGCAGATTTGATCCACTATTTATAGGAGACAAAAACCAACGGCTCTCTGAGCGCGGTTCCTTAATTGTCCATGCGGTTCCTTATTGATAAGGAGCCGCATAGGTATTTAAGGAGCCGTGGGAGTAGACTCCGCTCCCTTTTGTCTTTTAGTGGGGAAGTAATATCTAAGGTAAGTTTTTAGCTTCAAAAGATATTCCTATGGAATTTGTAATATGCCATATTCAAATTTACATTTTCCATTTTAATAAAACATTTTCTTAAAAAGAAAGTTTATTAAAAAATCTTTTGTCACATTTGACAAAATGTAAGTTTAGTACTAATCACTTTTATGATCACTAACCATGATTAAGATATGTTAGTGTAATACTTAAATGATTATTACCTTGATGATAGTGTTTGTTAGATAATTTGTCTTATAATTGTATTTGACAATAAATGTCTTTTTAAATTGTCGTGATCAAAACTAAGAAAGATTTGTTAACACTAATAATAGTTTTAAGCATTACTTTGCATGAACAATCTCCGCTTTTGATTACGACAAACTATAAACTCATTTATGTAAAATACAAAATTATTCGAATTATGAACGAGTTTATCACTATCATTTCTCCCCCTTTGTCGAAGCAAAAAGGTTAGCACAAGTCTTTAAATAAGAGAAGAATTGACTTTGCTAGTAGCTCCCCTTGGTGCTTACTCCCCTAGCTTGGGGCACCAAGTGAATGAGCTAAGGTGACATGCTACACAAAGGTTAGTAGAGAGAAAAGAAACACCAATATATAAATAGTCACTACCTACTATGTAACTTGAGAGGGAGGAAGAAAAGAAATCTCAAATTAGAAGTAAATATTTGCTAAGTATGTCCAAGGAGGATATTTTGACAAGATCAAAGTTGAATTGGTGGAATAAAGGTAGAAAAGAAACATACATACCAATTGAAATGATAATATGTCAAAGGCTTAGAAACTTAGAATTGTTGGAATCACCAAATAACAATTGTAAATTTTAACCATGATCAACCCTTAACAATGTGTGTGGTAAAGAATTAGCAGGAAAAGAAATAACACACATAACATTCATATTACAAAAATATGAAAGAACATACAAGAGAAATATTCATACACACAATATGAGTATTTAAAACAACAAATAAGAAAAATAAACAACATTAGCATAAACTACTCTAGTAGTGATAATCCACCAAGATTACTTAAGTTGTTATCGACTCAAACAACTAAAACACAAAGTGTGCTTTAATTGGAAATATAACACGACGAGGCATCATTCAAAGATTTGTTCACGGGAACAAATACTTTGAGAGTAGGTCGAGTGAGAAGAAATTCAAGAAAATTTAGCTTGTCATACACATGAACAAGTTCAGTTTGTTGAAATCGACAACAAGCACACGAGCTTCCATGATGCAAAACAAAGTCGTTAGATGGGGGAGGAGCATCAAGATGAGAAGGTGGTTGTGGAGAGGGAGATAATAATTAAGAAATGTTTTCACAATGCCTAGTGAGATTTGGGAAAGAAGACAAGTCATTGAGATGAGGTATGTTGCAAGGTTTAGGTGGTGGTAGAAGAGCTTCTCTTTCCCTGGTAATTGGATTGATTGATAAAGTCTCATTCCAAAACTCAATAGGAGAGAAAGAAGAAGTCTTGCAAGTTTTGGGAGACGAGTAATCATGATGATCCTTGTTCTTCTTGATCCAAACGGGTCAAACCGAGATTTTTGGTTTCTTGTAAGCTTAGAAGAAGAAGCTTTAGGTTTAGAAGATTGTGACAAAGAGATGTCAAGGTTAAGATTAGAAGAGTTAGACATTGTGAGGGATGAGAAGAAGAAATCCCAAAAGAAGAGAATTTAAAGAATGTAGACAAGACAAGATTTGAAATGAAAGCAAAAGGTTTCAAGGAATGTTTAGCCAAAACTGGCAAACAAAGAATCTTGAAAAAGATTGTGGTCAAAGAAGAAAGACAAAAAACGAGCCAACTATAGGCTTGTTGTCCGCGGTTCTTTAAAAGAACCTGCATTTCCTTAAATATAAGGAGCCATGCGACTTTTAAGGAGCCTCATACAGTGGACTTGAAAATTCAATTTTACAAAGTTTTGAGAAAAAATAAGACTCTTTCAAAATTTTGCAAATCTTGGATTTTTACCTCTTTTAGCACTAGATTATGCTTTGTTGCACAAAAGGCAACACACTCACAAAGAGTGTCTTGACATAGGGTGACAAAATATTTAGATAACATTTTGATCCAATTTTAGTCAAGTTTTAGAGGTTGTGATAGATTGAGGTTTAATTTTAAATAAATCTAAGTTGATTAGTGTGAGCACATAGGTTGAGACACACAAAGACAAAATCCATAAAACATCCTCATGAAAACTCATGAAGGAAAAGGAAATACAAGAAATGAAATAACAACTAACTATTACAAAGTTAGCTAAACTAGTTCTTGATAAGGTAGTCTTCCTTGGCTTGATTTTCTTTTAAAAACATCTAGGAGGTGGAGGCATGAAGAACAAAGTAAGCAAGAAATCTTGCAACCTCCTATGAAGGCAAAACATCTCCATTCTTAGGTTTTGAATGATGTAGTTGTTATAGAGGCAACATGGACAATTTGAACCATGAGCTTCTAGAAAATCAAAGAAGTATGGATCACCCATGAAACGGGAACACCCAAAATTGGAGTGTTTGAGGGAGGAGGGGGAGGAGGAGTCATGGTGTCCAAAGGTGAGATGGGTGAATTTGTTGGAGTGAAAGGAGAGGTAACCAAGGGTTCAACAATGTCATTAAAAAAAGGAATGCTTTGAAGAGGTTGAGGGTTTACATCCAAGAGAGGACTAGGAGTGAAAAGTGAGGAAAACTCATTCATCCTATATTGGAATGAAGATGAGGTAGAACCATGTGAATGGTTAGTACCATGCGTTGAACTTGTCTTGCATGGTGCAAGAGGTGGTGAAGGTGATGAAGAAATGAGAATTGGAGAAATCTCATTTTTGGGTGTATGAAAAGATGAAGAGCCAAGTTTAGGAAACTTGATCTTGATCTTGAGGTTTCTTTTGATGAGGATGGTTTGGAAGAGTTTGATGATCTAGTGGACACCATGGTTGTGTGTCTAGGTTTAGAAGAAGGCTCAGAGGATGAAGAAGAAGATCAACCAAGGGAGGTTTAAGAAGGAGAGGGGATGATCCAAACTAGTAATGGGTTAAAATTCATTTTGATGAACATTGAAATTAGGTAGGCTAATTTGGGAAAAAGCTAGTTTTTAGAAAAAATTTCATTAATGTTTACAAAGATTTAGAGAAAACAGTGTAAAGCAAATATTATGTCAAATCCAGAGCCTACGGTTCCATAAATAGGGTTGCGGTTCGTTATCACTAAGGAACCGCCCATATTTAAAGAACCATGGGCAGTGGCTTCAAAATGGTCGATTTCCAGCAACTTTTAACAACCCAGGTTTTAGACAAGGATTTATCAAGCCAAAATAGACTATTAACCAAAATATAGAAAGCTAACTAACACAGAAATTGCACAAAGATATGTGAATCGAAACATCGATCACATAAACTGTTAGCCTCAAAATATTGAGTCAAACAAGAATGTTCGGTCATAGGTTTCTATTGTAATATTTATTAGAACGTTGTAATAGATAGTTAAATAGTCGTGGTTCACGGGCTTGGATTTAAGCTACTTAAAGCCCAAAAGACAAGCCTGGTCCAAACAATATAGCCCATTATGGTTACATGTAAGCCCGGTTATATAAGACCCTTCCTAGCATGTTAGTAAGGGTGGAAGATCATTAGTACTCTCATCATTCTAATCTAATATTCAACAACTTAATCATCTCCTTCTCTCTACTTTCTCTCACTACTTTCTCTCTCTAGGAATCCATATCTATTCATCTATTTTCTATCATTAATCATCTTAATTATTTGGGACAACATTTGGTATCAATCGCCACGGGGTAGATTGTGTTTGGTTGTTTGGTTTTAGTTTGATTCGGTTGATTTTTCCATCTAAATCATCCTGAATTAAATTTCTTTTTAGTATTTCGGGCTATAAGTCTTGATATAACTCATTTATATCGATTTGGTAGGGATTTGGTTTGGTTTTTGTGGTAAAAATCGCAAGCTATTGAGGTGGTTGGATTGATTTTTGTGTTACGCTAGTTAACTGCTTCAAGAACATTCCGATTTTTTTTTCGGATAAGGGTTAATTATTCCGAAACACAGATTTTCGGATAAGGGTTTACTATTCCGAAGAAGTGATTATTCCGAAAAAGGTATGTTTTTCTGAAATTTTCAATTTATCTGAAAAAGGTCATTTATCCGAAATATGTACTTATTCCGGAGAACACCATTTTTTGAAATCTTCACTTTATCCGAAAAAGTGATTTATCTGAAAAAGTGATTTATTCCGAAGAAGGTCCTTTTCTCTGAAAAAGTGGTTTATCCGAAAATTTCTTTGAAATAATCCTTTATTCCGAAAATCTCCATTTTTCTAAAAACATCTATTATTCCGAAGAAAGACCATTTCTCTAAAAACATCCATTATTCCGAAGAAAGACCATTTCTCTGAAAACATCCATTATTCTGAAGAAAGACCATTTCTCTGAAAACATCAAATGTTCCGAAGAAAGATCAAATCTCTGAAAACTTCAATTATTCCGAAGAAGGTCCACTTCTCTGTAAACATCCATTATTCTGAAAAAACCCAACTTCTCGAAAATGTCCGTTATTCCGAAAAAACCTAAATTCTCTGAAAAAGTCAGTTATTCCGAAATTATCCAATATTCTGAAAATTGAAGATTTTTACAAAAGTGAAAATTTTTAAACGTGTGATTTTTTGCCTTCGAATTTTTGGTTTCTTGTGAAGACAATTTTTAGGGGATTTTAACATTTTTCATCGACAACAACAATCACAACACATCTACTTAAGATCCATTTTCACTTCATCGATTTCAAGTCTCTAGATATGGATTCTACTCAAGAGTATCGTGTCACAAACAACAATATCATGGTGGCGGGTAATAAAGAGAGACTACCAATGCTTGTGTCTGGTCGGTATGCTCAATGGCAATCACGTTTCATACGATACCTTGATACAAGACCCAATGGTGATGCCTTGAGGAAATGTATTACTCATGGACCATATATATTCAAGAAGATCACAATTCCTCCAAGACCAGCCACATATACTACTTATCCAATACCTGCAAGTGAACGTGATGAAACAAGAGCCGATCTCACACCTGAAAATTGTGCTTGGCATGATGCGGAGAAGGAAGCCATCTATATGGTTCTAAGTGGGATTGGAGATGATATTTACTCCACGGTTGATGCATGTCCTACAACACATGAAATGTGGACTGCTATTGAGTGCTTGCAACAAGGAGAATCACTTAACAAACAAGATGTCAAAACAAACTTGTTTTGGAATTTTGGCAAGTTTACTTCAAGGGATGGAGAATCAGTTAACTCTTACTACTCTAGGTTTTATAAAATGATGAATGACATGACAAGAAATAATCTGCAAGTCTCCACCATGTAAGTCAATGTTCAATTTCTTCAACAACTTCAACCCGAGTGGACACGATTCGTCACTTTGGTGAAACAACAAGAAAAGTTAGACGAGGTCTCATATCATCGACTCTTTGACATCTTGAAGAAATTTCAGAATGAAGCAAATGAGATTCGAGCTGAACGTGTTGCCAAGACTGCTAATCTACTTGCTTTAGTGACTACAACTCAACATGTTCAAGGTCATCACTCTCGTGATCCTAAGTCATATTCCACTACATTATCTTTACCACGATCTTCCACATCATCTAAGTCTTCATCATCCACAAGATCTCAAGGTAAAGTGCCAAGAGCACCATCACCACCATCTGAAACATCATCTGAAGAAGATAGTGATGAAGACCAAGATCAAAAGTACCAAGAGATGAAACAACAAATTGCTTTCATAATGAAGACCTACAAGAAAATCTGCAAACCCACCAACAACAATCTTCGCACATCATCTAACACAAAGAACCGATATGTTGAGAGTCCTCCAAGGTATGACACACGTCGACGTGGTGAAAGTCCTTCTAGGTATGATCGACATAATCCAACGCATGTTGAGGGTTCTTCAAGGTATGATCGACAAACTTCCAAGTATGATACTCAGAGGATTGCTGCTGCTACTGGGAATAGGGAAACTGTTGGAAGTCAAGTGGTTCAGCAAAGTGGGATTCAATGTTTTAATTGCCAAGGTTATGGGCATATGGCAAAGGAATGCAGGAAGCCGAAAAGGGTTAGAGACTCCAGCTATCACAAGGAAAAGATGCTGCTATGCAAGAAGATGGAAGCAGAGGTTAAATTGTCAGCTCAGGAAAGAGCAATGCTTGATGACACTGATGATGAAGATTCTGATCAAGAACTCGATGCACATTACTCGTACATGGCAAAGGTTGAAGAAGTTCTCAAAGTCACTGAAGATGATAATGGCCCTATCTTTGACACTGAGCCAATTGATAAGGTACACACTACTGATGAATATAATGTGTTTGGGGATATTCATGAGCATAGTGATCTACCCAATGCTATTAATGACAAGTGTATGATGGAAACGGTTGATAGGAATACCATAACTGATTCATCAGACATGTGCAATAATGAGTCTGAGGATGATCAACATGCAAATGAGTATGATGAAGAGGAACGTATTGCGCTTGTAATTTAATTGCTACTTTACACAAAGATGTCACTGAAAATAAAAAGAGTCAAAAGCAATTAAAGAAGGAAAATGCTACGCTTATTCAAAATTTTGAAGAATGCAAAGATGCTCTTATCAAATCTACTAAGATGACTGAAAACTATAGAGACGAGCTCCTTCAGAAAACCATAGAGCTTGAGGGGTACAAGGGTAGTGTGTTAAAAATTCAAAAGGACAATTTTGAAAACAAATATAATACAACTCTTGATTTATTAACCAAAGAGAAGCGTCAATATAATGTTTTCTTAATAGATGAATGTCAAAAAACGTACCTTGCCAATACCAAAGTTAATGAACTTGAAAAAAAGCTCTCTATGACCACTAGCGATTCTTCTAAAATTCTTGAGGTTCAGAAACAAGAGGTAGATGCGTTAAAACAAGACTTCAAAAGTGGATATGATAAAGAAACCGAAAAGGTAACGGAACTAGAAGAACAAGTCGAATTTTTGAAGAAAGTTGTTTATAAAACGCATGATTCTATTCAAACCATAAGAATGCTAGCACCTCCGCCGATGTTTAAGGGTCAAGCTAGCTTTTCAAGTCCTGAGTACCTTGCCAAAGCTCAAGCTACGAACCCGTGTCTTTATCTTGATGAGACTGAAAGGACCGATCTTGATTGCATGCCTGTTAGTGCCGATAGTGAAGAGACTGCCCTTTGGGATGATGATAGTCGACCATTTGTCAATAAGAAGTTTTTGAAACCATATAATTATGCTTACATGAATAGTCTTTATGGTCTTTTAAAGAAACAAACTCAGAAAACCCGTGAGGAAGTGTTCTTAGAATGCAAACAAAAGTGAATTTAATGGAAGAAAGCATTTTCCACTAAGAAATCTAATGTTTAAAAATATATTAACTACCTTCCTCTAGATGAGTCCAAAAGCAAGAGTAGGAAAACATTAGGTATTCTTAAACACCACATAGATAATGTTAAATCTATTGTTGAAAGAGATTAGGCAAAACGTGAAAATGCTGAGTGGTAACGCCCGATTCCTCAAGATATTACCTTGCTTGTGAAAGAACTCTTAATTCCAAATACGGCGTTGATTAAAGAAACTGTTCTTCAATTTGAGGAGTTCATTCGGACTGAAATGTATGATGATTTAAAATATGTTGAATCTCTTGAGAAACACATTGATGATCTTCAAATGGATAAGTCTGATTTTTCAGATGAATATGATTTACTCTTGCAAGAATGCGTTTCTAAAGATGTTATGTGTGCTTATTTACATCTTGTGCTGATATTGATGAATATTCTGATGTTGCATGCAAATATCTTGATAAGATCAAAGAATGTGAGCGTCTTGAAATTGAGCTTTCGAAACGTAAAGAAAATGTTGATAAAAAAGCTTTTGAGTTACTTCAACACAAAACTGATTTCCTTAAAAAAACATTGTCATTCCCTTGAACTTGCTTTGCAAAAAGATGTTGGTAGTTTTCCACATGATAATAACTTGCAAGAAAAACTTTCCAAAACGTTTCGAGAAATGAATGAACAGAATTTGGAAATTAAAGGGTTGAAAGCTCAGTTACAAGACAGGGACAGAGCGATAGCAGAGTTGCAGAAACTCATTGCTAAAATGGGTGGGAAAGTTGTGGAACCTAGCATTAAGAAACATGTTGTTAGACAACCCAATGCCTTTAAAGTGAATAGATCCTCAATCTTGGGAAAACCATCTGCTTTATCAAATTCCTCGTTTTCAAAACCTGTGTTAGCCCCCAAGATGGATGGAAAGGAAAGGTTACCACAAGATCAACCCATAAGGAATACTATAGCACCAAGCGTTAAGCACAATAATGTGATTAAACCAGGGATGTATAGAATGACCTATAAGCCCACAAAGAAAGTTACTCAATCGCCTTAGACTTCTAGAAACACTAATATTCGTGTGTCTTCTAATACAGGAACAGTCTCCACTACTAGTGTTAGTCGGCCTCAGCTTAAGAGCACTCAAGTGAATGATAAGGTCTGGAAACACAAGAATCAATGGAAGATGAAGGAAGTAGAAGAACACCCTAAGGAATTTGAATGTTTTTAAGAATAAAAATTCTATAATTGCATGTAATGACGATTTGAATATTTTGAATGATTGAATGCTATGAATGTCAAATTCGTTTGTGTCAGATGTGGAGAATGTGCTAATGCTAATCATTCTATGTGTGCTATGAACACTGTCAAAGGCGTAGATACTAGAACTAAGCAGCAAGTTACGAAGCCTATTAGTGCTAGCAAACCCAAACGCAAAGTGAACCATTCTGGTGCTACCCCTACTAAGAAAGTAATGCATCATACTCTACCACTAAGAATCCTAGAAGAAAAATTAAGGAACTATATGAGTCTGCTAGCAAGTCTTAGAAATGGTGGTTTGCTAATCAATGTCCTCCAGGATATAAATGGATGCCGAAAGCTAGGACAGAAAATGTGAAAACGAGTGTTAGTTTGTCTTTAAATGTTGATAAGGACACTAATGATTCTACTATCACAACTACTGTGGTATCCAATTTAGAAAATGCTCCATCGTGTTCTAACTCTTCTGCAGGTGATACAAATAATTCTCTTCATACTGGACTCTGAATGCACGAAGCACATGACGGGGAATCTCAAGCTTCTAATTAACATCGTGGAGAAGTTCCTGGGTACGGTCCGATTCGGAAATGATCAATTTGCACCGATCCTAGGATATGGAGATTTGGTTCAGGGGAATATAACGATCAAAAGGGTATACTACGTCGAAGGGCACAATCACAATCTTTTCTCGGTTCGTCAATTATGTTATGCGGATTTGGAGGTTGCCTTCAGAAAGAAGACATGTTTTGTTCGTGATTATGATGGGAATGACTTACTTACCGGTACACGGGGTACTGATCTTTACACAATTTCACTACAAGACACAACTTCATCAACTCCAATTTGCTTCATGGCTAAAGCTTCATCGACTCAGGCATGGTTATGGCATCAACGTTTATCTCATCTTAAATTTGATACCATCAACTTTCTTTCCAAGAAAGATATTGTGAGAGGCCTTCCAAGTTTGAAATTCATCAAAGATCATATTTGTTCTTCTTGTGAGCTTTGTAAAGCTAAACAAAGAAGCTTCAAAACAAAGACTACACCAAGCTCTAAAGGACGGTTAGATCTTCTTCACATGGATCTGTGTGGTCCCATGCGTGTTCATAGTATCAATGGAAAGAAATATATTCTGGTAATTGTCGATGATTACTCAAGGTACACATGGACTCACTTCCTGAGATCCAAGGATGAAACACCCACAGTTCTCATCAGCTTCCTTAAACTGATACAACGTGGTCTTCAAGCTCAAGTTAAAGTGGTTCGTACTGACAGAGGTGCAAAAATTTTGAATTCAAATCTGAGAAACTATTTTGAAGCCGAAGGAATTGAACATGAAACATATATTGCTCGAACACCCGAACAAAACGGCGTTGTGCTCGAACATTACTATCCGCTTCAAAACTTCCCCTATACTTTTGGGCCGAAGCCGTGTCAACCGCATGCTACACACAAAACCGTTCCTTAATTATCCCACCACACGAAAATACACCATATCACATAATTCATGATCGAAAACCTTCACTCAAACACCTTCATGTTTTTGGATGTACTTGTTACATTATTCAAGATGGTGAAAATTTGGATAAGATGAAAGAGAAAGGTGATGCATGTATTCTTGTGGGATATGCAACTCAGTCTACGGGATATAGAGTGTACAACAAGAGAACAAAATTGATAGTTGAGACTATTCACATCCGATTTGATGAATTACAAGAGATGGCACTTGAAAAAAATAGTTTAACTCTTGATCCACAACGACAAACGACTTCCGTTCACAACCGCACGGAACTCGGAACTCAAGACCACAGCAATGAACCGTCAAGTTCAACGCTGGTTCCAGAAAATGTTCCTAGCGCTGATATGACATTCGACACGACAATTGAAGAGTTGGAAATGTTATATGGACCAATGTATGATGAATATTTCATGGGGGAGAAACAAGTTGTATCGAAGTCTTCCGCTGTCACTCATGATAAGAATGATGATATCGATCATCGTCAATAACCGGATACAATTTCATCTACTTCAACACGGGTTGCTACAGAGTTACTTCCTCAGAATATCACTTCAACAATCGATCCTACAACATTCACAACTACTATCATTGCTCCAGAGAACACAAATCAAGCAGACGATGCATTATCTGACGAAGACGAATTTATCAACCCATTCGGTACACCGGTACATGAAACTGGAGAGTATTCTACTCGCCATGTTGACCCGTCAAATATGCACACGTTCTACCAGCGAAATCCTTCAACACATAATTGGACCCGAGATCATCCTTTGGTTCATTTGATTGGAAACCCTTCACAGCCCGTTCGTACAAGACGACAGCTTCACACCGATGGCGATGTTTGTATGTTCGCACTCGCCGTGAGTTCAGCTGAACCGAACAACATCAAAGAATCCATGGCTGATCATGCTTTGATTGAATCGATGACGGATGAACTTCAACAATTTGAAAGACTTAATGTCTGGGAACTTGTTGACAGACCATTCGATGTAATACCATTAAATCTTCGATGGATCTGGAAAAACAAGATGGATGAGGAGAACACGATCATCAAAAATAAATCTAGGATAGTGGCTAAAGGGTATGGACAGAAAGAGGGTACTGATTTTGAAGAATCATTTGCACCAGTAGCTCGAATGGAAGCGATCAGGATTTTTCTTGCTTATGCTGCACATAAGGGATTCATTGTCTATCAAATGGACGTAAAGACGGTGTTTCTTAACGGTCCTTTAAAGGAAGAAGTCTATGTCACGCAGCCAGAAGGATTCATCAATCCTCATTACCCTGACAAGGTGTATCATCTCCACAAAGCACTTTATGGACTCAAACAAGCTCAAAGGGCGTGGTACGACGAGCTCTCGAAATTTCTGGTATCCAAAGGTTTCTCAAAAGGTTCCATTGATCTAACATTGTTTACTTATAAATATGGGGATGACATTTTGCTTGTGCAGATTTATGTTGATGACATTATTTTCGGGTCTACAAACCTAAAACTTTCAAAATTGTAGAAAAAGTAATGCACAACAGATTTGAAATGTCTATGATGGGCGAACTAAAATTCTATCTAGGAATTCAAGTTCACCAATCCCCAAGTGGTATCTTCATTAACTAAGCTAAGTATTGTCAAGAGATAATCAAAAATCATGGTATGACATCATGTGACCCCGTTGGGACACCTTTATCAACCACAACCCTAGATGCTGATTTGGAGGGATTACCCATAGATCAAACGAGATATCGTTCCATGATCGGGTCCCTCATGTACTTGACAGCCAACAGACCTGATATTCATCATGCCACATGCTATTGTGCATGATATCAAGCACGACCCACTGAAAAGCACCTCAAGGAGGTTAAACGGATCTTTCAGTACCTTAAGAATACCTTTCACATGGGACTCTGGTATCCGCGGGAAACCGGTTTCTTTCTAACGACCTATTCAGATTCTGATCATGCAAGGTGTCTTGATACACGTAAAAGTACTTCTAGTGGTGCACAATTTCTAGGTCAAGATACACTTGTGGGATGGTCTTCCAAGAAGCAGGATTGCACGTCACTTTCATCAGCCGAAGCGGAGTATATGTCTCTATCTGCGTGTTGTGCTCAAGTTCTTTGGATGAGAACACAACTCACGGATTATGGCTTCCACTTTGATAAAGTACCTATGTACTGTGACTCAAAGTCGGCCATAGCCAAACCTTGTTTTAAGTGGATACCAACGGGTAGAACCTTTAAAACAATTGGTCTTAGGTGGGTTCCTGCTGGACAGATATTTCCCTCTAGCTCGACAAAGGTTCAAGGTGAACCCCCACATGGCTCTCACAAAGATATCACTAATCCACATGCAAGCATACAAACTACTAGTGAAAATGCAGGTACCGACGTCACGGTTCAACGGGGACACAAAGATCCAATATTTGTAACTCGTTCAACAAAATACACTCTCAGAGTTTGGTTGCTGAAGAAGCAGATATCAGAGAAACAAGTGTCTCAGGGGTTTCACAATTAAGCTTCTACAATGACTTACAGTCACATATCAGACTATAATTTGAACATCAAAGAAAGGTAACTTTATCTCTTCAATGATAAGTTACCCTCAAAAGGAGAAATTAATATTTCTCGGTCATGAGCTTCTTTTAAAACTATTCAAAAGTTTTAAGCTCGTGTACATAGACCAATAGTCACATGTTAGACTGTAACTCGTACTTCAATGATAAGAAAGTTCATCTCGAGTATGACTTATCCTCATAACGGGAAATTATTTTTTCTCGAACACGAGCTTCTATTAAAACTATTCGAAAGTTTTAAGCTCGTGTAAATGACTTCTAAGCGCATTACAGCTTAGGTGTCGGACCTCAAATAAGAAAAGTTTATCACGGACGATAACTTATCCTTCTCAACGGGAAATTAATATTTCTCGGTCATGAGCTTCGCATAAAAACATTCAACATTTTTTAAGTTCATGAAAAACGAATTCTAAGTAAATGTCAGCTTAGAACTCAGGCTTCAAAATAAGGAAAGTGTATCAAGGATGATAACTTATCCTTCACAACGGGAAATAAATTTTTCTTGGTCATGAGCTAATCACAAAACAATCGAATTTTTGAGCTCATGAAATCGGGTCCGTTTTACCGAAAGGGGAGTGTACGTTTCAATGCGCTTTCCTGAAGCAATAGAAGATAAGTCTTCTATCATGATTATTTTAAAACCGTTGAACATAATTTTTCAAGAATTTCTCAAAAGGTTTTTCTAAATCTTTCAAAATTGTGTGTTCATGTAACACCCCCAAATTTACACAATTCAATACAGCGGAAGACTCGTTGGTGTTACCGGATAGCACATTACTCACATCATAGACAACGCTTAAAAATCGCGTCGTTTTATAATGAAGCATTTCCATTCATAAATATCAAATTTACATAGGTCCCAAGTCATTGTATTTTATACAGGTTTTACAAAGCATTTGAATGGAAATTATTATTTAAGTGCGGGCCATAAATTCTTGTTGTCTTCCCGAGAATTACCTTCAAGTACCTGAGATAAAACATGTTAAAAGAAAAGGTGAGCGATAATGCCGCGTGAATTCATAGAGTTTAATGAAAACCATTAATATATCATCGGTATATATTTATTACCGAAAATCATTTTGTACAAATCTTTGTAATAGGCCATAAAATAGCCAAAGTCATTTTATACAAATCCTTATCAAAATCATAATATAGGCTTTCGCTTTCAAAATCATTATACGAACCATTGTCGTTAAAAACATCATACAATATGTTTTATAACGTTGTATAGATTAATAAAAACCGTTATATGAATATGGTTATATAAAACCAAAACACGATCATTATATCAATGATAAGACCCCGTATTGCTAGTCAGGCATTTCATTGTAATTCAGTGCGTATAGCAGTATTTCGTTATTTATGGATTATTACAAGCCGCATGACATTGTTACCTTACTAAACCAAACAACGGGTAGCTAGCCCGAAACTCATTTGCCCATCTAAGTTAGCGTGTCGTCACAATAACCACGCTTGTGTAAATCTTCTCATACATAAATTCACTTAACAATCAATGTGGCACGACGGGGATCAACCGTCAAGGCGCGAACTGGGGTGATCGTCCCCAAATAGTACTATTATATGCATAAGCGTCTACCAAATCCCGGTAGTTCACAATTCATGCTAATGGGACTTTTAGTGACATAACCTAACTTTAATAATCCATTTCATTTCATCTATCGGGTCATTTAATCATTCATCGGGTCATACAATCATTCGGGTCCAAATCAATAAACAGACAATCGGGACAACTAGTGTCCTATTTTATAAAAACTAACATGTTATCTCCCTCTCGGGTTTATAAAATATTTTATAAAAACATTTAAAAGAGTGTGAGGCTATGAACTCACGTTGATGTGGGAAAGCGGGTTATCGGCAATTTGGATGTACGGTACGTGCTTCAATCACGGAACCTAGACAAATAATACTTGTCTTAGACTTTTGTCCAATGACTTTATCAAAATAATAATTATGTATACATATGATTATTTTATATATATGATGATGATCAAGTGGGTTTATACATCTTTACTCATTCATTATAGTGTTTATGTGTTGGTAATTTTCAAGACTAGTTACACTAGTTCAACTTGTTTACATTTTGAAGCCCAATGGGCCTATTACAAGCCCAATACTATTCATTAGCCCAATTATACTTTTATTATCAATATTATACTTTATATGTTGGGCCCAAATGGATTAAGCCCAATAAATAAGTTTATAAGTGTTTTACCAAATTAGTCGGGTTTATTGTCCATTAAGGCTACTTTGGCCCGTTAATGTCTATATGTTGTAAAGCTCAGGTTTTATCGGTTTTTACTTGTTATATATGTTTATATATCAGTATTTAAGTTTATAAAAGTTTACATTAGACGGGTCCAACCGTCTAAGTTTTATTTAACAAAAACGTTAATCTTTCGGTTTTAGCCGAAAAGACGTAAAACTTAGTATATAGTTTTTATAACTTATAAAACTTACCAAACTACCATATTTATATAATGTCCATTTATTTATCCTTATGCATTTTTATATAAATGAAATATATAAGTTAGTCGGTTTTAATTCATATTTTATACTATATTTATTTGAGTGCTTATATAATAATATTAAACTTTAATTTCACAAAATCAGTCCTAAAAATCTACTTTACTAAAATGATCATATCTAGAGTTCTACATGGACATAGAACCCCAAATTTTTATCACAGAAACTAAATGATATGTGCCTCATTTTATTCCCTTATAGCTACTGATGAATCAACCTCTAAGTATTTATAAAATTCGTCCAAAACAGTGTACTCATTTTTATGATTCTATTGCATGGCCAACTCTCACATGTGTACAAGTCTCAATACTCACTGTATATAAATTCATCTATACTATTTTATCAGTTCATCATATGGTTATTTACTGTTTTTATACAGCCTACTAAATTAAGCAAGATTAACCACTTTTACATATAGTTTTTCATCTTTTTACCCATGTTTATCAACACTTGATCCCCACACAACATTTTTATCATCATATATTCATCATATACATATACAATAAGAAAGAAAATACATGATTACATAATCAAAATAACAAGAGGATGGGAAGAACAATCTTTATACCACCAAGATTATGTAGGTTGTGATCAAGACATGAATTTTGATCACACAACTTGTGATAAATCAACACCAATCTACTAGGCCATCATTACTTGTAAATTTTATGTAGAAATCAGCCCTTGGACATCATCAAATCACTCTCTTAGATGTTAGAATCACCTCCAATCTTCAAGGCTTCAAAGGTTCTTCATCTTATGTATGAATAACATAGGATTTTGTGGTTGAATTTGATCAAAATGGTGGTGGTGGTGATGTATATGGACGGCAAAGGGGAGGGAGTAGAGAGAATTTTTGAGTGGTTTGCATGTATGTGTGTGAGAAATGGTTTTGGTTTGCTTGTTTTGTGGTTTTGTAGCTTATAAGCTAAGATAGTTACAAGTGTAAGTAACTTAGCTTAAAACTTGACACAAAGTTGATGTGGTGTAGTATTGTGGCCGTCCCATGTGTAGGGGGTGGGGCAAAACTTATTTTTGTCTCATCCCCAATTATTTACGGGTACTCCTCGATTCTAGTTTCCTCGATTTGCATGCCCTCGGGCCGTTTTACGAAAAACGTTTTTATAAATTATGAATCAACGGCACAAAACGAATCTAATAAAAATTGTCTCATAAAAAACGGAGTTCGAAAGCGTAAATACCTAATCCTAAGGTTTCCGGTTTAGTCGTAAAGGACGTTAAATTATAATCGTTAGTCCTAATCTCTTCTCGCAAATTTGTGAGTTTATGAACCAACACAAATTTAAAATTCCAAAATAATATTCACGGATAAATTTATTTTCTGAAATGTCGGACTGTCACCAAAACGGTGTATGTAAACGTAAGCACGTAACGTAGAATCCTCCGGTTTAGACGTAGTCGATGCTACTTCAAGGCGTAAATCCAAATTTCTTCCTAAAAATAAGTGAGTTCATAATATAACATTAAAATAATGTTTTTAAATAATATTTAAGAATAAATTATAAACCACAAATTGACGGATTGTCACAGCATTTACCCCTAAACAGGATCTTTGTCCTCAAAGATCATCTTATCTTACTACTCGCTTCTTATAGAGTTAAAGCCATGTGGGTATTTCCTCCACATTCGGTCTTTTCTCACAAGTTTAATTCATTACAATACGCGAGTTTCATCAAACATAACTACGGGAATAAGATCAGGCTTAATGTTGACTTACTTTCTCTATCCATGATGTTCACGGGTTTTTGATGAATGCAACTTTTCGCCGATCTAAACTTCATCAAGAAGTGATCAGATTCTCACTTGATAGACATTTCATCAAGTTCGATATACGAAATATAATTCACGCAGCTCTTGAAGTCCTAGGGTAGATCCAGCTTATATGTCTTTCAAACCAATCTTTTACATCATCTCAATGGTCCCATACAACGGGGACTTATATCCCACGATCTTTCAGATCATCAATTCGTTTTTTCATGGTTAAAATTTTTGGCATAACTTCGCTATCCATTTGACACTTCAAGATCTACATTTCATATTCACATAACCTCCTGCCCACTACCGGCAGTCAATAATCAGATCCTAATTTCAACAATCATTTCAGGTCTCGCGGGTCGAGTATTTTGTAAGGTTAGGTTCGCCATCATAGGAAACCTTAAACCTAAAAGACATGTCCAACTCACAATGGGTGATGTCAGGTGTCTTCATCCCAACTCCTTCTTACAGATGCTCTAATATATATCCTGACAAGATTCGATCTCGATCCTAATACGATAGTTTTCAATGATAATCTCTCCAAAGGGAAAAAGATTATACGGTTCATTACCAAAGGTCAATCATTCAAACATAAAACAAGACTTCTAGTATTTTGTATCGTTACTTTACCTCGTCCCTCCGATTGGGGTGGTACACAGTACTCTCATCAAGATTCGTTCTCAATGACTTCTAAGCAAATCTCTAGAAATTCGATGCGAAGCGAGGATCTTGATAGAGATGATCGATACAGGCACACTATGTTTACACAACTCCTTTAAATACAAAAAGTCGATTTCTTCATCAAGAATCTATCATTAACATGAATGATATTAGCAGATTTGGTCAGTCTGTCGACGATGACCCAAATCTGCAATAGATAGACGTTTACTAATGTATGAGGCGATGTATGCCTTCATAATTTGCCATTAGTAGAACTTCTTCAGATAAAGATACATTAAATCATAAATGTCATGAATAAAATACTTATACTTACAAGATTCCAACATAACTATATCTCACAATCCTCCATATTTAAACAATCACAAGTGGCCTTTTAATCATTTAGCGCCATCGGCTTCTCAATTCTAATGGTTCACATTAGCCGCGAACCCCCTTTTATTATTTATATTATCCTTTTTATAAGCATCGGCTATATTTTAAATTGCTCGGCAATTTATTTTGCACCTTCATTATTAAGGAACATGTCCTAATTGGTTCTTTATCTTTCTACATAATGTGTCAGTATATACATTCACTTTCTCCTGATGAAATATATATAACATGACCGTATTAATTCAAAATTTCTTTCTTAATATCTTCTATGTTTTAGTTTCGTCTCAACTATTATTTTTATTTGTTTTACTCAATCCTGCGTCTAAAGCGTCGATAATTATTACAATTAATTAAATAATAATTATTAAATTTTTATGAAACGTAAACGTAAAAATTTTAAATTTCTTAGTTCGACCAATTATATAAAATGTTCAAAATAAATTTGAATTTAATTAACAAGATTTTTATTGATTTATCGAAAATAATTAATAAGATTCGTAAATGTTCGAAAAACCTTCGTTTATACTTTGGTCGAAATTTTCTTAGTTGAAAAGCAAAAATTATCGTTTCAAATTTCAAGTCATGGTTTAACGGTTTCCTCAATCCCTCTTAGGTTGTCTTGAGGTATACACAAACATTTACCCCTAAATAGGAGTTTAGTTAAATGATTTGTGTATAAGGGAATAATCCCTTAAAAATCCTTTGTTAAAACATTTGTCAAAACATATTTCCATTTTCTTTTTGGTAAAACCCAAAGCCTTAATGGTTTCAAATTTTTGAAGAGTCAATATGTTCTATTTTCTATTAATCACACGGTCAAATAATGTAAAGGATTTAGTCTTTAATCACATGTTAACTATTTAAGGTACAAGTGTTTACTACACGGCCAATTCAGGGCAGTCTATAAACGATTATTAACTCCTTCCTATTCTTAGAAACAAACAAATGGTCCTTAATGATCACGAGCACGAATTTATCAAATTACAGCCTACACACGTGATTCACCAATTTTATGAATGCTACACGTGTATTAATCAATCCAAACGACATCACGTGAAACTCATAATGTTCATTGGAATAAATAATCTTTTTCGCAGATGCGAAGTTGATGATAACCATGCCATGGATCAAATCTTTAGAACATACGCTAGAACCTTGTAGATGATCGAACAATCTATCATCTTGGGTAGTGGATATAGATTTTAATCGTCAATTTACTTAGTTCACGGTAATCAATAAACATAAGGAATGATAACACCATAGTTCTTCATGATGACAAGCTCGGTAGAATAAAAGCTTTCCCCGACAACTCTTTTAGTTGTACGGTAACACTTTCGATTCAGATGGTGCTGATGTACAGTGCACATGTCACAGGTGCAGCACCGGGAATATAATCAATACCAAATTCAACTTGCCTTAATGGTGAAAGTCTAGGTAATTTACCAGAAAATACCTCCTAAAGTTTCAGATAACATAAACATCTTTTAATACATTTATTTTAAGTTCTTTCTAGATTATAATATCTATTATTAGTTTATAACCATTCATGGTATAATTTCAAATCTAAAAGCAGGATATGGGTATCCATCAAGAATTATTTGGATCACTTTTGATAATCAACATCTTATCATTTAGGGGACTTCTACTCGAGTTCCCATCGATTAAGACAATGTCGTCATGTCATAATCAATCAATCCATTCTACTGGCACTATTAACTTTCCAGTTTCATTACCGTTGATAAGATGTGAACTTCTCAAAAGACTAATAATAACTCATAACCCTTCACAAGTTCAAGAATATATGGAGACACAACTACTATTAAAAGAGTAAGGTCAACGCATAATCTACGCGAGAGAATTTCAAATCAGATACAGACGAAAACATTTAACGAATATGAATATATCCCATGTTTTCATAATTTGAGTACGCATTCGAAAGCTCCTCGGATCGTTACCCAGGTCATTCAAATGAGACCAAATCAAAAGAAATGATAGGAATGTCGATACATCCAGTTGGGTATCAACACTCGGTAATCAAATACTTTTCCTAAGAATCTCACCATGGGAGAATTGGACAAGAAAGAGAGTATCAATTGTCAAATAAGACAATTTCCACAGATGAGTAAATTTGACTCAGAAGAATAGATGCTACAGGCACATATGTAGGTGTCCCTAACACTATGTCCCTATATTTCACTTCTTGTAGATCTCATAAAATTTAATCTTTCACAATCTTCAAAGAAAATGTAGTGTTTATTTATTAGTTTTATGGTCACTACTAATCAGCCTTGCATGGTCCATTCCAAATTGTATGTAGGCGCGCAACTATATAAAATTTCAAGATTAACGATGCAATACTCAGTTCGTCAAAATTTTATCATCATGTTTATAATAAAAACATTTTCATGCTTAATTCTTAAAAAAGACTCAAAAATAAATTTACAAAGATTTTCTTTGTTATGAAAACAATTAAGTTTTCCAAGGTATTTCATAATCAACTTTATTTCAATAATGGTTATTTATAAATCTCACTTTAAATAATCCGTATAGTGATGAAAATCCAATTATTCTCAAGGAATACCGTTTTAACTTATAAAACAACGAGTGATCTGCAAAAGAGTGATCAAGAGTTGTTCACCAAGAACTAACTACTATATATCAGGAAATGAGCTTAGCCACTTAATCATGAGGTTCATGATCTCGATGGCGCTCAAAAAGAATAATCCACAACGTAACTCAAATCGAGATGAGTACTTGTTCAATGGTTGCATCTCTAATGCGAACATTAAGAACAATCAAGAAAAGATAGATAAAATCGATACATGTAGGATTTAGCAATCAAAGGTAGTCTTTTCATTAATCACAAACAAGTCAAAATTGTACCGTATCACATTATGTGTCACTATGTCATACAATTCCAAGAACTCATCCTACCAACTGATGTCTCAGTTAAGTTAGGGATTATCTTTAAAAGATACCACAATGAATACTAATCTACAAGAGTCATGGGGGTTCCACCTGTCCCGGAAGATCCATCGGTCCCTATTCAGAAGAAGATTTCTTCAATTTATTTTCTGGACACTAGGCATCCTCATTATTGGACAATGGCCTATGAACAACCCTCAACACGAACCAACAATCATTTAAAACCTTATAATTTAATCACAGAACTCAACAACTTGCTCTTAACAATTTCTTATTCCATACAAGTTAAATTTTACTTTATTCAAGTTTCGATCAACTTATACTCAAGGCAATATCCTATCTCATTCTCCAATACTTTCAACTTTATTCTTAGACCCTAATAGGGCAATAAAAGCTCGATATGAATAACACTTAATTTCCAATCCTATAACTCCTTTATCAATAATTATCAAATGAGTCACTAGTATGAAATGAGTTGATCATTCAACTAGACTTCTCGGAAAGGTACTAGTGGCATGAGGCTTTTGGGTAATGGTTCCAATGACAGCCTCAAGTGCAACATTCACCCTTTCGATTTCAAATTTAAGAATTGGGTGACAACGAATCAGATGACACCTTTCCAGGTGGTAACGTTTTGTCAAACTCCACTCTATAAGGAAAGATCGTCATGATATCGATAACAGATTTAATCTCGCCAATTCTTCTTTAATATCACAATCAACTAATATCAACATTTCTACGAATATCAACCATTTGTTGGGATCATAATTATCCACAACTTGGTTTAGATCTAAGATAGCTAGAATTCCTACGAGAATAACTTCGATTAATTTACTAGGAGATTTAGGGTTCCTTGTGACAATCTACGTCGTATAAATACCTCGTATAAATATCAAAATAATCATCAAACAATCATGTAATAAAATTACATCATATATATATAATCCAAGTTATATAGATTAAAATAACACTTCTTAGTCTGGCCTTGTCGGTAACTCGGGAATTCTTCGGCACCGTTATAGTCAAAAGATTTTTAGACATTTTGAGAAAAATGTTTATAGTTAAAAGATTTTGAAATGTTTTATTCAAAACCTTGATTTTAAAAATCTTTCGTTCTCTATAACGAGAGCTCTGGTACCAAACTGTAACACCCCCAAATTTACACAATCCAATACAGCGGAAGACTCGTTGGTGTTACGGGATAGCACATTACTCACATCATAGACAACGCTTAAAAATCACGTCGTTTTATAATAAAGCATTTCCATTCATAAATATCAAATTTACATAGGTCCCAAGTCATTGTATTTTATATAGGTTTTACAAATCATTTGAATGGAAATTATTATTTAAGTGCGGGCCATGAATTCTTGTTGTCTTCCCGAGAATTACCTTCAAGTACCTGAGATAAAACATGTTAAAAGAAAAGGTCAGCAATAACGCCGAGTGAATTCATAGAGTTTAATGAAAACCATTAATATATCATCGGTATATATTTATTACCGAAAATCATTTTGTACAAATCTTTGTAATAGGCCATAAAATAGCCAAAGTCATTTTATACAAATCCTTATCAAAATCATAATATAGGCTTTCGCCTTCAAAAATCATTATACGAACCATTGTCGTTAAAAACATCATACAATACGTTTTATAACGTTGTATAGATTAAATAAAAACCGTTATATGAATATGGTTATATAAAACCAAAACACGATCATAATATCAATGATAAGACCCTGTATTGCTAGTCAGGCAATTCATTGTAATTCAGTGCGTATAGCAGTATTTCGTTATTTATGGATTATTACAAGCCGCATGACATTGTTACCTTACTAAACCAAACAACGGGTAGCTAGCCCGAAACTCATTTTCCCATCTAAGTTAGCGTGTCGTCACAATAATCACGCTTGTGTAAATCTTCTCATACATAAATTCGCTTACCAATCAACGTGGCACGACAGGGATCAACCGTCAAGGCGCGAACTGGGGTGATCGTCCCCAAATAGTACTATTATATGCATAAGCGTCTACCAAATCCCGGTAGTTCACAATTCATGCTAATGGGACTTTTAGTGACATAACCTAACTTTAATAATCCATTTCATTTCATCTATCGGGTCATTTAATCATTCATCGGGTCATACAATCATTCGGGTCCAAATCAATAAACAGACAATCGGGACAACTAGTGTCCTATTTTATAAAAACTAACATGTTATCTCCCTCGCGGGTTTATAAAATATTTCATAAAAACATTTAAAAGAGTGCGAGGCTATGAACTCACGTTGATGTGGGAAAGCGGGTTATCGGCAATTCGGATGTACGGTATGTGCTTCAATCACGGAAACCTAGACAAATAATACTTGTCTTTGACTTTTGTCCAATGACTTTATCAAAATAATAATTATGTATACATATGATGATTTTATATATATGATGATGATCAAGTGGGTTTATACATCTTTACTCATTCATTATAGTGTTTATGTGTTGGTAATTTTCAAGACTAGTTACACTAGTTCAACTTGTTTATATTTTGAAGCCCAATGGGCCTATTACAAGCCCAATACTATTCATTAGCCCAATTATACTTTTATTATCAGTATTATACTTTATATGTTGGGCCCAAATGGGTTAAGCCCAATAAATAATTTTATAAGTGTTTTACCAAATTAGTCGGGTTTATTGTCCATTAAGGCTACTTTGGCCCGTTAATGTCTATATGTTGTAAAGCTCGGGTTTTATTGGTTTTTACTTGTTATATATGTTTATATATCAGTATGTGAGTTTATAAAAGTTTACATTAGACGGGTCCAACCGTCTAAGTTTTATTTAACAAAAACGTTAATCTTTCGGTTTTAGCCGAAAAGACGTAAAACTTAGTATATAGTTTTTATAACTTATAAAACTTACCAAACTACCATTTTTATATAATGTCCATTTATTTATCCTTATGCATTTTTATATAAATGAAATATATAAGTTAGTGGGTTTTAATTCACATTTTATACTATATTTATTTGAGTGCTTATATAATAATATTAAACTTTAATTTCACAAAATCAGTCCTAAAAATCTAGTTTACTAAAATGATCATATCTAGAGTTCTACATGGAGATAGAACCCCAAATTTTTATCAAAGAATCTAAATGATATGTGCTTCATTTTATTCCTTATAGCTACTGATGAATCAACATCTAAGTATTTTATAAAATTCGTCCAAAACAGTGTACTCAGATTTGTACTCTAAACTTGTTTTGATCATATCTCACTCATTTTTATGATTCCATTGCATGGACAACTCTCACATGTGTACAAGTCTCAATACTCACTATATATCAATTCATCTATACCATTTTATTAGTTCATCATATGGTTATTTACTGTTTTTATACAGCCTACTAAATTAAGCAAGATTAACCACTTTTACATATAGTTTTTCATCTTTTTACCCGTGTTTATCAACACTTGATCCCCACACAACATTTTTATCATCATATATTCATCATATACATATACAATAAGAAAGAAAATACATGATTACATAATCAAAATAACAAGAGGACGGGAAGAACAATCTTTATACCACCAAGATTATGTAGGTTGTGATCAAGACATGGATTTTGATCACACAACTTGTAATAAATCAACACCAATCTTCTAGGCCACCATTACTTGTAAACTTTATGTAGAAATCAGCCCTTGGACATCATCAAATCACCCTCTTAGATGTTAGAATCACCTAAATCTTCAAGGCTTCAAAGGTTCTTCATCTTATGTATGAATAACATAGGATTTTGTGGTTGAATTTGATCAAAATGGTGGTGGTGGTGATGTATATGGACGGAAAAGGGGAGGGAGTAGAGAGAACTTTTGAGTGGTTTGCATGTATGTGTGTGAGAAATGGTTTTGGTTTGCTTGTTTTGTGGTTTGGTAGCTTATATGCCAAGCTAGTTACAAGTGTAAGTAACTTAGCTTAAAACTTGACACAAAGTTGATGTGGTGTAGTATTGTGGCCGTCCCATGTGTAGGGGGTGGGGCAAAACTTGTTTTTGTCTCATCCCCAATTATTTACGGGTACTCCTCGATTCTAGTTTCCTCGATTTGCGTGCCCTCGGGTCGTTTTACGAAAAACGTTTTTATAAATTATGAATCAACGGCACAAAACGAATCTAATAAAAATTGTCTCATCAAAAAAGGGAGTTCGAAAGCGTAAATACGTAACCCTAAGGTTTCCGGTTTAGTCGTAAAGGACGTTAAATTATAATCGTAAGTCTTAATCTCTTCTCGTAAATTTGTGAGTTTATGAACCAACACAAATTTTAAATTCCAAAATAATATTCACGGATAAATTTATTTTCTGAAATGTCGGACTGTCACCAAAACGGTGTATGTAAACGTAAGCACGTAACGTAAAATCCTCCGGTTTAGACGTAGTCGATGCTACTTCAAGGCGTTATTCCAAATTTCTTCCCAAAAATAAGTGAGTTCATAATATAACATTAAAATAATGTTTTTAAATAATATTTGAGAATAAAATATAAACCATAAATTGATGGATTGTCACAGTTAAGCACTCCCTTCCTCATAATAGGTTTTTATATCTCAAAAATGTCATATGCCATTGGGATCAATTTTTGAGGGGGAGCGTTCTAAAACAAGCCTTTCATGTTGTTGGGTACATCTTTGAAATTGGCACATTTTATGTATCTAACACATTCCGCAAAATGATATTAGATCTGTAATATATTATATCGGAAAAGGCATTTCATCTCCGTACCTTAACATATTTTGTGGTGTCATTTTTCCTAAATTTCGTCAAATTTTGTTCAATTAGGACCCACATATATTATTGAGGGGGAGCTACCCGACGATAACGTTCCATGATTCATGCGTGCACACATGTTTCTCTCCGAAGCGATTTTCAGAAATTGTCATATTTTAATCAATTAGTATATCTAATATTAACTTTTTATATTAGAGATAGGGTAGAAAATGTGATTAAAATATAATATATCTCAACATGTGATCTTAAAGACTCAAGTGCAACTCTTTCTTTCACATGCCAAACTATTTCGTATATCGATGCATGTATGTAGGGGGAGCTTTTCGAAAATATAAAACTCTCAAAGTGTTAAAAGTTTTGATTTTTATCAAGCACTTTGAATGGTTTTCAATGGTTTTATGGTATCGATCTATACCCAAAACAACCTATTATCCACGACGGAACGATGGAGTCAAAAGGTGGTTTAGGATAGGAAACTAAGTCCTATGATCCAACCAGAATCGGAGGGATCTACCCAAGGACATTCCATAGCTAGAAATAGTTGTCCTTAGGAAAGATGGAGTGGAATGAAGCTGAATGCGGACCAATTACTTAAGTTAGCACTGGAATAATCACAACAAGGTACTAGTGATGACGTATTGGTAAGCATTGAAGGAGTTGATTATTCTATACAACTTAGGCAAAAACCGGGTCATGTGTAAAATTCTTTATGAATTAGTTAGCAAGTATTGACTAGTTTGGAATTGTTCTTATTTCTAAAAATAAGTACTAGAGATTAGCCTAGTAAAGACTCTAGAAATTTACTTTTCATTAAATGAATAGAAAAAATCAAAAGGTTGATCTTTTTATTTGATCAAGAGTTCAAATAGACACTTCTTTAACATATGAGTAATATAAAGAAGTCAACTGCTGAAAGAACACGCCATCAAAGGCAATTTGAACGAAGGGTTACCAAAGACAAATGCAGACGAAAGATAGAAACTCCGATAAGGGTCAAGCATTGGATGCTTGTTCGGTTGTTACAGAATGCAGCGAGGCAGAATCTGAAACTCAACATACCAGCACAAGCTCAGGGAACGATACAGAAGCCGCTGATACAGCTATCGGACCCACATGTGACAATGAGCCAATGGCTGAGGTACAATTAAATACTAATTCTAAGACTCACGAACTCGAAACTCTGTTAGCTCAAATGACAAAAGATTTTAAGAATGTCAAACTCGTAAAAGAAACTTGTCTCATTGTCACGGAGATCAACACGTATCTATTGACTTTCTCACTTCGTGTTAGTTAATATTGAAAAGGTGGCAGTCTGCTCCAACCTCCGATTACCAAAATGTACTTATCGAGTCTAGAGCCAAAAGAGATCTATCTATTATCTCATTAGGACACAATCGAGTCCTACGCATTACCTTATGATATTTCAAGAACATCTGAGTGATACGATTCACAATGAAGATGGAAATCCTGCTTGAGCTAACCTCAAACAAGCTCGTGGTAGGTAACTTGTGCGATTTTACACGAATCAAACTTGTGAGAACTGGAATGCAACTAAATTTGGATTCTTAATTAATTCAAACTTGATTCCAAGTTTCTTCGCAAAATCCGTGTGATCTTGCCAGAATATTCAGAGTGACACTCTTCAGTGCTCACAGTGACGAATGGAAATCCTTCTAGTGTCAACATCAAACATCATTGTGGTAGGTAACTCGCAAGATTCTCTATGAATCAAGCTTATGACAAACTGGAAAGAAACAATGGTGCGATTCTAATATAATCAAACTTGTTCCAGGAATTCTGAATTGACGACTCTAATCAAACGGATAATTTATCCTTATGATTCACTCTTAACGTTCGCAGCCTGCTTTGAGAAGGTTGAGTAAAGAGAACTGGCTACTACCGCCAGGAAACCCTGTCAAGAAGGTTCTTAATCGAATCTACCCAATCACAGGTACGGTATCTAATACCGTCTAACGGTCTTCACCGACCAGAGGTAAAACGCTACCGAGTTAGGATGAAATGTTCAAATCCATTTTATCTGTGTCTATATATCTTGCTGCATATCAAGATGGTGGCGTAGCTGTGTAATAACCGAAGTCGTCTTCACATGTTCATACTAAAAGCTAAAGTCTTCCACAACTCTGATGAATATTTGAAGTATTAACTACTACTATACTTGTATGGGAAATTGTTAGCCTTCCAAAGTCAACAAAGTGTTAACATGTCAATTCAGAAGTCACAAGAGCACAAGATGGCAATTATCAAGATACTTAAGAATGTAATAGGTCATCTTAGTCACAAGGAGCACAAGATTTAAGATCTCAAGCACTAAAAGTCAAATGAAAAAGGCTCAAGATAAAGATCACAAAAGCATGAAAGAACAAATCCGTTACAAACAAGATCAAGACCAAGATACAAGACCAAAGAAGGAAGATCACCTCCATAAGAATGTATTCACTCAATCATCGTATGCATTTAAAGATGACCGATACATTTGGGGGAGATAGTTAGCCCTATATTTTATATAGTCGAACAAGAATGTAATAGGTCATCTTAGTCGTAAATGGTCTTATATTGTAATAGGTTAGTCAGGTTAACCAGGCTTGGACCTTAAGCTAATATTATCTAAGGTAGGGGCTATATGCCCAAGATAGGCCAAGCCCGGCCCAAGGAAACAAGCCCATGAGCCCACCAAGCTCATGGGTATATAAACCCTCTTCCATGTGTGGAATAGGGTGTTGGTTCATTTTACTTTCTCTCTCTAGTAAACATTAACCTTCCACCATTCTCTCTACTTTCTCTCTCTAACTTTCTTCTCTAAATCTACTCTAAATCTTGTGTTATGGATTGAAGTGGGATTAACACGAATCATTCACATTATCTCTGATGAAGTCTTACACGTTTAATTAGCTACTAGTATCAGTTATAGAATTTTTCAATTAGTAGTTATTTTGGGTATGGTTGGATAGGTTGGTGGATTTGTCATACTTAGTTATTGGACTTAATAAAATTGTTGGGCCCATAAGATTTCGGTTTTAACTGCCAATTTAGTAAACCAGTATTAGTTTTTTTAGGTTTAGTTATAATTGATTTTGTATTTTTAGTTATATAAAAATTACTTTTAATTTTGTAATTTGTATTTTGCAATTGTACTTAAATTTGTATTTTCCATTTTATATTTTGTGCATTCATTTCTCGTAATTACAATATGTTTTAGCGTAGTACGTATTACGTATAAATAGTATTTTTACATTTTTACTTTTTTCATGCTTTGTGATAAGTAGTATAAATACCAAATCAATTATTTTTAACCTAGAACAATTAAGTCGAAACGTAAAAATTGAATATCAATTCGACACGATTTGAGAAGAAACGATCAATGATAAAAAAACGGTTATCAGTTAACATCATTAAATTTATACATACATTTACCACTACACTTGAAAATTCACCTACACTAAATATACACATTATACATTTGAAATTCAAAGACCATTTTCCCTCCCCCATTTTGTCTTAACCGCCGTTTACACAACAAGAAACACACATCATCCATTTTGTCCCTAACCAAAATACATATACTTCCATCTTTACTTGACTTTCTACCTTGTACTTCTATACCTTCTTTTGTTCTATGTCTAATCGACCAAAAACACAACCACACGCACACAAATCATTTTTAATAAACATTAGAATCTCTCATCTTTTCGTTCTCTTTAATTTCGGATCTAAAAACACCAAGAACACCATTTCCATTTTCATATTTCCAAACTATCGAAAGAAACTATCATCACTACATCATATGTAAATATTTCATATACAAATTGTAACACCCCATTTGTTAAAATGGAATATCACAGTAATATATGGCGTGTCATCAAAGCATGCAAGTTAAATGTCTAAACATTCTTGACCATAAATAGAAATACCGGAAACAAACAACGGTAGTCTAAGTAACTTAACACAAGCAAATATAAGTACTGAAAAGGAAAAAGACTAAACAATGTCCAAAGGAAATAAAGTAAGTCAAAGTATGATAAATGCATAAGATATAGAAGGCTGGATAGCTTCCATCCGAATGCACATACTCTTGAGATCCTACTTGCGACCTTGGGTACCTGCCGTTTGGGAACATGGAAAAGGGAAAACGGCTGAGCATAACGCCTAGTGCACGGATATACAATAAAGCATAGAAACATAGAGTAATGATAGCATAAAAGAGCATATAAAGCATGAAAGGCAGCGGAAATAAATAAGTCCTGGGAAACCTAGATGTATGTCATGTTTATTGGTTTTAGTTCTAAAAACATAGCTTATGTTACTTATGAAAATCTGTATTAGTTTAATATAACAAAAGCCAGTATAGGTCATGAGGTCAACAACGTGCATGAATACTTGGAGGGGTGACCTCTTCATGCAAATTAGAGGGGATGCCTCTAATTAAATGGTAATGGGTGGGAGGGATCAGCCCCTTGTGAAGGATGCAAGGCACACACCACATTCACCATGAAATCCTGACTAACACTATAACTAGGATGCACCCATACGCCCCACATGATAATATAATAATAAAGGCCAAATAAATTGGAAGGGACGCCACGAGCTATCACTCCGTCGTGGTGAAGTCATAACACTAGTTCCTCTAGTGTTATGGTCATGATACCTTCATAACTAGGTGAAACTGGCATGCATGTATATGGCTAAGGTAACTAATAAAAGATAAGCATTTAATTCTGTAACTACTGGGGAAATCAGTTGGCTGCATACGGGAAATGCTAATAAAGGAAGAGATTGTCCTTACTGAAGGACGAGAAATCCGTACCTTGTGTCTAGTAGAAGCTAACGGAAACGCTGAAGAACCTACTCCGCCTTGACGGATAATACTACATAAGAATGGGGGCATGTATGAGTTGTCTAAATTACATGTGTTTTACGAGTTCTGTGTGTTCTTAGCTTATTATTCATGTTATGTCATGTTTTAAATGTTTAAAGTGTTAACTGTAGTTATTCTTGTATTCTGATTATTCATGTAGTATGGTATTATAATACTTGTATTGTAATACTAAGTAACTTTCTAAAAAAATAGCAGGTTTCCATAAATAGTAAGTTTCTAAAAATAGAAAGTTTCAAAAAATAGTAAGTTTCCATAATTAGAAATAGTCTAGATTATTAACGTCAAGTAAAATATAATTAGTTAAATACAAGTCATGGTTCAAGTATTATAGCTTATTAAATAACTTGGTTAATTAATTAAACTATACATTATAAGAATTTAATTAAAATACATGTTTTAATTAAATTAAGCTAAGTCAAATACTTTAGGTTATACATGAAATATTAGTTTTAATATTTAACCTAAGTCATGCTTTTAATTAAATTAAATAGTCTAGCCAATAATTTAAATAAACATATTTTTAATACTTCCCCGAAACCCGAACCCGTGTTCCACATATAAGCTGAGACAAACACCCTCGACAGTGGCTACCCGGCCTAACCAGTTGCCACTGTCCTAGTCGTGTACCCGCTGCCGAGCCACGGCTAGGCGCCGCTAGGCTCGGTTCCCACCGGTTCACAGTCGGTTCACTACCGGTAACCACTGTTTTCACTCTAAATCCCTCCGAGACCCTATTGGTCTCGGTTGAAACGATTTATCAAACCAAAACCACACCCCGACTTGTGGTCGGGGTTCCCTTGCCTGCGTCCGAGCCAAACCAACCAAGCCGAGACCTTTAATGGTCTCGGTGGTGGTGCTGTAGCCATGCCGAGAGCTTCGGCTCTCGGTTTATGGGTCTCGGCCGAACAACAAACACCACACACCCCCTTTAATCATTGATTTAATTAATCCCACATGTTTTATAACTTGTTTTTAAGATTAATTAAAATAATAACATGAATTTATAAAATAATTAATAAGAAAAAGAAAGGTTTGATTATATCGAACACGTGGAAGAAAAGGTTATGATCACGAACACGTACACACAAAGAATCAAGTAGCAAAATCGTCCCGAATGTTCTTGGTGGTGACCTATGGCCGGCGGCAAGAAAGAAAAAGGGAGGCAGGGTTTTGTTTTTCTGTAACCTACAATTATGAGAAGAACTCCCAGTGTTTTTCTTATTATTTGGTTAATCATGGGTCATGGGCCAGAAGGCCGAATCCCTTTCTTTCTTGTCTCTTAGTCGCGGCACCCTTAAGCCCAAGAAGGGAAACACATAACTTTTGTTAAGTTAAAATAGTCGTGATCATTCGTGTTGAATTATCATGAATCTATATGTCGTAGTCGTAACACATTTATAATATATATACATACATACATGTTATTTATTATCGTGACACATGAAATGTATTATAAATGGAAAGTTTAAATTTTATTGTATTTTGTGTATTTACTGTTCATGTTTACTGTTCATTGTATTTTAATGCGGGTTTTACAACTCTTCCCCTCTAAAAGAACCATTCGTCCTCGAATTGGAGAAAACATAATCTGAAAGAAACATACCCGAATCAGAACTAGAAATAAGGGTAAGAAGCCCGTATAGACTCCTCCGTCTCCCAAGTGGCTTCCCGCTCAGGATGATCCATCAAGAGGATTTTGACGAAAGGGATCGTCTTCCTCCGCATGACAAGATCTTGTCGTTCAATAATTCTCTCGGGTTCTTCGACATATGAAAGATCCTCTCGAATCTGATCAAGCGGATACTGGACAACATGAACTGGATGATAGTTGTATCCTCTGAGTAAGGACACATGGAACACGTTGTGAGCGTGTGATAGCTGAGGCGGTAACGCTAAACGATATGACACTTCACCAACGCGTTCTATGATGTCGAACGGTCCGATGAAGCGAGGACTGAGCTTCCCTCTGATTCCAAAACGTTTAACTCCCGTCCCCATGCAGGTGATACCTTGAGGAAAACGTGATCACCTACGCTGAAAGATATATCCCTACGACGCTTATCATCATAGCTCTTTTGGCGAACATGAGCCTCCTGAATCTTTGCCTTAGCGACATCGACCTTCTCATTGGTCACCTCAATTATCTCTGGACCCTCAATTAGTCGTTCGCCAACCTGATCCCAACAGATTGGGGCGCGACACTTCCTACCATACAACATCTCAAAAGGTGCACACTTTATGCTAGCGTATCAGCTGTTGTTGTATGCAAACTCCACTAAATAGATATAATCATCCCAGCTTCCTGTCCACTCTAGAGCACACGCTCGCAACATGTCCTCTAATGTCTTTGTTGATCCCAAACTTAGATCAATTTAGCTTGTGTAAACGAGATTAAATCAAGTTAAACGCGTAGAGAAACTTTGTTGTATATGAAATAATTCAATTATTATGCGGAATTAATACTTAAACAAGAACACACAAACAAGATAAACCAAACTTTCACTTTGATTGATTAATCAAACTTGCGTACAATGAAAGTGTAAAACATATATTGAACTAAAACCTAAAGGCCTCCTTTTATAGACTAAAGAGCCTTGTACAAGAGTCTACGTATCAACTATTTTAGGTAAAGATAAACATAAGGAATACATTGTCGAACATATCTTTACTAGAAACATAAAACATGTAGACTAAGTCTTCTATCAGTGCTTGACTTCTTCTTATCAACGCTTGACTTCTTCTTGTCAATGCTTGTCCTGTCAACGCTTAATTTCTTCCTATCAACGTCCAAATTGCTCTTGTCAGCGTCCAAGTGTCTTGACCACATTTTATTCCCAACAATCCTCCCCTAAACTTGATATCTACTCTAGTAAACAATTTTCTGAATAAAAACGAAGAACTAGGAGGATTCTTACAAATTGCATTAAATTGGAAATAAATATATCTAATCAAATCTTCCGCCACATCACTTGAGTAGTCTATCTCCAGCTGTGTTGTCATCATTTTCTCCAAAAATTCTTTGGACATAGGATACTCAGCATCCACAAGAAGATATTCAGAAAACTTTGTAGTACCCAAATGATACACACCAGTTGCTGAATATAGACGCTATTGAAGTCCACTGATATTATCAAGATCCTTCCAAACTGGATCTTCTTCATCTGGTGCACACATCCTCTTGAATGTTGACAAAATCTTTATTCCATTGACTGAAGTAGGTGCTTTAGTCTCATACTTGTCCTGCATCAACCTCCAAAGGTCTGCCAAGTCTTCCCTATCTAGGCTTGCAAACAAAGACATAAGAGTAGTGAAAGTATGTACCTTCTTCCCATATCTGCCAATCATCCAAAACCTACTTGCATCTTCCTCATAGCTAACTATAGGGTTTCTGGAATCATGAGGTAGCACTTCTACCATTTGTGAAGCTTCCAAGGATGAGAGCTTAACACTCTTTCTAATAATAGCTTCACTAGGATTCACTCTATCCAAATTTTCTGGAAACTCAAGAGGAACTCCCTTCTTCAATGGTCTTGGTGTAACCAAAGCCTTTTGGATCTCCATTTCTTCTGCAAATTCTTCTTTTCTTTCATCTGAAAGGATTCTAATAGTGTTCTGTTCTTACACACTTGCTCATATAGGATAAGCCTTATACTCCAATTCATCAAAGGACAATCACTCCAACTTTCTAAAAGTCCAACCTGTTTGAGCAACATGTAATAGAGCTCCCTTCTTTCTGTCTTGGTCCGTTCAAGCACTTTGCTAGCTTTATATTTTAGAATCACCTTGCAATCTCTTTGAACTCTGAGTATAATCTCCAAACCCCAAATTTGATCTGATAAAGTCATGTCTGGATTTTCCATTACTTTATTCTCCCATGCAAAGTACATCTGAGCAACTTCAGGCATCTCATAATCTACCTGATTCTTCAACTGTGCAAGCTTTTCCCTTGCCAACTCATCACCATATTCAAGCCTTTCTGGTTCTTCAATAATCATGACACTTGAATCTGTTCTCTCATCACCACTGCTTTCTTTACTCTCAATAGAAGTCTCATTCATCCTATCTTCTTTCTCAAGTTGTGCAGCCAACATGGAATCAAACTTTACTTGGGCTGCATCCTTGGGAACCATAGTTTCTACCTTAATCCCTTTACCTTTATCTGAAATGTCAATAGTGGGTAAAGATGATGATGGTACCTGTGTAGACACATCTTTGATGATAGCTGATGACTGGGATACATCAACCATACCTGTAGGTCTATGAACGTCCAAAACCTGTGTGTCAACGCCTAACTTACTCCTATCAGCGCTTGGCTTGTCAGCGTCAAAAATCTGCTTGTCAACGCTCAATCAACTCTTGTCAGCACTTCTTGTGAACTGCTCCATCATCTCAGTAAAAGATAAATTCAAATTTGTAGGGGTAACCAATGAAACATCAAAACCTGGTTGCCTCTTCAAATCTGTTAGAGCTTCAGCTATACCAAAAGATTCTCCTTCATGTGAGCCTTTGTCACTCACATGTATATGCTCATCCTCCCCTTTGGAAGAATCCTCCACTCCAGGCCTAGGGTTAGCACCTTCTAAAATAACAATCCTCTCCACCAACCACACTTGTGGTGGTGGTTCTCTCTACAACATGGCTAGGACCACCATAGGAGAACACTTCAATAGTCCTTTGGCGTTTTTCCATCCTAAAGTCTGGGGGTGAAGAGGATGATGTGGATTGGGTTTCAGTTTGGAGGTTAAGGCGTGTTTGGGTTTGTTGTAAAAGGGTGTCAGCGTTTGGATTTTGAGTGTCAACGCCAACATTTAACGTGTTAGCATTGAAGGGATCTTGGTCAATTTCCATATGCTAGGGTGATGGTGATGGTTCAGGTAATTGGTCTAGTTGTAGTTGTGGGTCAGGTTGAGGTTGTGCTGCTGCAATAACAACAAGCATGGCTTGGGTGAGGGGTAAGTCTCTGTGTGGGGGTGAATTCATCTTTCCAAAAATTGCTTTCTTTTGCACATGGATCGTATAAAAATCATCATGATCCCTGGTGCAATACCTTTGTTCATCAAAAACCATTTGCAAAAATCTTGGATAAGCAAGAGTCATCTTGCTACCCTTGGTTTTACACATGCCATCAAAAATCATTTTAGAAAAATTATATTTTTTCCCAGTAGCAATACACACAATGGCACTACCAATAGACCTGTTAATTTCATTGTGTGCAGTACATTTGGGACTCAAACATTGAAGTATGACATGTATTAAGTACTTCCAAGCTGGGGTAAATTCCTATTTAAAATATTTATTTAAAGTGCCCTCTTCAGGGAAAGGATAACCCAAAGCTTGAAGTCCTGGTTCTAACTCACCAATGGGTAGGGTGGTTATACCATCTGCATCATTAAGATGCAAAGCCTGGCGAACCAAGGCTTCATTAATCACCCATGAACGCCCATGGACTGTAGCAGTCAATGTAGTCATATTATTAATTGTTGAGGAAGTAACAATATTCCAAAACTGCTTAATATGAGTGACAGGGATAAGAGGAGCATGAGAAAGTGCATACCTTATCGGGGATGCATTTAAATACTCCACCATCTGAGTATATTGAGGAAACAGAGTGTTGTCAGCCTCCAAATAGGCAACCATGTTATGCTTACTTCTGAACCCCAATACCAAATCACTCGGTTTAAACTTAGGCGCCATTGATGTAGAAAGCTGTGATATATGTTATAAAAGATGAATATGTGTGAAAATTTATGAAATGTGTATAGTTGAAGTTCGTTTTCTCAGTTCTTAACAAATTGAAAGTCCTAACAAGATCGAGTTTTTAATTGTTTTTGGTTGGTAAAGTATTTGGATATTCTATATCTAATTCAAACAAATCCTTGCTAAAATGAAAAATAAAGTCTACTTATACGTAAAACAAAGTGCACAGACCAAGTATTTATTCAATTAAAATGCTCAAATGTAAATTCTACAAAATATAAGGACTGAAAATGTAAATTCAATGAAAAATAAATGCCAAAAATAAAAAGTCAAAAAGTCAAAGGACTAATTATGTAAAACAGTCAACAAATTTGGACTAGTAATGAAAATATTTCTAACAAAGTAACTAATTTTTAACAATTTTGAAAACTAACTAACCACTTTTTAACAAACTTGAAACTAGAAGGACTTGAATTTTGCAAAACCTAATTAAATGGGAATTTAGCTTGTAATGGAAACTGTTTAACAATCAAAGGACTAGAATGCAATTTCCAAAACTTTTAAAACAAAAACGGGCACAAGGACTTCAATAAGCCCGTTTGAGCTTATTTCTTAACCAAATAAGCTCAAACCAATTTCAAAAGTCTTAAAATTGAAATTAAGCTAGACTTGTGAAAGGAAATAAGCTGAAACTAGCTAGAACTCAAATAAGCTAAATCCATTAAGCACAAAATAAGCTACCCAATAAGCTACACATGCACAACTTGATTTTATTGCAAAAAGCTGTTAACCAGCCTACTAGAAGAAGGGGAAATCTTGTTTCAAAGAAAATGATTCATTAGTAAGCTCAAAAAATGAAAATAAGCTAAAATGAGCTTATGTTGACTTTCGTTGACCAATAATCCAAAAATCCAAAAATCTCAAAACTTATCCAGGAACACTTTTTGAAGTGATTTGTAAAAGAAAATAAGCAAGTTTCTGAAGTGGAGAAGCTAGTATGAGAAAACAGTCAAGCTATTTATCACAGGGAATTGAAAATGCTCAAGTGCTTAAACAAATGATTATATCTAGCTTATTACTGGATACTGTATAATTTCCTACTACACACTTAAACTACATATGTTGTATGAGGGCTAGAAACAAATTTCAAGTAAATCCATCAAGTAACAAAGAAATGGCAATGATTTGAAAATCAAGACTTTTCTGAAAACTATTTTATCAAAGCTGACCCAAACTTTTTAGGATGCCATTTGCCTTTTTGACTAAAGATTTGACCTAAAACTTTGTAAACTAGTTTACCTTGACCTATTGAATGAATAAGAACTAGAATTAACCAACTACAACTACTTGAACACAATTAAACACCTATTACCAAACACTAGTTTAACTGAACTTATAAAACTTTTGTAAAGGAATTTTGAGTTAAAAGCCACAATGATCAAAGAAAGATATCAAGCTAAGTGTAATGACTAAAATGTGATGAAAAGAACCCAAGTTCAAGTTAGGAAACAAACTTTTACTCTAAATGCAATATCAAGGTAATATGACTGATTTTAAGTATCTAGTGATGAAAATTAAGCTAGTGATTAAGTTCTAAACTGCAAATAAGCTACTAATTCATTAACATCTACTCAGTAACACATTTGATCATACATTCAAACAATATTACACTAAGAATTTAGCATGCCTGCAACAGTTTAGAGGAATCATAAATGCAGAAATCAAAAACCTTTTAGCTAGGGCCTCCTTTGGGGAGTAGAGTAGCGCTGAGCTATCTAGCTAGTGCTAAACCACCACCTTAGCACTAGTAACTACTAATCAACAACCAATCAACAGCTAATCAACCCTTAAATGCCATTGATGATCAGAAAACCTTCAATGCTAAGTAATGGATGATCAGAACTAAGAACTCAGCTACAGGATGAACTCAATCAGCAACAATCTTCAACAAGCTTCTAATGATCACTCATGATCATTAGAAACAAAGCAAAGACAATGCAGAATGAAAAGTAGATAAGCAGTGAAAGAATTGGAGGGAAATTTGAATTTTATTGATTATGAGTGAAAAGTGGTTGCAAAGTTTGTTATAACTACCTAACAGACTCTCAAAAGGTTGTTAAGCTTTTGAGAGTTGTTAACTACAACTACTAACAGAATTAATAGAGAACTAAAATCTAGTGTGTGTGTTTTCACACTAGCTAACTATCAACAAATGAGAGACTCTAGGCCTATTTATAGAATGAGAAAGTGAAGTAGTTGGGGAGAGTGACGTGTCCATTCCAATCATTTAAGTCCATGTGTCGAAATTCTGCTAATTGAAATTTGCATGTGAAGAACTCAATTGGGGATTTTTGATTAAGTGGTTGTCATGTTAATTGAGTTGTTGGGTTGTATTCGTCTCTTGATTTTGATCAACTTTGATGTTGATAACAACTTCTGAAATGCACTCTAGCTCTTTCTCGTTCCTGGCAATTTTTGTTTGAAGAAGATGACATGTGGAAGTTTGTGGTTGGATGAGAGATAAGTACATGGATCATTATCCATTTTGGTGAAATATGATTGGCTGGTTGATAAGTTGGTGAATCACACTGTTGTGATTGGTTCATTTAATGAAGGCGGCTGTAAGTGGGGTGAGTTGGCAATCCGAGTCACTCTTTTCTTGGCTCCTCATTGGTTGAAGCCTTCTTCACATGGATCAAGCACAAGTTATTTCCAAAGTTGGCAGAAAAGGTCCTTGTACTTGGCAGTTTGGTATTTTAGGCTAGAATCTTCATTCCTTTGGCAATTTCAGTCCTTCTACTTTCATTTCTGAACATTTAAACCTTTTGACTTGGTTGACTTCATTTTTGACCATGTTTGACTTTGATCTTGACTATGGCAAATGTACACTTTTGGTCCTTCATCTTTGAAATATTGTCAAGATAGGTCCTTTGTCTTTGAAATGTTGTCACTCTTGATCCTTCTTTGTCTTTTTCATCCAATTAAGCTTGATTTTCCTTTGTTTGCTTGAAATTGTATCCTTCTTACCTATTTGATCACACACAAAGAACATACCACATAATACTGCTTTTATAGCACAAAAGTTAGGTAATTTCCTTGTGTTTTAGGGTATTTTGTTGATTAATTGATATGCGTATTTGCTCATATCAAATCTCCTACACTTGAACATTGTCATGTCCTCATGCAATGCTATATTTAAAAGCTCAAATTTACATTCTCCTCATAATTAATCCACCCTGGCCATTATGGAATGCATCTACACTACTCTACACTATATGATGTATGATTTTGATTTTGATAATGCAATGCACAAGATACAATTCTATTTATATCTTTTTGGATTTTTTTCTTGAAATGGTTTTGATGGAAATAACTCATAAAGAATTCAATGACTTTGATTAGGGCTTGGGTACCATGGACACTTATCACCCTCAAGTTTCACTTTCCCCATACCAAGCTTAAAAATGGAATCATTGTATTCACAAGAAAAAAGTGCATCAACTTATTCATGACAATTAAATGTGGAACCGGTTATTAATTGAGCAAATTGCTTGTGGGCAAATTTTTCATTATTTCAAGTGTGAAGTATAAGAAATGCAAAATCCAAAAATAAGGAAGCACAGTTTTAATCCTAAGTAATCCTCTCATCCATTACTTGAAAAACCACTCACAATTAATATAAGTCCGTTTCAAGAGTAATAAGTCATTCGCCTTATGTGTAAAATTCTCATGTCATGCTTTCATAAGTAGCTACACACTCGCTAAGGAAAGAAAAATAAAACTCACGCAATAATTTACATCCGTTGCCTTTTTGAGACTTTGGATCTTCAACCCCGCAACCCGTCAAGGTAATATTGGATTGGAGCAATCTATCGAATCCACGCAACCCGTCAAGGTAATATTGGAATTCAATAGTCACTATAATTAACACCACACTGCCCCTCTTGGGAGTCTTGTATAATTATTTTTTTTTCTTTTCTTTTTCTTTTTCTCTTTTTTTCTAGCCACTCATTTTTTTTATAAGCCGCTCTTATTTTTCTTTATTCCTCACAAATAAAGTTGAAAAGAATAAAAGGAAAAACACCCGCTAATTATTAAGCATGACATAAGTCTAGTACACATAAAACGTTCTAACTTAGAATCTTAAGACGTACTTATATCAACCATGAATGACTAGGCAAAAATGCATAAGAGATTACAAACCGATTAAAACCGTTCTTGATTATTTATTAACATATATACATGCGAAGAATTTAGAGGTAAAGAAAAGAAGGGTTTAGCCACAAGTAATTATCATGAAGTTTATCTAGCCCTTTTATACTTGCTTCAACTCTATCATTTCCCATTCTCCACAAATTTAATATCTCAAAGAATGAGATTGGTAGATGCTTAGCCTAATAGACCAATGAAGGACTACATGGTTAAGGATACAAGCTAGAGAATGCTTAGATAAGCAAACTCGGGTTGAGTCAAAATATCCATGGCGGGCCTAATATGTCAAAGAAGTCTAAACTTGTTAAACCATGTTTTTATTATATATTTTTTCCTTTTTATATATTTTTGATAAAGAACAAGAAGAAATATATACAATGCAAAATGTATTATGCAAATGAAAAATGATTGATGCAAAAATTATGAATGCATATTTTTGGTGGCCAAAGTAGATCAAAAATTTGAAAAATGTTTGAAAAATTAATTTTCCAAAGCTATCATGAAGATCAATGACAAGTTCTAGGTAAGATCACTTCGATAGAAGACCCCCCTTACACTTAAGCTAAACATTGTCCTCAATTTTTAAGAGTATGGAAGTATAAAAACTTCCCCTACACTTATGACAATGAATAGACTTTGCTTAACCCAAGTTAAGGAAAGGTCAACTATTGGTGAATTCATGTTTAAGCACAAGGTGTGAATGAAAAATCACAATAGTAACGAAGTGAACCGGATACAAGGGCCTCCTCCATAAGCTCCAAAGCATGAAACGAGTGAGCAACCCTACAAACAACATGAAGACTATAGGTGCTTAATATAACTAATAACATGTTAAATATAATCAAAGCGCAGCGGAGTAAGCACCTATTGACGGATCCATAGAGTCATATGATTAATCAATAAAAATGGAGATAAAAGTATACCTTTGTAGCGTGATCGGTAGAATCGAATGATGACTATCACCACGAACACGAACCACCTATGAAACCAAGTGATCAATGGAGATCACCTCTATGATGTATCCACACCACACTTCCTTGTATACCAATAGATGCTAGTCTTTAAACTCCGTAACTCTTTGTAAAACAATCAACTACTATAGTTTAATGTTTTTTTTTCTTTTTCAATTCAAACAAAAACACCACCATGAATCACAGGTAGTTTTTTTTTGCCGTATGAAAAATGAGAAGGGAAGAGACAAATGATATCATGTCATTATATTTTTATTTTGTAACATACAATGTATGTATTAATATTTATATAATTATAATTAATTAGTCTTAATGACTAAATCAATTACCTTAATAACCATATAAGTTACACTTGACCACCTTGGTCTTTTCTCTTTTCCTCTCGAGTTACATAAGTTTTATATATATCGTAAATACATTAGATACGTTATATTAAATGGTACCTCGGTGTATATGTGTGTGACCCCATAGGCTCACATGTGTCTAGCCGTATAATTATTTATTATGACACGAGCATACTCCAACAGCTCCCACTTGCGCACGTCATAATAATCATGTAGTTATACAAGCAAAGGTTAGCGTCTAGCAACACGCCAATGCCCCCAGAAACATATGAGGATAGTTTCTTAAACATCTCATTTAAATGGTTTAGATATCAGTCATCCCTTTGTTTCTGATACTATGTTAAACTCTAGACATGGATCAGCAGTCATTCTTGGGCTTAACTATTCTGTTTCTCGATATTGATATTGAACTAGATTTCCAAATTAATCAAGTATCATCTTAATTTCATTTGAGTGTGGCCACACATACATCTATACAATTCATCGAGGGGCCCAGTAGTATCTAACTCCAATACATGTGAAAGAACAAATCCTCTTTTGACTGTACGTGTTGTTCATGTGTTTCACATCGCACCTGAAAATGGTCTTTATAGTAGCCTTGTTCAGGACAACGTTGAACCATATCAAGGATTAACATTCACCACATACAAAACCACTTGCATCTCAAGTCTAAGGATGAGAGATTCAACCACTTGCGAGATTCACTATTGACGCCGATCCATGTAGTGAATTCTCGTTGGTTAGGTCAATCCAATGTTCATCCAATGAACACATATGAGATTGGCGGCATCATCAATTAATATTCATTCCAAAATGAATATGACCAACTCACATTTGTCTTAATTCGACAATACTCCCGTATCATCAACTGACAATGGATAATTTAGTGTAATTAAATTACTCTTGGATTAAACATGCAAATATAGGACACAGTTGACATAAAATGAAAACGATCATATCTCATATAACAATTCATTATAAATAAGAACTGTTTTACATCCTAATTATTCAAATACTAAAATACACAAATCTACATGAAACTACCAGCTGGTCTAAGTCCAATGCTTCTAGCATGCTCAACATGTTTGGTACAAGACATTGTTTTAGTAAACGGATCAGCTAAGTTGTTATCTGTGTGAACTTTAAGAATACGAATATCACCTTCTTGAATTACTTCTCGAATGTAGTGATATTTTCTTCAAAAATGTTTGGCACCCTTTTGAACTCCAGGTTCATCGGCTATAGTAATTGCACCTGTATTATCACAGTACATTTCCATAGGTCTATCATTACTAGGAACAACACCAAGCCCAGAAATGAATTTACGTATCCAAATTGCTTCCATTGCAGCTTCAGAAGCAGCTATGTATTCAGCTTCTGTAGAAGACATCGCAGTAGTGCTTTGTTTAGAACTCTTCCAATCAACAGCGCCTCCGTTCATCACGAAGACATATCCGGTTTGTGATCGAAGATCATCCCGATCTGTCTCCCAACTAGCATCAGTGTAGCAAGTAACACCAAGCTCAGTTGTTGAATCACCTCCATAAACAAGAAACATATCTTTAGTATTTCGAAGATACTTTAATATGTTCTTTACAGCAGTCCAGTGACATTCACCTGGATTCTGTTGGTATCTACTTGTATGGTTCTGAGAGAACGCTACATCAGGTCTAGTGCACCTCACAACATACATGATGGATCCTACAGCCGAAGCATAAGGCACTCCTTTCATTCGCTTCACCTCTTTAGGTGTGGAGGGAGCTTGAGTCTTACTCAATTCTACATTCGATTGCATTGGTAGACTCCCACGTTTGGAGGCATCCATCTTAAACCGCTTTAAGATTTTGTCAATGTATGCACTTTGACTCAAACCGATTAATCGCCTTGATCTATCTCTGTAGATCTTGATTCCTAGAATGAACGCCGCCTCACCCAAGTCTTTCATGGCAAAACATTTTCCGAGCCAGGATTTAACATCTTGTAGCATTGGAATATTGTTTCCCATGAGCAATATGTCATCGATATATAAGACTAGGAAAACGACGATACTTCCACTAGCTCTTTTATATACACATGGCTCATCGGGATTTTGAGTGAAACCAAACTTTTTGATCTCCTCGTCAAATCTCTTGTTCCAGGTCCTAGATGCTTGCTTTAACCCATAAATGGATCTTTGAAGCTTACATACACGTCTGGGATGTTTAGGATTCACGAACCCTTCAGGTTGCACCATATAAACGTCTTCGTTCAGATGGCCATTCAAGAAGGCGGTCTTGACATCCATTTGCCAAATCTCATAGTCAGAGAACGCTGCTATGGCTATAAGAATCCTTATAGCTTTAATGTCTGCAACAGGCGAGAAGGTTTCTTCGTAGTCAACCCCATAGGTTTGAGTGAAACCTTTTGCTACAAGACGAGATTTAAAGGTGTGTACAATGCCATCCATATCGGTCTTCTTCTTGAAGAGCCATTTACTCGCAACCGTCTTACAGTTAGGAGGGAGGTCAACTAAGATCCAAACTTCGTTATCCCTCATGGATTGCATTTCCGCATTCATAGCTTCAAGCCACTTATCAGATTCAAGATCCGATAATGCAGCTTTATAGTTATCGGGTTCACCATGATCCCCTAACTCATGTTCCTCAGCATCGATATAGAAACCATATCGGTCAGGTGCGTGAGATATCCTTGCGGATCTACGAATGGGAATTACATCACTTTGAGATTCGACATTTTCATGTTCAACCTCTTGGTGATGTTCGCTAGTGTTCTCAGAAGGTTGTGCATCTTGACTTTGAATTTCATCAAAGTCTATGGTGCTCCCACTTGCTTCTTGTGATATGAGACTACTCTCAAGAAACTCAGCATACCGAGCAACAAATATTTTCTTCTCGGGTGGGCAGTAGAAGTAGTAACCCATTGTTTCCTTTGGGTATCCTACAAAGATACACTTGTGTTAGCCCTATATTTTATATAGTCGAACAAGAATGTAATAGGTCATCTTAGTCGTTAAAAGGTCTTGTATTGTAATAGGTTAGTCGGGAAAACCGGGCTTGGACTTTAAGCTAATATTGTCTAAGTTAGGGGCGTAAGCCCAAAAGAAAGCCAAGCCCGGCCCAAGATGAAGCCCACAAAGGCCCTAGTGCCGTGGGGTATATAACCCTCTTTCATATGTGAAAGAGGGTGTTGGTTCATTTCATTAAACACATAGTTTTAGTGTAAACCTTCCACCTCTCTCTCTACTCTCTCTCTCTAGTTTTCTCCTCTTTCTCTCTCTAAGAATCTTGTGTTATGGATTAAATGGGAACAACATTTGGTATCAGAGCCTTTAGTGGATAGGTGATTGAAGATTCGTGTGGTTTGTTCTTGAATTTTCGTGGCCTTTTTGATCCATATCTCACGTCCCATATCTTTTTTTTTGTGTTTTTATGGTCTTTTCTTGATATAAATCATCTACATACTAGTAGTAGTGATTTAGGTATCTTGGTTTTGGCTAAAACACAAATTTTTTGGATCAAAAGTTGCGAAATTTCTTGTTTTTCTTCATTCCGAAATTCTAGCAAAAACTTCCATCGGAAAGTACAATTTGTACTTGGGCTTCCATCGCAATAACCTTACCATCGGAAAGGGTTTGGTTCTACATTGCGATCGTTTGATTTTGTTACTTATTCCGATCTGGCATTCCGATCGTACTTTGCGATCTGGATTCCGACGGGTATAAGGAAGTACTTTATGTCGTTACTCTGCTTGAATTTTGTCAGCCACATTGCGATCTGAGCATTGCGATCTGAGTATTCCGATAGACTTTGCGATCTGAGTATTCGGATAGACTTTGCGATCTGAGTATTCCGACAGGCTTTGCGATCTGAGCATTGCGATAGAGCATTCCGATCTGAAAGTACATTGCGATAATACATTCCGATCTGAACATTGCGATAGAACATTCCGATCTGAACATTCCGATGGACATTTCGATGGATATTTTGTTTGAGTAATTTTTAGACTTAGCCACTATCTAGACTAGTTTCGGAACGTAGTTTACACGAAGATTAAAAAAAAAAAAAAAAAAGAGTTAAAATTTTTAGGTCAGGTAAAATCAAATTTTTTCCCTACTAGTTTTTGGCTATTTCTAACTCAAATTCAAAATTTGACGATACAAAATTTTTCGGCTTACCGTTTTGTCAGACTGAGGAATTTATTGTCGGGCTGAGAAATTTTTTTTTTTGAATTTTCGGAATTTCAATTTTAACCACACATCATCACAACAAATCTACTAAGATCTGCAATTCATCCACAAGTATTCACCATGTCTAACAACAACATCAACATTGCAACTGCTAATCAAATTCGTTTGGAACAAGGTGGCAACGGTAACCCACCTGTGCTCACTGCCGGTTGCTACGTTCAATGGAGATCTCGTTTTCTTAGATTTCTCGATGGAAAAGAAAACCGAACTGCTCTTCGTCACTGCCTTGAGAACCCACCTCCAGTTTTTGAATTCAAACCAATTACAACACAGGCAGAGGATGGTACTTCATCAACTATACGAGCTATGGAGGATTTTGACACATGTTCTGCTGAGAAAAAGAAACTCCTCCAAGCTGAAGCTGATGCTGTAAATTTCATACTCACTGGAATTGATAATGATATCTATTCCACAGTTGATGCATGTCCTAATGCTATGGAAATGTGGAATGCAATTCATCGATTGAAGCAAGGTGAGTCAATCAATGTTCAAGATCTCGAGACTAATCTACTTTGGGAGTTTGGAAAATTCACATCTGAAGATGGTGAATCCATTGACTCATATTACTCGAGATTCTACAAAATGATGAATGAGCTTGTAAGAAATCAGTGCACCATCTCCAATCATCATGCCAATGTTCAGTTTCTACTTCAACTCAAACCGGAATGGCAAAGGTTTGTGACTTTGGTCAAACAAAGGGAGGATATCAAGACTATATCTTACCACAAACTTTATGATATCTTGAAACAACATCAGAATGAAGTGAATGAACTAAGGGCTGAAAAGGCAGAACGGTCTGCTAATTCTATTGCTTTTGTGGCTGCTACTTCAACAAAACCCGTTCCCCGTCAACAACCACCTACTCATTCCTCAAAGTCATCAAGCTCATCCACCAAACCTCTAGCTGTTGCTAAACACAAAGCAAAAGCAATTGTCCCCACTCCACCTCCAAAGTATGACACCGAGTCAGATGGAGACAGTGATGATGAACAAACTTCAAGGGACAAGAAGATTGAAGAACTCATGTCTTTACTCACCACAACTTATAAGAAGATCTACAAACCTACCAACAACAACCTCAGATCATCATCCAATGCTAGATATAAGGAAGTTGATCATGCACCTAGGTATGATCGTGATGCTAGGTATGATAATCAGAGGATGCTGAATCAAGTTGGGGCTAGAGATACTGTAGGCACTCCGGTGGTGCAGAAGACTGGGATTCAATGCTTCAACTGCAAGGGATTTGGTCACATGGCTAGGGAATGTAAGAAGCCAAAACGGGTTAAGGATTCGGGATATCACAAGGAAAAGATGTTGCTGTGCAAGAAAGAAGAAGCAGGAATTCCACTCACAGCAGATGAAGTTGACTGGCGTGATGACACTGATGATGAAGCCGATGATCAAGAGTTAGAGGCACATTATGTGTACATGGCAAAGATTCAAGAAGTGATCCCAGAGACTGATGATACTTCTGGACCCATCTATGATTCTGAGCCACTTGAAAAGGTACCATCACATGATAACTATAATGTGTTTGCTAATGAACGACGGCATCCTGAGCAACCCGAAAGCATCAATGACACATATGTAATGGACACGGAGGATAGCAATATCTCTACGGATTCACAGCATATGTGTAATGATGACGGAAAAGCTGTTCAAGATACTGACTCGGATGAGGACCGTGATTTGCTTGCGTCTATTATTGATTCTTTAAAACGTGAAATTGATGAAAACAAAGAAGCTAATAAACGTTTGAAGCAAGCAAACACATCCTTAGCCGAGGAGATAGACAGGCTTAAAGAGTGTGATTATGTAAAAGAAGCGGATCGACGGGTTGCAATAGCTAATGGTTTGGTATATGAACGTAAGGTGCTCAACGAACAATATTGTTCTGAAGTAGCACACGAAATTCATATGTCAAAACAGAAGATATCGGAACTTGAAGAACAACTGCTGCTACATAAACTCCAAATTACTGAATTAGAGTCGGTTAACAAAGAACAAACTGAGCTTTATAAAACTCGTGAAGAAAAGGATATTGAAAAAATTCTTGCTTTGGAAAAGAGAGTCGACACGTTAAACAACATTGTTTACAAAACGGGTCAGTCTATTCAAACTATGAATATGCTCAATAGAAATATGAAAACGAGTTTTGTCAAGCCTGAATATCTCAAGAAAGCTCAAAGTACCAAGCCTGCTCTTTATGATATCGGTTGTTATGTTGATAATCTTGCTCTTATGCTCTCCCCTGACTGTGACGAAATCATTCGTCAACAAGAAGAAAGTCGATCAAACTTAAGTGATTTAATAAACCTTTCTGATTCTAACAATCATATTAAGTTTGTCCCTCAAAAAGAACTTTCAAAAGAACAAAAGATGTATAATAGTGTTCCACCACCAAGTGATGAACCACAAAAGAAAGTTTCTTTAAAAAGGAGTTTCAAAAAGCAATCAATTTTGTTAGAAAAGCGAATTTTGGATGAAAAACGTAAATGGAATGAGAAAAGCAAAAGTGTTCAGCAATTTGAGTTTATAAAACAAGGGGTTTTAAATCTGTACAAAGGTGTCGTCGACTATGAAAAAGTGTCTAGGGATACCATTTGGAATATTAAACCTAACCCACAAGTAGAAGTCGTCATCCAACAATGCATTGTTCCAACCATTGATGATCTTTCAAAAAATGTGGAAATGTTTTATAATGCTCTCACTGAGGAAATGTTAACTGATTTAAGCTATGTCAAATCTCTTGAAGATGAAGTTGATTTTCTTCAAATTAAATTAAAGACACAAGAACACCAACTTTCTAACGAAATTGATCGACTTTCCAAGGAATATTTTTATGCTGACCATATGAATGCTATACTTGGTGTGTATACCGATCTGGATCAATATTGTCATGTAGCATGTCTTGTGTCAGAATCGGACGCGAAATGTCGCAATCTTGAAGTAGAGCTTTCGAAACAAATTCAGTCATATAAGAAACTTTCGAAAAGTTTTTCTCAACTTGAGAAACACTCCATTTCTCTTGAACTTGCTTCACAAAAAGGTAAAAAATCTCATAATCATAAAAAGTGTCTAGAAATGTCAGCTTCTTCGTTTCGTCTACTAAATGAAAAAGATTTCGAAATAAATGATTTGAAAGCTCAGCTAAAAGAAAGGGACATTGCCATTAGTGAGTTACAGAAACTCATTGAGAAAATGAAAGGAAAGTCTGTTTTGGGTAAACCATCTGCCGTTCGTCAACCGAATGCGGTTAAATGCCCTAAAACATCTATTTTGGGACAACCCCCACAGACTTTGCCTAAGATAGGAAATGATAAGAGCACTAATGTGATAGCACCTGGAATGTATAAGATGAACACTAGGTCCACTCAAACTGGAACAACGCAGTTACCTCAAAATACTAGGAAAACTAATCAACGTGTGTCTTCTTCTACAGGAGTAAATCCCACTACTAGTGTTAGCGGACCACAGCTTAAGAGCACTAGAATTGAAGATAGAGTCATGCCTAACAATAGTCAAGGGAAGAAGAATGAAGTAGAAGATCACCGTAGGAATTTTAAGTTTTCTAAGAATAAAACGTCTGTAACTGCATGTAATGACAGTTTAACTGCTAAGACCTCGAATGTTGAATTTGTTTGTGTTGAATGTGGCAAATGTGTTCGTACTTTCAATCATGATGCTTGTGCTCTTAATCATAATGGCGTGAATGCTAGAACTAGGAAGCCTATTCATATGCCCACTAGTACTAGTAAACCCACAAGAACTTTGAACCAATCCACTGAGCAACCACTTAAGAAACTAAGTACGTTAGAATCCACTACTCTACGTAAACAAAGCAGGTTAAAGAAGCTTTATGAGAACATGATTAGGACATGTACACGGGGGTATTCAAGATTTACACCACCCGGATACAAATGGGTACCTAAGACAATCCCCATTCTAATTGGGTCTATGAATGTTAGATTGCCTTTAGAATCTAGGTCCACTACTATTTTGGAACCCGTTTCTATCAAGGGCTCCCATTTGTCAAATGCTACATTGTCTTCTAATTCTTCTGCAGCTCGTCGAACTCATCCTATTCATAATGGACTCCGGGTGCACAAAGCACATGACGGGCAATCTCAAGCTTCTCATTAACTTCGTGGAGAAGTTTCTGGGTACGGTACGGTTTGGAAATGATCAATTTGCACCGATACTCGGATATGGAGACTTGGTTCAAGGGAATATCACTATAAAACGGGTTTATTACGTCGAGGGACTGAATCACAATTTATTCTCGGTTGGTCAATTTTGTGATGCGGATTTGGAAGTGGCTTTTCGGAAATCTACTTGCTATGTTAGAGACTACGATGGGAATGACCTTCTTACAGGTTCTGGTGGTTCAGATCTCTACACAGTAACTCTTCAAGACACATCTGCAACAAATCCAATTTGCTTAATGGCTAAAGCGTCATCATCTCAAGCATGGTTATGGCATCAACGATTGTCACATCTCAACTTTGACACCATCAACCTGCTTTCGAAGAATGATATTGTGACCGGTCTTCCTAAGTTAAAATTCGTCAAAGACCATCTTTGTTCTTCTTGTGAGTTGGGGAAAGCAAAACGGAAGTCTTTCAAAACAAAGACTACCCCTAGCTCAAAAGGACGATTGGAACTTCTACACATGGATTTATGTGGTCCCATGCGTGTAGAGAGTATTAACGGGAAAAAGCATATTCTAGTGATTGTTGATGATTACTCTAGATACACATGGACTTTCTTCTTAAGGTCCAAAGATGAAACACCAGAGGTTCTCAAAAACTTTCTCAAGATGATACAACGCAATCTTCAAGCTCAAGTCTTAACCGTAAGAACGGATAGGGGTACTGAATTTTTGAACAAGAACTTGCAATCTTATTTTCAAGAAGAAGGCATCGAACATCAAACGTCTATTGCTCGAACTCCTGAACAAAACGGCGTTGTCGAAAGACGGAACCGTACTTTGGTTGAGGCTGCTCGAACAATGCTTTCTGCTTCAAAATTACCGCTATTCTTCTGGGCTGAAGCAATTGCAACTGCCTGTTATACTCAGAATCGTTCTCTCGTTATCCCTAGACATGAAAAGACACCTTACCACATCATCAATGGCAGGAAACCTACTGTAAAATTCTTTCACGTATTTGGATCTTTATGCTACATCCTTAAAGACGGTGAGAATCTCGACAAGATGAAAGAAAAAGGTGATGCATGTATTTTTGTGGGGTATGCTACATTGTCGAAAGGATATCGGGTCTATAACAAGAGAACAAAGATCATTGTCGAAACAATTCATGTGAACTTTGACGAATTGCCACAAATGGTACTTGATCACAACAGCTCAAGTCCCGCACCTCAATGTCCAACAATGGCACCTACACAAAACAGTGTACGTCCCGTGCAAGAATGTCAACAAAGTACTCCTACAGCAGACTCGACGGATACGACACATATGAATGAGTTGGTTGACTTATATGATCCAATGTTTGATGAATACTACTATGGAAACAATCAAGTTGTGTCAAAGCCTTCCGCTGTCAATACTGCTGATGCACCCGGACAAAATCAACAAGACACAACTGCCTCTACTTCAGCAACCGTTGCTCAAGAGACAATTCCAGTGGATACTCAACAAACTCAAGAAACTGTCATACAACCAACATCACCAACCGTCAATGCTGAAGGAGGAAACAACAATCAAGCAGCCGATGCACAACCTAACGAAGAAGAATTTATCAATCCGTTCGGTACACCGGTACACGAAGTCGGAGAGTCTTCTACTCAACATGTTGATCCGTCCAACATGCATACATTCTACCAACCATATCCATCCACTCACCATTGGACACGTGATCATCCATTGGAGCAAGTCATTGGAAATCCTTCACAACCGGTTCGAACACGCAGACAACTCGAAACCGATGGCGATGTGTGTATGTATGCACTCACAGTGAGTTCAACTGTACCTACAAACATCAAACAAGCCATGAATGATCATGCGTGGATTGAATCAATGCAAGACGAAATTCATCAGTTTGAACGCCTAAATGTTTGGGAACTTGTTGACCGACCCTATGGAATGTCAATTTTAGATTTCAAATGGATCTGGAAAAACAAACTGGATGAAGAACAAACCATCATCAAAAACAAATCTCGTCTTGTGGTTAAGGGATACCGTCAACAAGAAGGCATAGACTACGATGAATCATTCGCTCCAGTCGCTCGTTTGGAAGCAGTCAGGATATTCCTTGCTTATGCTGCACATAAGGGCTTCACGGTTTTTCAGATGGACGTCAAAACAGCTTTTCTCAAAGGTCATTTGAAGGAAGAAGTGTATGTGAATCAGCCGGAAGGATTCATCGATCCTCATCATCCTGACAAAGTCTATCGTCTCAAGAAGGCTGTATATGGACTTAAACAAGCTCCCAGGGCATGGTACGAAGAACTTTCAAACTTCTTGGTGTCCAAAGGATTCTCCAAAGGTTCTATTGATCCTACTCTCTTTACTAATAAATATGGGGATGACATAATGCTGGTGCAAGTTTATGTTGATGACATTATTTTTGGTTCTACGAACCCAAAACTTTCAAAACATTTTGAAAAATTAATGCACAGCAGATTTGAAATGTCAATGATGGGGGAGCTAAAATTCTTTTTAGGCCTCCAGATTCATCAATCCCCACGTGGTATCTTCATTAACCAAGCTAAGTATGCTCAAGAGATACTTAAAAAGCATGGTATGACCTCATGTGCTCGCGTTGGTACACCATTGTCGACCACATCCCTAGACGCTGACTTGTACTCATATCCCGTAGATCAAACGCGATATCGCAGTATGATCGGGTCACTTATGTACCTTACAGCCAGCAGGCCTGATATTCATCATGCCACATGCTATTGTGCATGATATCAAGCCAGACCTACTCAAAAGCACCTCAAAGAGGTTAAACGGATCTTTCGGTACCTTAAGAATACCATTCACATGGGACTCTGGTATCCGAGGGAAACCGGTTTTCATCTAACGGCTTTTTCAGATTCTGATCACGCAGGTTGTCTTGATAGTCGTAAAAGCACTTCTGGTAGCATACAATTTCTAGGGGAAGACAAGCTTGTCAGTTGGTCGTCAAAGAAGCAGGATTGCACTTCGCTCTCATCAGCTGAAGCAGAATATGTGGCTCTATCCGCGTGTTGTGCTCAAGTCCTCTGGATGAGAACTCAACTCACGGATTATGGCTTCCACTTTGATAAAATACCTATGTATTGTGACTCAAAGTCGGCCATAGCCATATCTTGCAACCTGGTTCAGCACTCCCGCACCAAGCACATCGATGTCAGATATCACTTCATCAAGGAACAAGTGGAACGCGGCATCGTGGAATTATACTTTGTCAGAACTGAGTACCAGCTGGCAGACTTGTTTACAAAAGCTCTATCGAAAGATAGGTTTGCGTATCTCGTTGGCCGTCTTGGTATGAAGTATATGACTCCCGAAGACTTGGAGGTTTTGGCAAATGAAACTGCTTGATTTTTCTCTCATAATGACTTCTAAGCACATCACAGCTTAGGACTCGGACCTCAACTAAGGAAAGTTTATCTCGGACGATAACTTATCCTTCTCAACGAGAAATTCATATTTCTCGGTCATGAGCTTCTCATAAAAACATTCAAAGTTTTTAAGTTCATGAAAAACGATTTCTAAGTAAATGTCAGCTTAGAACTCGAACTTCAACTTAAGGAAAGTTTATCACGGATGATAACTTATCCTTCACAACGGGAAATTTATTTTTCTCGGTCATGAGCTAGTCACAAAACAATCAAAGTTTTGAGCTCATGAAAAACGGACCCGAAAGGGGAGTGTACGTTTCAGTGCGCTTTCCCTAATCAATAGAAGAGAAGTCTTCTATCCTGATTATTTTAAAACCGTTGAACACAATTTTTCAAGAATTTCTCAAAAGGTTTTTCTAAATCTTTCAAAATTGTGTGTTCAACACTCCCTTCCTCATAATAGGTTTTTATATCTAAAAATGTCATATGTTATTTTGATCAATTTTTGAGGGGGAGCGTTTTAAAATCAAGCCTTTTAATGTTGTTGGGTACATCTCTAAAATTGTCATATTTTATGTATCCAACACATTCCGAAAATGATATAAAATTGTCAAATGTAATATATTATATCGGAAAAGGCATCTCAACTCCGTACTTCAACATATTTTGTGGTGTCGCTTTTCTAAAATTTTGTCAAATTTTGTCTCAAGACACACATATATTGTTGAGGGGGAGCGACCCGACTGAAAATGTTCCATGATTCATGCGTGCACACATGTTTCTCTCCCAACGATTTTTCGGAAAATGTCATATTTTAATCAATTGGTATCTCTAATATTATATTTTTATATTAGAGATAGGGGGAGAAAATGTGATTAAAATGTAATATATCGCAACATGTGATCTTAAAGACTCAAGTGCAACTCTTTCCTTCACATGCCAAACTATTTCGTATATCGATGCATGTGTGTAGGGGGAGCTTTTCGGAAATGTAAAACTTTCAAGTGTTAAAAGTTTTGATTTTTATCAAGCACTTTGAATGGTTTTCAATGGTTTTATGGTTACGATCTTTACCCAAAACAACCTACTATCCACGACGGAACGATGGAGTCAAAAGGTGGTTTAGGATAGGAAACTAAGTCCTATGATCCAACCAGAACCGGAGGGATCTACCCAATGACATTCCATAGCTAGAAATAGTTGTCCTTAGGAAAGATGGAGTGGAATGAAGCTGAATGCGGACCAAGCACTTAAGTTAGCACTGGAACAATCACAACAAGGTGCTAATGATGACGTATTGGTAAGCATTGAAGGAGTTGAATATTCTATGCAACTTAGGCAGAAACCGGGTCAATACATCTATTGAAGACAAGTCATCATGGACCCAGTGATGCAATGCACAACCCTTCCCAGCCATTCGAGTTTCTCTCAAAAGAAACTTGTCTCATTGTCACGGAGATCAACACGTATCTATTGACTTTCTCACTCCGAGTCAGTTAATATTGAAAAGGTGGCAGTCTGCTCCAGCCTCCGATTACCAAAATGCACTTATTGAGTCTAGAGCCAAACGAGATCTATCTATCATCTCATTAGGACACAATCGAGTCCTACGCATTATCCTTGTGATATTGCCAGAACATCTGAGTGATACGATTCACAATGAAGATGGAAATCCTGCTTGAGCCAGCATCAAACAAGCTCATGGTAGGTAACTTGTGCGATTCTACACGAATCAAACTTGTGAGAACTGGAAAGCAACTAAGTTTGCATTCTTAATTGATTCAAACTTGATTCCAGGTTTCTTCGCAAAATCCATGTGATCTTGCCAGAACATTCAGAGTGACACTCATTAGTGTTCATAGTGACGAATGGAAATCCTTCCAGTGTCAACATCAAACAGCACTGCGGTAGGTAACTCGCAAGATTCTCTATGAATCAAGCTTGTGACAAACTGGAAAGCAACAATGGTGCGATTCTTTTAGAATCAAACTTGTTCCAGGAATTCTGAATTGACGACTCTAATCAAACGGATAACCGTATCCTTTTTGATTCACTCTTTACGTTCGCAGTCTGCTTTGAGACGGTCGAGTAAAGAGAACTGGCTTCTACCGCCGGGAAACCCTGTCAAGGAGGTTCTTAATCGAATCTACCTGATCACAGGTACGGTATTTAATACCGTTTAACGGTCTTCACCGACCGGAGGTAAAACGCTACCGAGTTAGGGTGAAATGTTCAAAGCCATTTCATCCGTGTCTATATATGTTGCTGCATATCAAGAAGGTGGCGTAGCTGTGCAACCGATGTCGATTCAGAAGTCACAAGAGCACAAGATGGCGATAATCAAGATACCTAAGAATGTACGAATGTAATAGGTCATCTTAGTCACAAGGAGTACAGATGAAGATCTCAAGCACTCAAAGTCAAATGACAAAGGCTCAAGATAAAGATCACGAAAGCATGAAGGAACAAAGCTGTTACAAACAAGATCAAGATCAAGATACAAGACCAAAGAAGGAAGATCTCCTCTACAAGAATGTATTCACTCAACCATCTTATGCTTTTTAAGCATTTTAAGATGACCGATACATTGGGGGAGATTGTTAGCCCTATATTTTATATAGTCGAACAAGAATGTAATAGGTCATCTTAGTCGTTAAAAGGTCTTGTATTGTAATAGGTTAGTCGGGAAAACCGGGCTTGGACTTTAAGCTAATATTGTCTAAGTTAGGGGCGTAAGCCCAAAAGAAAGCCAAGCCCGGCCCAAGATGAAGCCCACAAAGGCCCTAGTGCCGTGGGGTATATAACCCTCTTTCATATGTGAAAGAGGGTGTTGGTTCATTTCATTAAACACATAGTTTTAGTGTAAACCTTCCACCTCTCTCTCTACTCTCTCTCTCTACTTTTCTCCTCTTTCTCTCTCTAAGAATCTTGTGTTATGGATTAAATGGGAACAACAACTTGATAGATCTGGGCTCAAGTTTGTTTGGTGTTTCTCGTTTAACGAGAGCCTCACAACCCCAGACTTTCAAATAAGACAAGTTCGGGACTTTCCCGTGCCATATTTCATATGGAGTCTTATCAACCTTCTTAGTTGGAACCATATTGAGTATGCGTGCAGCAGACTCTAGAGCGTAGCCCCAAAAGGATATTGGCAAAGTGGTTGGACTCATCATTGATCGAACCATGTCAAGCAAGGTTCGATTTCTCCTCTCTGACACCCTATTATGTTGTGGTGTATAGGGAGGAGTAAGTTGTGAGACAATCCCACGACTCTTAAGATGATCTAAAAACTCAAGGCTTAAATACTCGCCTCCTCGATCAGATCGAAGTGCTTTGATTGTCTTCCCGAGTTGATTTTCTACCTCGTTTTGGAAAGTTTTGAACGTTTCAAAAACTTCATGTTTATGTTTTATCAGGTAAACATAACCATATCTACTAAAGTCGTCAGTAAATGTAACGTAGTAGTTAGCTCCTTCTCTAGACGTGGTTCTAAATGGACCACATACATCACTATGTATGAGTCCAAGAAGATCATTAGCTCTTTCACTTGCATGAGTAAAAGGCTTTCTTGCCATCTTTCCAAATATACAAGATACACATATATCAAATGATTCATCATCATTTGACTTTAAAAGCCCATCATGTTGCAGCTTCGTAATGCGTTTCTTGTTTATATGGCCAAGTCGGCAATGCCATAGAAAAGTACAATCCAAGTTGTGCTTGGACTTCTTTTTGCTACAAGTATAAATAGAACCCTCATTTGATACATGATTATGCATATAAATTTCAAAAATTCCATCACGAGGAATAGCATTAAAATAAAATACATAATCCTTGGAAACTTGAATAGTACCATAATCAGTAAATTTATGTGAAAAACCATTATCCCATAAACGCGAAAGAGAAATAATTCCTCTAGTAATAGAGGGTGAAAAATGACAATTGTCTAGTACAAGAATCATTCCACTAGGGAGGATAAGATCATAGCTCCCTATGGCTTCGACAGCTGCACGGTTGCCATTGCCCACGTGCAAGTCCAAAGCGCCTTTATTTAACTTTTTGATCCATCTAAGCCCCTGAATAGTATTACAAATGTGAGTACCACAGCCAGTGTCATATATCCAGGTATTAGTTTTAAGGAATGAGTAGAGTTCTATCATGAAGATACCTGATGTGTCGGACGTGCCGGCTTTGTTCTTCTTTTTGTCCACTTCGGCCAGGTAGTAAGGACAATTCCTTCTCCAGTGTCCAATCTTATGACAGTGATGACACTCTATATCCTTAGCAGGATGCTCCTTTTTGCCAGGTGGGGGGAACTTGCGTTTAGGGTCATGAACCATAGTGGCTTTTCCCTTGAACTTCTTACCCTTGCCTCCTTTAGCTTGTGGCTTCGGTTTTTGGATATGACCTTTCTTGATAGCAAGAACAGAGGGAGCTTTTTGGGCATACCCTTCTCTGCAAGCTTCAGCATGGCATGCAGTTCAGGTATAGTCTTCCCCATGCCATGCATATGATAGTTCTGAACAAACTGATCATATTCTTTGGAAAGTGAAGTGAGTATCAAGTTCACTCCTAAGACTTGTGGCATAGGGTAGCCAAGTCGGTCCATCTGATCAAGGTAGCCTTTCATTCTCAACACATAAGTGCTGACAGATTGGTCCTCCTCCTGCTTGCAGTTATGGAACGCTTTGACCATTTTAAAGAGTTCTTGTTCTGCTTGTTGTTGGAACATCGTCTTGAGTTCCTCAATCATGTCATATGCAGTAAAGTCTTCCAAATGTTTTTGGATTTCAGGGACCATACTACATAACATTAAGCCAGCCACTTCTTGTTGTTCAGCAACCCTTTTAGTATGGGCATTGCGAACAGCAGCTGTGGCAGTAGCAGGAGGTGCTTCAGGTAAGGCCTCTTCCAAGTGGTGCAACTTTCCTTCTGATCTGAGGACAATCCTCAGATTTTGAAACGAGTCAAGGAAGTTTGTACCACTCAATTTATCCTTATCGAGAATTGATCTGATTTGATTATTAATGGATTGATTCGTTGTCATCTACAAAATAAACAAAGTTCAAAGTTTTAGTACTTTCAACAATTAATCCTTTTAAAGATTAACTACCCAAGTTTATATAAAAAAAATTAATTTTCCGAAAAGGCTAAGATCCTCATTGAGGTTCTACCATTACATCAGTTGATCTGCTAGCAATGATAGATTCAATAGGTAGATGACGTTCATCAATTGCAAATCATGTGCAATTCTTAGCTCCTTATGGGACTCATGACATAAGTGAACAATTCACAAAATATCAAACATGGCATGTTTAGTCCCATCCTTGCCTCGGTCAAGGTCTCACCACTTAACCGATTAAGTCATCCAATTTGAGAACATGCGAGAATAAGTCTAGGTCTCACGCATAGATAATAATCACCTTGGGTTACAATTTACATCCGTCTCACAAGATGCAAAAAGTAATTGCAAGTGATCTCAAACGATTGGACGACATGACTTAAATTTTAGACGGGTATAAAAGTTTGATTTACAAATAAAAAGTGTGTACGAGGAAGCATGCATTCATCCATCGTAGCACAAGTTAAAAAACATTTTTAACTTAAGTCTAATCTTGTTTTAATTTATGTGTGTCAAGTTGTCCATGTTAAATACTAATATAAAACCTAAATGGATTTAATATTAGATTTAGACAATACAAAAAAATAAAAAATAATAACATCATAACACGTTAAGAGTTATTATGAAAAACAAGATTTTAGTTTTAAATCATATTTAAACTTTAAACTAAATCAAGGATTTAGTTTTATAAATGGTTTGTGATTGGTTTCAAGTTTTTATAAAAACATTTGCAAGTAATATCAAGATATCAAGCAAACAAGCAACCACACAACCACAAGTATGCAAAGCCTCAAACCGATGAAAAACCTATTCTTGATCTCGTGAGCCATCACGAGGACCAAGAAGTCAACTAAGGGTAAGTCAACATAACCACAAAGTGGGCTCCCACTTGCTCCAAGACCATCAAGAGCAAGTAGAACCCAAAATGAACATGAGGCCCAAATCTGCCTAAATATTTCAGTCGACTTCTAGGGCCCAATACCCATAGAAGGAGTCTTCCCTAGCCTGAGCTCCAGTTGAGACTTTTGAAGGCCTATGAGTTGTGAATTATCACACCAAATTTTGGCTTATATCTCCTTATAGAACTCCGGGAAATCACATTTTAGTGCAGGTCACTCTGCAGCTCCGAATTTCACAATATGTCTTTAATTCTTTAGCCATTCCCATCCAAGCATCGGTTACAAATGATTTATGACTAAAAACATTTAACCTATCATTAACCTACTGTAAAATGCCCAAACAATGGCTATAACCAACATCAAAAACATATTAATGAAGCCGAAACAATGGCAAATCCCTAAAACTGAAATTAAATGCAAATCAACACACAACATGTCACATTTGGTCTAGGTTTTCATCGGCTTTGCATAAGAAACATAATAATACCATAAGATTATGAATATAACAAGGTGTTGGCTAAGTCCATGGCTAAACATGCATGTATTTGCCATGGAAATAAAATTAAACAACAATAAACACTTGTTAGCCAACGAAATCGAAAGAATAATCAACAATTAATTAAACCCCCGATTGGTGCGTGTAACCAATGACCTTAGGACCTTAAAACCACATTTTATAAACCTTGTAATTATCATATATTTACAGAAAACATGGTCATTAGGGCTGTTTAAAACCCGATTCAAGGATCGTTCCAAAAAAAAACGCGTTTTTGGTCATTTTACACGTACCCGTAATAAACCCATTAAAGTATGCGTAACCCGTGGCTATGAGATCATTCAAAACAGATTATAAGACCTTCTAAATATCTGTTATAAGTCGAAAATAAGTCCATAGGGGCTGTTTTAAAATTGGTTTAGCAAAACCATCAAAAACACTTATTTTTAGCCATTTTTACACATACCCGATAATCATATGACATCATATGATGGCTCGTGATACCACTATAGGTGCTTAATATAATTAATAACATGTTAAATATAATCAAAATGCAGCGGAGTAAGCACATATTGACGGATCCATATAGTCATATGATTAATCAATAAAAATGGAGATAAAAGTATACCTTTGTAGCGTGATCGGTAGAATCGAATGATGACTATCACCACGAACACGAACCACCTATGAAACCAAGTGATCAATGGAGATCACCTCTATGATGTATCCACACCACACTTCCTTGTATACCAATAGATGCTAGTCTTTAAACTCCGTAACTCTTTGTAAAACAATCAACTACTATAGTTTAATGTTTTTTTTTTCTTTTTCAATTCAAACAAAAACACCACCATGAATCATAGGTATTTTTTTTGCCATATGAAAAATGAGAAGGGAAGAGACAAATGATATCATGTCATTATATTTTTATTTTGTAACATACAATGTATGTATTAATATAATTAAATTATAATTAATTAGTCTTAATGACTAAATCAATTACCTTAATAACCATATAAGTTACACTTGACCACCTTGGTCTTTTCTCTTTTCCTCTCGAGTTACATAAGTTTTATATATATCGTAAATACATTAGATACGTTATATTAAATGGTACCTCGGTGTATATGTGTGTGACCCCATAGGCTCACATGTGTCTAGCCATATAATTATTTATTATGACACGAGCATACTCCAACAAAGACAAAAGAAGGTCTCCCCCTACACTTATCCTCAATTATATACCCTTATCGCTAACCTACAACACTCTAAACCTAGTTATATGATGCTTGAGTTAAGGAGTCTCTAGCTCGACTCGTCCCTCAATGAATTAATTCATGGGGAAAATGGGGATCTCTTGGACCATTTTAACGGAAATGTCCTCCCCAAAATAATGTTTCACACGGTGACCATTCACTTTAAAGTTTGGACCATCGGGTTGTGACAACTCAATAGTTCCATATGGAAACACTTGGGCAATAGTGAATGGACCGGACCATCTCGACTTAAGGTTGCCCGTAAAAAGTTTCAACCTTGAACTAAAGTGGAGAACCGGCTCCCCAACTTTAAACTCACGGTTCTTGATCTTAGCATCATGCAATTTCTTAGTATTTTCCTTGTAAAGCAAAGAATTCTCATAAGCATTGGCTCTCAATTCATCCATCTCATTAAGTTGATATTTCCTATGTGAACCGACTTGGTTCAAATCAAAGTTAGCCCACTTGAGAGCCCAAGATGCCTTGTGTTCTAACTCGAATGGGAGGTGGCACGCTTTTCCATAGACAAGCCTATAAGGGGTACAACCAATTGGTGTCTTAAAAGCCGTCCTAAAAGCCCACAAAGCATCATCAAGCTTATCCGACCAAGAAGCTCGATGCTCTCCCACCGTTCTCTCTAAAATTCTCTTTAAACCACGATTTGTGACCTCGGTTTGACCATTGGTTTGAGGGTGATATGCGGTAGAAAGTCTATGATTAACTCCATATTTCTTCATAACTCTCGTGAATTGATCATTACAAAAGTGCGTACCATGATCACTTATGACGGCTCGAGGTACACCAAATCTAGCAAAAAATTGCTTTAAGAACTTCATAACAACTCTAGCATCATTGGTAGGTAAGGCTTTAGCCTCCACCCATTTAGACACATAATCCACCGCCACATGTATATACTTGTTTCCCTTAGAAGATGGAAAAGGTCACATAAAATCTATGCCCCATACATCAAAAATCTCACACTCTTGAATAAAATTTAGTGGCATCTCATCAAGTTGCGTAATTTTTCCTTGTCGTTGACACACATCACAAAATTTCACCATTTATTGGGCATCTTTGTAAATGGAAGGCCAATAGTAACCCGAATCAAAGACTTTCTTGGCGTTATAGTTGGGCCCAAAATGTCCGCCCTTAGGTCCTTTATGACATGCTTCTAAAATTATAAATGCCTCGGGCCCATCTACACACCGTCTAATGATTTGGTCCGCACATTGACTAAAAAGATAAGGATCATCCCAAAAGTAGTACTTAACTTCCTTAAGAAATTTCTTCTTTTGTTGGTAAGTAAGACCCTCAATAAGCACATTCCCCACAAGATAGTTTGCTATATCCGCAAACCAAGGGGTGGCATCCTCTTGGGAAGAGATAGACATGAGCTCCTCTAATGGAAAGGATTCATTGATTTCTTTATTAGGAAAATCTCCTTGAAAAGGATGCTCAAGTCTACTCAAGTGATCCGCCGCTAAATTCTCGGACCCTTTCTTATCTCGAATTTTGTATCTTAAACTCTTGAAGCAACAAAACCCATCTCAAAAGCCTAGGCTTAGCATCTTGTTTTGTCATGAGATACTTGAGAGCGGAATGATCCGTATACACTATGGTTTTGGATAGCACAAGGTATGGTCTAAATTTCTCAAAAGCATAGACTATAGCAAGCAACTCTTTTTCTGTGGTAGTATAATGAAGTTGTGCACCGGTCATGGTTTTACTCGCATAGTGTATAGGTTGAAAATTCTTATTCACTCTTTGTCCTAAGACGTCCCCCACCGCATAATCACTAGCGTCACACATAAGCTCAAAAGGTAATTCCCAATTTGGAGAAACCAAAACGTGAGCCTTTGTCAATTTCTCCTTAAGAGTCTCAAAAGATTCCAAACAATCTTGGTTAAAAATGAAAGGAGCCTCTTTTTCCAAGAGGTGAGTCATCGGTCTAGCTACCTCAGAAAAATCTTTTATAAAGCGCCTATAAAACCCCGCATGACCTAAGAAACTCCTTACACCTTTAACCGTAGTGGGTGGGAGAAGCTTAGCAATCATATCAATTTTAGCGCGATCCACTTCTAATCCCTTATTGGATATTTTGTGTCCTAAAACAATTCCCTCTTTCACCATAAAGTGACATTTCTCCCAATTAAGCACTAAACGTGTTTCCTCACAACGTTTAAGCATTCTTTCTAAATTAGTGAGACATGAGGTAAATGAATCTCCAAAGACGGAAAAGTCATCCATGAAAACCTCCATTGTTTGCTCTATCATATCATGGAAAATCGCCATCATGCACCTTTGAAACGTCCCTGGTGCATTACATAAACCAAAAGGCATCCTCTTGTAAGCAAATATACCGTAGGGACAAGTGAATGTGGTCTTTCTTGATCCTTAGGGTCAATGGGTATTTGGAAATAACCCGAAAAGCCATCAAGAAAGCAATAGTACTCATTTCACACTAAGCGTTCAAGCATTTGGTCCATAAAAGGTAATGGGAAATGGTCTTTCCTAGTAGCCTCATTGAGCTTCTTATAGTCAATACAAACTCTCCAACCGGTAACAAGTCTTGTAGGAATAAGCTCATTGTTCTCATTAGGTACTACGGTGATTCCACCCTTTTTTGGAACACAATGTATCGGGCTAACCCATAGAGAGTCGGAAATGGGGTAAATCATGCCCGCATCAAGGAGTTTGATCACTTCCTTCTTAATGACCTCATGGATTTTTAGGTTAACCCTTCGTTGACTTTGAATGGCGGGTTTGTAATCATCCTCCATAAGGATTTTGTGTGTACAAAAATGTGGATCAATTCCCCTTATGTCAGATATTTTCCATGCTAAGGCTTTCTTGTGTTTCTTAAGGACTTCAATGAGTTGCTCCTTCTCATCCTCTTTCAACTCTTTAGCAATGATCACGGGTAATTGGTCTTTGCCCTCTAAGAAAGCATACTCTAAGTGGGATGGAAGGTCCTTAAGTTCAATTGGAGGTGGAATCTCTATGGAAGGTTTTACTATGGAAGGATCCTCATTGGTAACTCCTTGTGGAGTAGGGGAAGGAATAGGGTCCTCATTGAGCAACTTTTGGATAGTAATAATATCTTCTTCTCAATTAATGGGAGAATCATCATCACCAAGAAAGTTTGACTCAAATTCCTCCAAGAGGAAATCACTCTCTCCAAAAGGTGTTAAGGAGGGAGCAATTGAGGCCACGGTTTCAACAGGGGGCATTTCCTCACTAGTACTCTTGCAAGCATCATGAAAGTATTCATCACACACCTCATCTAGCACATCAACTATGTTAATAGTCTCACACGGTCTAGACTCCTTAACCTATTTCCTATCACAAACTTTCCCTAGCTTAAACACCACTTTCTTATCCTCTACTCTCATAATTAGTTCTCCCTCCGCCACATCTATCAAAGTACGACCCGTTCTCAAAAATGGTCTACCAACAATCAAAGGAACTCTAGGATCCATGTCATAATCAACCACTACAAAGTCGGCCGGAAATGTAAACTTATCCACTCCTACAAACACATCCTCCGCGATACCTACGGGGTAAGCTATGGTTCGGTTGGCTAACTCAAGGGTCATCCTAGTGGGAGTGAGCTCGGGAAGAGAGAGTTTTTTGCAAACCGATAAAGGCATAAGGTTTATGCTTGCCCCTAGATCCGCCAAAGCCATGCAATTTTCCACAACGGGAAAATTACAAGGTATCAAGAAGCGCCCCGGATCTCCAAGTTTTGTTGGTAAGGTTTTAAGTAGTACGGCGGAACAATTTTCATTAAGGGATGTGTTAGGCAAATCAACCAATTTTTCCTTGTTTGAGAGTAAATCCTTGAACATCTTAGCAAACTTTGGCATATAAGCAAGAGCTTCCGCAAAGGATATGTTAATGTTGAGTTGCTTGAACATCCTTAAGAAATTTGAGACTTGGATGTCATCCTTGTTCTTTAACTTGTCATTTTTCAACCTTGAAGGATAGGGAAGAGTTGGTTTAGGTGTAGGTGTTGTAGTGGAAGATTTGTCTTTGATAGCTTCTTCATTGGGAGTTGTGGAAGGTAGAGGAGAAGTGGGAATAGGTTGAGAAGGTGTGTTTGATTGAATGGGAGCATTTTGAGGTGGTGAAGTAGATGTAGAAGGCTTGTCACATGTAGGAACAAAAGTGGGTGTAACAATAGGAGGTTTAGGAGGTGAAGGATCCTTTGTTGTCTTTCCACTTCTCGTTGAAATAGCATTGACATTTGCTCTTGGATTTGTTTGTGTGTTAGATGGTAAAGCCCCTTGTTGTCTTTGATTAAAAAGCATCATAAACTTCTTATTTGTTTCTTCATGCATTTCTCTCATTCTTTTCTCATTAGCTTGGAACCTCTTTTTATTCTCTTGATTCATTTTGTGAAGAAGTTCAATTGTGTTATAATCATGTGGAACATTTCCTTGAAAACCTTGGGGTTAGAAAGGTGGAGGTTGATTGTAAAACCCTTGATTGTTACCTTGAAAGGTATTTCCTTGATTGTGAAAGGTATTTGGTGGTATATAGTTATTCCCTTGGTAAGGTGGTCTTTGACTTTGATTCCTTTGTAACACTTGAGGGGGATTTTGTTGAAGTTGGGTGGGTGGTTGGGGTGGGAATCCCGGTGGAGTAAGGTAATTTTGGGACTTGTAAGAAAGGTTATTGGGATTTATATTTGGCTTGAAGTGTTCATGATGTTCCTCTTGGTAAGCATAACATTCCCCTTGATAACCTTGCACCTTATCACATTGTTCATAGGAATGGGGACCTCCGCAAGTCACACAAGAAACAGTAATGGCATGCACATCATTTGTGGAATGATTTCCCATAGAAAGCTTCATAAAGTCATTCATCATTGTTTCTTACATTTTTTGAGTGTTTTGCATTAATGTTTGACTTTCCTTTTGAGCTTGAGTAAATGCTTGAATGCATGAAATGAGTTGATTCTCCAATGGTTTAGAACTTCCTTCTTGAATGACATGGACTCTTTCATCAAATTGTGTGTTGGTTTGCACCATTGCTTTGGTCTCAATAATATCCCAAGCCTCTTGAATGGATTTAAGAAGAATATTCCCTCCCGCGGAAGCATTGAGTGAGTCTTGGTGATGAGGTTTAAGGCAATTGTAGAAAGTATTGATTTGGTGAACTTCATCCAATCTGTAACACCCCCAAATTTATACAACTCAATACAGCGAAAGACTAGTTGGTGTTACGGGATAGCACATTACTCACATCATAGACAACGCTTAAAATTCGCGTCGTTTTAATAATAAATCATTTCCATTCATAAATATCAAGGTTACATCGGTCCCAAGTCATATTATTTCATACAAAGTTTTACAAAGTATTTGAATGGAAAATATTGTTTAAGTGCGGGCCATGAATTCTTGTCGTCTTCCCGAGAATTACCTTTAAGTACCTGAGATAAAACATGTTAAAAGAAAAGGTCAGCGATAACGCCGAGTGAATTCATAGAGTTTAATATAATCCATCAATATAATATCAGTATAAAATTATTACTGAAAATCATTTTGTACAAATCATTTTAATAGGCCATAAAATAGCCAAAGTCGTTTTATACAAATCCTTATCGAAAATCATAATATAGGCATTTGCCTTAAAAATCATTATACGAGCCAATGTCGTAAAAACATCATACAATACGTCTTATGACGTTGTATAAAAATAAAAACCGTTATATGAATATGGTTATGAAAACCAAAACACGAACATAATATCAATAGTATGACCCTGTATTGCTAGTCAGGCAATACATCGTAATTCGAAGCGTCTAATAGTATTTCGGTGATTTGGATTATTATAAGCCGCATGACATTGTTACCTTACTAAACCAACAACGGGTAGCTAACCCGATACCAATTTTGCCCATCTAAAGTAGCGTGTCGTCACAAAGGTCACGCTATGGAAATCTTCTCATACATAAATTCGCTTACCAATCAATGTGGCACGACGGGGATCAACCGTCAAGGCGCGAACTGGGGTGATCGTCCCCAAATAGTACTATTAAATGCATAAGCGTCTACCAACTCCCGGTAGTTCACAATTCATGCTAATGGGACTTTTAGTGACATAACCTAACTTTAATAATCCATTTTATTTCATCTATCAGGTCCATTAATCATTTATCAGGTCATACAATCGGGTCATTCAATCATTCGGGTCCAAAATCAATAAACAAACAATCGGGACAAATAGTGTCCTATTTTATAAAAACTAACATGTTATCTCCCTCGCGGGTTTATAAAACATTTATAAAACATTTAAAAGAGTGCGAGGCTATGAACTCACGTTGATGTGGGAAGGCGGGTTATCGGCAATTCGGACGTACGGTACGTGCTTCAATCACGGAAACCTAGACAAATAATACTCGTCTTAGACTCATGTCCAATGACTTTATAAAAATAACAATTATGTATACATATGATGATTATATATATATGATGATCAAGTGGGTTTACATATTCTCGTTTACTCATTTTAGTGTTATATGTCGATAACTCTTATACTAGTTTACTAGTTTTACCTATTTTCGTGTTTTAAGTCCAATAAACTTATTATAAGTTCTTTAACTTGTTTTAATCCATGTTATACTTATATTATCAGTATCTACACTTTACAATTTGGGCCTAAATGGGTTAAGCCCAATAATAAGTTTATAAGTGTTTTAGTCCATTTTTGTTGTATTATTAGTCCAATAACGTTAATTTAGTCCGTTAACGTCCGTATGTCCTATAGTTCGGTTCTATCGGTTTTTACTTGTTATACATGTTTATATATCAGTATATAAGTTTTATAAAGTTTACATTAGACGGGTCCAACCATCTAAGTTTTATTTAACAAAAACGTTAATTTTACGGTATTAGCCGAAAAAGTCGTAAAAGTTATGTTTATAATTTTATAACTTATAAAACTTAACAAGTTACCATTTTTATAATTTATACACTTATTCCACCTTTTACGTATTTATATAAATATAATCCATAACTTAGTGGGTTTTAATTTATATTTTATACAATATAATTTTGAGTGCTTATATAATAGTATTATACTTTATTTTTCAAAAATCTGATTTTTATCTTCACTTTCACCAAAACTGCCATATCATGAGTTCTATATGGAGATAGAAGCTCAAATTTTTATCACATAAACTACATGATATGTGCTACATTTAACTCTCGTATAGCTACTGTTGAATCATCTTCTATGTATTTTCAAAAAATCGTCCAAAACAGTAACCTCAGATTTATACCTTAAACTTGTTTTGATTATATCTCACTCATTACAATGATTTCATTGCATGGCCAACTCTCACATGTGTACAAGACTCATAGCTTACTGTAAATCTATTCTACTTCATCATTTTATCAGTTTACCATATGGTTATTTACTGTTTTATACAGCCATCAAATTTAACCAAGATTTTAACCTTGTTTCTTATAGTTTTTCACCTTTTTATTCATGTTTATCAACAACAAATCCCCACATAACATTTTTATCATCATATAATCATCATATACATATACAATTGGAAATAAAATACATGTTTACATAATCAAAATAACAAGAGGATGAGGAGGACAATCTTTATACCACCAAGTTGATGTAGGTTATGATTTGGACTTGGTTTTGGATGGAGAAACTTGTGCATAGCCAACAGCATCTTCAAGAACACCATTCTTCATAAACTCCTTGTGGGAAATCAGCCCCAAGACATCATGAAAACTCCTCCATGGATGTTATAATCACCACCAATCTTCATCTCTTTTGAAGGAGATTAACATATGTAAGTTATAACAATAGTTTGTGGTTAAATTTGGATTAAATGGAGGTGTTTTTGGTGAAGTATAGACGAAATCATAGAGAGAGTAGAGAGGATTTTAGCTTGTTTTGCATGGGTGGAAGTGGTGCAAATGGTTTTGCTTGTGGGTTTTGAGGTAAGCTTGGCTTAATAGTTAAGCTAAGGACATGTGTTAGGCTTCCTTAGGAAGCTTTTGACACATAAGGGGTGTAGTGGCTTGTTAAGGCCGGTTTGAGTGGGGGTGGGACAAGTGTCCCACTTGTCTCATCCCCACTTATTTACGGGTACTTCTCGATTCTAGTTTCCTCGATTTGCGTGCCCTCGGGTCGTTTTACGAAAAACGTTTTTATAAATTATGAATCAACGGCACAAAACGAATCTAATAAAAATTGTCTCATCAAAAACGGAGTTCAAAAACGTAAATACGTAATCCTAAGGTTTCCGGTTTAGTCGTAAAGGACGTTAAAATAAAATCGTAAGTCCTAGTCTCTTCTCGTAAATTTGTGAGTTTGTGAACCAACACAAATTTAAAACTCAAAAATAATATTCACGGATAAATTTATTTTCTGAAATGTCGGACTGTCACCAAAACGGTGTATGTAAACGTAAGCACGTAACGTTGAATCCTCCGGTTTAGACGTAGTCGATGCTACTTCAAGATGTGAATCCAAATTTCTTCCCAAAAATATGTGAAATGTTTTTAAATAATATTCGAGAATAAAATATCAACCATAAATTGACGGATTGTCACAGCATTTACCCCTAAACAGGATCTTTGTCCTCAAAGATCATCTTACCTTACTACTCGCTTCATATTGAGTTAAAGCCATGTGGGTATTTTCTCCACATTCGGTCTTTTCTCACAAGTGTAATTCATTATAATATGCGAGTTTCACCAAACATAACTACGGGAATAAGATCAGGCTTAATGTTGACTTACTTTCTCTATCCATGATGTTCACGGGTTTTTGATTAATGCAACTTTTCGCCGATCTAAGATCTACTAAGAATAATCATATTTTCACTTGATAGATATTCCATCAAGTTCGATTTACGAAACATAATTCACACAGTTCTTGAAGTCCTAGGGTAGATCCATCTTATATGCCTTTCAATCCCAACTTTTACATCATCTCAATGGTCTCATACAACGGGGACTTGTATCCCATGATTTGTCAGATCATGAATTCATTTTTCCAAGTTTAAAAATTGTGGCATAACTTTGCTACCCATTTGGCACTTCAAGATCTACATTTCACATTCACATAACCTCTTGCCCACTACCGGCTGTCAATAATCAAATCCTAATTTCAATATTCATTTCAGATCTCGCGGGTCGGGTATTTTGCAAGGTTAGGTTTGCCATCATAGGAAACCTTAAACCTAAAAGACATGTCCAACTCATAGTGGGTGTATGTCGGATTTCTTCATCTCAACTCCTGCTTACAGATGCTCTAATATTTAGATCCTAACAAGATTCGATCTCAATCCTAATACGATGATTATCAATGATAATCCTTCCAAAGGAAAACGATTATACGGTCTATTACCAAAGGTCAATCGTTCAAACATAAAGCAGCACTTATATTACTTTGCATCATTACTTACTTTACCTCGTCCCTTCGATTTGGGATGGTACATAGTACTCTCATCAAGGTTCGTTCTCAATGATTTCTGAGCAAATCTCTAGAAATTCGATGCGAAGCGAGGATCTTGATTTAGATGTTCGATACAGGCACACTATGTTTACATAACTCTTTTGCATTCATCATTAACGGGAATGATATTAGCAGATTTGGTCAGTCTGTCGACGATGACCCAAATCGAATCAAATTCAGATGATGACCTTTGCAATAGCTAGACGTTTACTAATGTATGAGGCGATCTCTGCCTTCATAATTTGTCATTAGTACAACTTCTTCAGACAAATATACTCTTAGTCATAAAATGACATTAATGGAATACTTATACTTACAAATTCCAACGTAACTATATCTCACAATCCTCTATTTATACAGCCACAAGTGGCCTTTAAAATATTTAATGCTATCGGCTTCTCAGTTCTAATGGTTCACATTAGCCACGAACCCCTTTTATTATCTATATTATCCTTTTTATAAGCATCGGTTATATTTTAAATTGTTCGACAATTTATTTTGCACCTTCATTATTAAGGAACATGTCCTAATTGGTTCTTTATCTTTTATACATAATGTGTCAGTATCTATATTCACTTCTCATGATGATATAATTATCATGTCCACAATTCACTCATATATTCTTTCTATATTATGCGTCAGTAATTACGTTTACCTTCCTGATGAAATAAAGATCACAACCGTATTTATTCAAAATTCTTTCTTCATATCTTCTATGTTTTAGTTTCGTCTTTATTATCATTTTTATCCGTTTTACTCAATCCTTCGTCTAAAGCGTCGATATTTATTATAATTAATTAAATAATTATTAGTTAATTTTTATGAAACGTAAAAGTTTTAAATTTCTTAGTTCGACCAATTATATTAAAATGTTCAAAATAAATTTGATTTTAATTATCAAGATTTTTGCTAATTTATCGAAAATAATTAATAAGATTCGTAAATGTTTGAAAAATCTTTGGTTATACTTTTGGTAAAAAATTTCTTAGTTGAAAAGCAAAAATTATCGTTTCAAATTTCAGGTTATGGTATAAATGGTTTTACTCAGTCCTTCTTAAGTTATCTTGAGGTATACACAAACATTTACCCCTAAACAGAAGTTTAGTTAAATGGTTTGTGTATAAGGGAATAATCCCTTAAAATCCTTTGTTAAAACATTCGTCAAAACATATTTACATTTTCTTTTTAGTAATACTCAAAGTCTTAAAAGGGCTCTTAATTTTTGAAGAGTCTATATGCATACATCTTACCATTATTAATCCAACGGTCATTTTATGTACAGGATTAAGTTTTTAATCCCTAAGCGTTAATGGTTCTAATCTTTGAAAAGTCAATATAACTTCCATTATCTATTAATCACACGGTTAAATCATGTAAAGAATTAAGTCTTAAGTCTTATGTTAAATATTTAAAGTACATGTTTTCATTGTTTGGCCAATTCAGGGCAATCTATAAATAATTATTAACTCATTCTTATTCTTATAAACAAATAAATGGTCCTTAATGATCACGAGCATGAATTTATCAAATTACAGCCTACACACGTGATTCACCAAATTTATGAATGCTACATGTGTATTAGTCAATCCAAACGACATCACGTGAAACTTATAATGTTCATTACAAGTTCTAGATGTAGTGATTGGAATACATAATCCTCTTCGCGGACGCGAAGTTGATGATAACCATGTCGTGAATCAAATCTTTAAAACATACGCTAGAACCTTGTAAATGATCGAACAAATCTTCCATTTCGAGTTATGGATTTCGTTTTCGATTGTCAATTTACTCAGTTCACAGTAATCTATAAATATAAGGAATGATAACACCATAGCTCTTCAGGATGACAGGCTTGGTATAATAAAATCTTTCTCCGACAACTCTCAGTTGTATGGTAATTCCTTTAATTTAGATGGTGCTGACGTACAGTGCACAAGCCATAGGTGCAGCACCGGGAATATAATCAATACCAATTTCAACTTGCCTTAATGGCAAAAGTCTAGGTAATTCATCAACAAATACTTCCTAAGATTTCAAATAACAGAAACATCTTTTAATAAATTCATATTAGGTTCTTTCTAGATTATAATATCTAAGACTAATTCACAGCCATTCACGGTATAATTTCAAGTCTAAATGCAGGATATGGTCATCCATCAAGAATTATTTTTTTCACTTTTGATAATCAACATCTTATCATTTAGGGGAATTCAATTCGAGTTCCCATCAATTAAGACAATGTCGTCATGTCATAATCAATCAATCCATTCTACTGGCACTTCCAACTTTCCAGTTTTATTGCCGTCGATAAGATGTGAACTTCACAAAAGACTAATAATAATTCATAATCCTTCACAATTCAAGGATATATGGATACATAACTAACCTTAAAAAGAGAAAGGTCAATGCATAATCTACGCGAGAGAATTGCAAATCAGATACAGACGAAAACATTTAACGAATACGAATATATCCCATGTTTTCATAATTTGAGTACGCATTCGAAAGCTCCTCGGATCGTTACCCATGTCATTCAAATGAAATCAAATCAAAAGCGATGATAAGAACGTCAATACATCCAGTCGGGTATCAACACTCGGTAATCAGATACTTTTCCTAAGAATCTCACTACGGGAGAATTGGACAAGAAAGAATTGTCAATTGTCAAATAAGACAATTTCCACAGATGAGTAAATTCGAATCAGAAGAATAAATAGTACGGGCACATATGTAGGTGTCCCTAATAATATGTCCCTATTTTGCACTTTTTGCAGATCTCATACAATTTAATCTTTCACAATCTTCAACGAAAATGTAGTGTTTATTTATTAGTTTTATGGTGACTACTAATTAGCCTTGCATGGTCCATTCCAAATTGTATGTAGGCGCGCAACTATATACAATTTCAAGATTAACGATGCAATACTCAGTTCGTCAAAATTTTATCATCCATGTTTACAGTAAAAATCATTTTCATGCTTAATTCTTAGATAAGAATCAAGAATAAATTTACAAAGATTTTCTTTGTTATGAAAATAATTAAGTTTTCCAAAGCTTTTCATATACAAATTCATTTTGATATCAATCACTTATAATTCTCACTTTAAATAATCCTTATTGTGATGAAAATTAAATTTTCTCAAAGGATACCGTTTTAACTTTATAAAAACAATGTGTGATCTGCAAAAGAGTGACGAAGAGTTGTTTACCAAGAACTAACTACAATATAATAAGAAATGAGCTTAGCCAAGAAATCATGAGGTTCATGATCTCGATGGCACTCAAAAAGAATAATCCACAACGTAACTCAATTCAAGATGAGTACTTGTTCAATGGTTGCATCACTAATGCGAGCATTAGGATGGAGCAATAAAAGATAGATATCATCGATACATGTAGAATTTAGTATTCAAAGGTAGTCTTTTTCATTAATCACAAACAAGTCAAATTGTACCGTAACACATTACATGTCACTATGTCATACAATTCTCGGAACTCATCCTACCAACTGATGTCTCAGTTAAGTTAGGGATTATTTTTAATAGATACCACAATGAATACTAATCTACAAGAGTCATTAGGTGTTCCACATGTCCCGAAAGATCCATCGGTCTCAATTCAGAAGAAGATTTCTTCAATTTATTTCTTGGACACTGGGGATCCTCGTCAGTGGACAATGGCCTAGGAACAACCCTTAACACGAACCTACAATCAATTAAAACCTTATAATTCAATCACAGAACTTAATGACTTCCTTTTAACAATCTCATACTCCATACGGGTTAAATTTTACTTTATTAAAGTTTCAACCAATTTTATACTCAATTCAATATCCTACCTCATATTCCAATACTTTCAATCTTATTCTTAGGCTTAATAGGGCAATAAAATCTCAATATAAACAACACTTAATTTCCAATCCTATAGCTCTTACAACAACAATTATCAAATGAGTCACTAGTATGAAACGACTCATACATTCAATTAGACTTCTCAGAAAGGTATTAGTGGCATGAGGCTTTTGGGTAATGGTTCCAATGACAGCCTCAAGTGCAACATTCACCCTTTCGATTTCAATTTTAAGAATTGGATGACAACGAATCAGATGACATCTTTCCAGGTGATAACGTTTTGTCAAACTCCACTCTATAAGAAAAGATCGTCATGTCATCGGTATCAGATTTAATCTCGCCAATTCTTATCCAAGTTCACAATCAACTACTATCTACATTTCTACGAATATCAACCATTTGTTGGGATCATAAATATCCACAACTTGGTTTAGAACTAGGATAGCTAGAATTCCTACGAGAATAGCTTCGATTAATTTACTAGGGGATTTAGGCTTTCTTGTGACAATCTACGTCGTATAAATACCTTGTATAAAAATCAAATTAATCATCAAACAATCATGTAATTAATTACATCATATATATATAATCCAAGTTATATATATATATTAAAATAACACTTCTCAGTCTGGCCTTGTCGGTAACTCGGGATTTCTTCGGCACCGTTATAGTCAAAAGATTTTTAGACATTTTTAGATTTTGAAGAGTTTTATTCAAAACCTTAGTTTTAAAAATCTTTCGTTCTCTATAACGAGAGCTCTGGTACCAAACTGTAACACCCCCAAATTTATACAACTCAATACAGCGGAAGACTAGTTGGTGTTACGGGATAGCAGATTACTCACATCATAGACAACGCTTAAAAGTCGCGTCGTTTTAATAATAAATCATTTCCATTCATAAATATCAAGGTTACATCGGTCCCAAGTCATATTATTTCATACAAAGTTTTACAAAGTATTTGAATGGAAAATATTGTTTAAGTGCGGGCCATGAATTCTTGTCGTCTTCCCGAGAATTACCTTCAAGTACCTGAGATAAAACATGTTAAAAGAAAAGGTCAGCGATAACGCCTAGTGACTTCATAGAGTTTAATATAATCCATCAATATAATATCAGTATAAAATTATTACTGAAAATCATTTTGTACAAATCATTTTAATAGGCCATAAAATAGCCAAAGTCGTTTTATACAAATCCTTATCGAAAATCATAATATAGGCATTTGCCTTAAAAATCATTATACGAGCCAATGTCGTAAAAACATCATACTATACGTCTTATGACGTTGTATAAAAATAAAAACCGTTATATGAATATGGTTATGAAAACCAAAACACGAACATAATATCAATAGTATGACCCTGTATTGCTAGTCAGGCAATACATCGTAATTCGAAGCGTCTAATAGTATTTCGGTGATTTGGATTATTATAAGCCGCATGACATTGTTACCTTACTAAACCAACAACGGGTAGTTAACCCGATACCAATTTTGCCCATCTAAAGTAGCGTGTCGTCACAAAGGTCACGCTATGGAAATCTTCTCATACATAAATTCGCTTACCAATCAATGTGGCACGACGGGGATCAACCGTCAAGGAGCGAACTGGGGTGATCGTCCCCAAATAGTACTATTAAATGCATAAGCGTCTACCAACTCCCGGTAGTTTACAATTCATGCTAATGGGACTTTTAGTGACATAACCTAACTTTAATAATCCATTTTATTTCATCTATCGGGTCCATTAATCATTTATCAGGTCATTCAATTATTCGGGTCCAAAATCAATAAACAAACAATCGGGACAAATAGTGTCCTATTTTATAAAAACTAACATGTTATCTCCCTCGCGGGTTTATAAAACATTTATAAAACATTTAAAATAGTGCGAGGCTATGAACTCACGTTGATGTGGGAAGGCGGGTTATCGGCAATTCGGACGTACGGTACGTGCTTCAATCACGGAAACCTAGACAAATAATACTCGTCTTAGACTCATGTCCAATGACTTTATAAAAATAACAATTATGTATACATATGATGATTATATATATATGATGATCAAGTGGGTTTACATATTCTCGTTTACTCATTTTAGTGTTATATGTCGATAACTCTTATACTAGTTTACTAGTTTTACCTATTTTCGTGTTTTAAGTCCAATAAACTTATTATAAGTTCTTTAACTTGTTTTAATCCATGTTATACTTATATTATCAGTATCTACACTTTACAATTTGGGCATAAATGGGTTAAGCCCAATAATAAGTTTATAAGTGTTTTAGTCCATTTTTGTTGTATTATTAGTCCAATAACGTTAATTTAGTCCGTTAACGTCTGTATGTCCTATAGTTCGGTTCTATCGGTTTTTACTTGTTATATATGTTTATATATCAGTATATAAGTTTTATAAAGTTTACATTAGACGGGTCCAACCATCTAAGTTTTATTTAACAAAAACGTTAATTTTACGGTATTAGCCGAAAAAGTCGTAAAAGTTATGTTTATAATTTTATAACTTATAAAACTTAACAAGTTACCATTTTTATAATTTATACACTTATTCCACCTTTTACATATTTATATAAATAGAATCCATAACTTAGTGGATTTTAGTTTATATTTTATATAATATAATTTTGAGTTCTTATATAATAGTATTATACTTTATTTTTCAAAAATCTGATTTTTATCTTCACTTTCACCAAAACTGCCATATCATGAGTTCTATATGGAGATAGAAGCTCAAATTTTTATCACATAAACTACATGATATGTTCTACATTTAACTCTCCTATAGCTACTGTTGAATCATCTTCTATGTATTTTCAAAAAATCGTCCAAAACAGTAACCTCAGATTTATACCTTAAACTTGTTTTGATCATATCTCACTCATTACAATGATTCCATTGCATGGCCAACTCTCACATGTGTACAAGACCCATAGCTTACTGTAAATCCATTCTACTTCATCATTTTATCAGTTTACCATATGGTTCTTTACTGTTTTATACAGCCATCAAATTTAACCAAGATTTTAACCTTGTTTCTTATAGTTTTTCACCTTTTTATTCATGTTTATCAACAACAAATCCCCACATAACATTTTTATCATCATATAATCATCATACATATACAATAGGAAATAAAATACATGTTTACATAATCAAAATAACAAGAGGATGAGGAGGACAATCTTTATACCACCAAGTTGATGTAGGTTATGATTTGGACTTGGTTTTGGATGGAGAAACTTGTGCATAGCCAACACCATCTTCAAGAACACCATTCTTCATAAACTCCTTGTGGGAAATCAGCCCCAAGACATCATGAAAACTCCTCCATGGATGTTATAATCACCACCAATCTTCATCTCTTTTGAAGGAGATTAACATATGTAAGTTATAACAATAGTTTGTGGTTAAATTTGGATTAAATGGAGGTGTTTTTGGTGAAGTATAGACGAAATCATAGAGAGAGTAGAGAGGATTTTAGCTTGTTTTGCATGGGTGGAAGTGGTGCAAATGGTTTTGCTTGTGGGTTTTGAGGTAAGCTTGGCTTAATAGTTAAGCTAAGGACATGTGTTAGGCTTCCTTGGGAAGCTTTTGACACATAAGGGGTGTAGTGGCTTGTTAAGGCCGGTTTGAGTGGGGGTGGGACAAGTGTCCCACTTGTCTCATCCCCACTTATTTACGGGTACTTCTCGATTCTAGTTTCCTCGATTTGCGTGCCCTCGGGTCGTTTTACGAAAAACGTTTTTATAAATTATGAATCAACGGCACAAAACGAATCTAATAAAAATTGTCTCATCAAAAACGGAGTTCGAAAACGTAAATACGTAATCCTAAGGTTTCCGGTTTAGTCGTAAAGGACGTTAAAATAAAATCGTAAGTCCTAGTCTCTTCTCGTAAATTTGTGAGTTTATGAACCAACACAAATTTAAAACTCAAAAATAATATTCACGGATAAATTTATTTTCTGAAATGTCGGACTGTCACCAAAACGGTGTATGTAAACGTAAGCACGTAACGTTGAATCCTCCGGTTTAGACGTAGTCGATGCTACTTCAAGATGTGAATCCAAATTTCTTCCCAAAAATATGTGAGTTCATATTATAACATTAAAATAATGTTTTTAAATAATATTCGAGAATAAAATATCAACCATAAATTGACGGATTGTCACACAATCCATGGTTAGGGCATCTCCTCAATAACTCTCTAAACTCCTCCCAAGCATCACTAAAGGTTTGACTAGGTTTTTGTTGAAAGCCTATAATTAAGTTCCTCAAAGCCGTGGTATTAGATGGGGGAAAGAACTTGTTCAAAAACTTAGTAGTGAAACCATCCCATGTGGTGATACTATCGGGTGGTTGTGTATCTATCCAATGCTTAGCCGGACCCTCTAGTGAAAATTGCACCAATATCAACTTAATGGCATCATGGGGAACTCCATTGTACTTAATGGTATTGCAAAGAGCAAGAAATCTCTTAAGGTGATCATAAGGATTATCATTCTTGTTTCCATAAAAAGGTGTGTTTGAAACCAAGTTAAACATAGCCATTTTTAGCTCAAATGAATTTGCGGGAATATCGGGTATCTTGATAGCATCGGCATATCCGTGAACATTGGATTGCAAACGTTCCATCAAAGAACGAGTATCAACTCCGGCCATGGCTTCTTGTTGTGGATGAATCAAAGCACAATTCTTGTGATCGGCTTGATGGACGGTGGTGTTCCTACTCTTTCTATTTTTCTTCCTTTTCAGAGGAAGGGGTTGTACACCAATCGGTATTTGTGCACGCCCGCGAGTGAGCATGCAAATCAATACGAGGAATGAGAGAGAAGCTCTCGTGTGACTTTGAAGAGAAAAGGATTATCCCCTTCGAGTTTCAATATGAAATATCCACAAGAAAATAATAATATACGTATGTACTACTTGGGTGCAAGACCCCCAATGAAGCCTTCCTTCTTAGAATACGCACAAGTGAACGGGGGGTTAGGTGGCGCGAAGCACTTAAGTACCTATTGACTCTTAGATGGCATTTTATAGCACATCGCCTTTCTATTCACTTTGTAGTTCGTATTCTTCAATTTATTGCCTATTGGAAGTATTTATCTATTCTTGCTTAATTAAATTTGATCGATACACGTGTCAATGACCGGAACGCTCCCTAACACGGTGTATTTCCTCGACAATACTTATGGAAATAGGTAACTTGGTAGTTCTTATACCTATACGTATTTATATATAATAATATATGGAAATTTTTTTTGTATTTATTTGATTTTTTTTAATAAAATACTATATGTACGTAAAAACGATGAAAACCGATATAATATATATTTTTGGGTGTAATCTTTTAGGAAAAAGATTACTTTCTGGATTTTTTATTTTTTTTTGGTTCAATTCTTTAGGAAAAGAATTGATTTTGTGATTTTTTTATGTTTTTGTATTTTTATCTTTTTGATTTTTTTATTTTTTTATTATAATACGTAAAAAATAACGTTCACGAGGTGAACGGATCCCAAAAGCCAATGAAAACCGTCAATCGATAGTCTCTCGTAAAGTCAAAGAACCAGCAGCGGCGCCATTTGAAATGTGTATAGTTGAAGTTCGTTTTCTTAGTTCTTAACAAATTGAAAGTCCTAACAAGATCGAGTTTTTAATTGTTTTTGGTTGGTAAAGTATTTGGATATTCTATATCTAATTCAAACAAATCCTTGCTAAAATGAAAAATAAAGTCTACTTATACGTAAAACAAAGTGCACAAACCAAGTATTTATTCAATTAAAATGCTCAAATGTAAATTCTACAAAATATAAGGACTGAAAATGTAAATTCAGTGAAAAATAAATGCCAAAAATACAAAGTCAAAAAGTCAAAGGACTAATTATGTAAAACAGTCAACAAATTTGGACTAGTAATGAAAATATTTCTAACAAAGTAACTAATTTTTAACAATTTTGAAAACTAACTAACCACTTTTTAACAAACTTGAAACTAGAAGGACTTGAATTTTGCAAAACCTAATTAAATGGGAATTTAGCTTGTAATGGAAACTGTTTAACAATCAAAGGACTAGAATGCAATTTCTAAAACTTTTAAACCAAAAACGGGCACAAGGACTTCAATAAGCCCGTTTGAGCTTATTTCTTAACCAAATAAGCTCAAACCAATTTCAAAAGTCTTAATATTGAAATTAAGCTAGACTTGTGAAAGGAAATAAGCTGAAACTAGCTAGAACTCAAATAAGCTAAATCCATTAAGCACAAAATAAGCTACCCAATAAGCTACACATGCACAACTTGATTTTATTGCAAAAACCTGTTAACCAGCCTACTAGAAGAAGGGGAAATCTTGTTTCAAAGAAAATGATTCATTAATAAGCTCACAAAATGAAAATAAGCTAAAATGAGCTTATGTTGACTTTCGTTGACCCAAAATCCAAAAATCTGAAAATCTCAAAACTTATCCAGGAACACTTTTTGAAGTGATTTGTGAAAGAAAATAAGCAAGTTTCTGAAGCGGATAAGCTAGTATGAGAAAACAGTCAAGCTATTTATCACAAGGAATTGAAAATGCTCAAGTGCTTAAACAAATGATTATATCTAGCTTATTACTGGATACTGTATAATTTCCTGCTACACACTTAAACTACATATGTTGTATGAGGGCTAGAAACAAATTTCAAGTAAATCCATCAAGTAACAAAGAAATGGCAATGATTTGAAAATCAAGACTTTTCTGAAAACTATTTTATCAAAGCTGACCCAAACTTTTTAGGATGCCATTTGCCTTTTTGACTAAAGACTTGACCTGAAACTTTGTAAACTAGTTTACCTTGACCTATTGAATGAATAAGAACTAGAATTAACCAACTACAACTACTTGAACACAATTAAACACCTATTACCAAACAGTAGTTTAACTGAACTTATAAAACTTTTGTAAAGGAATTTTGAGTTAAAAGCCACAATGATCAAAGACAGATATCAAGCTAAGTGTAATGACTGAAATGTGATGAAAAGAACCCAAGTTCAAGTTATGAAACAAACTTTTACTCTAAATGCAATATCAAGGTAATATGACTGATTTTAAGTATCTAGTGATGAAAATTAAGCTAGTGATTAAGTTCTAAACTGCAAATAAGCTACTAATTCATTAACATCTACTCAGTAACACATTTGATCATACATTCAAACAATATTACACTAAGAATTTAGCATGCCTGCAACAGTTTAGAGGAATCATAAATGCAGAAATAAAAAACCTTTTAGCTAGGGCCTCCTTTGGGGAGTAGAGTAGCGTTGAGCTATCTAGCTAGTGCTAAACCACCACCTTAGCACTAGTAACTACTAATCAACAACCAATCAACAGCTAATCAACCCTTAAACGCCATTGATGATCAGAAAACCTTCAATGTTAAGTAATGGATGATCAGAACTAAGAACTCAACTACAGGATGAACTCAATCAGCAACAATCTTCAACAAGCTTCTAATGATCACTCATGATCATTAGAAACAAAGCAAAGACAATGCAAAATGAACAGTAGATAAGCAGTGAAAGAATTGGAGGGAAATTTGAATTTTATTGGTTATGAGTGAAAAGTGGTTACAAAGTTTGTTATAACTACCTAACAGACTCTTAAAAGGTTGTCAAGCTTTTGAGAGTTGTTAACTACAACTACTAACAAAATTGAGAGAGAACTAAAATCTAGTGTGTGTGTTTTCACACTAGCTAACTATCAACAAATGAGAGACTCTAGGCCTATTTATAGAATGAGAAAGTGAAGTAGTTGGGGAGATTGACGTGTCCATTCCAATCATTTTACTCCACGTGTCGAAATTCTGCTAATTGAAATTTGCAGGTGAAGAACTCAATTGGGGATTTTTGATTAAGTGGTTGTCATGTTAATTGAGTTGTTGGGTTGTATTCGTCTCTTGATTTTGATTAACTTTGATGTTGATAACAACTTCTGAAATGCACTCTATCTCATTCCCGTTCCTGGCAATTTTTGTTTGAAGAAGATGACACCTGGCAGTTTGTGGTTGGATGAGAGATAAGTACATGGATCATTATCCATTTTGGTGAAATATGATTGGCTAGTTGATAAGTTGGTTTATCACACTGTTGTGATTGGTTCATTTAATGAAGGCGGATGTAAGTGGGGTGAGGTGGCAATCTGAGTCACTCTTTTCTTGGCTCCTCATTGGTTGAAGCCTTCTTCACATGGATCAAGCACAAGTTACTTTCCAAAGTTGGCAGAAAAGGTCCTTGTACTTGGCAGTTTGGTATTTTAGGCTAGAATCTTCATTCCTTTGGCAATTTCAGTCCTTCCACTTTCATTTCTGAACATTTAAACCTTTTGACTTGGTTGACTTCATTTTTGACCATGTTTGACTTTGATCTTGACTATGGCAAATGTACACTTTTCGTCCTTCATCTTTGAAATATTGTCAAGATAGGTCCTTTATCTTTGAAATGTTGTGACTCTTGATCCTTCTTTGTCTTTTTCATCCAATTAAGCTTGATTTTCCTTTGTTTGCTTGAAATTGTATCCTTCTTACCTATTTGATCACACACAAAGAACATACCACATAATACTGCTTTTATAGCACAAAAGTTAGGTAATTTCCTTGTGTTTTAAGGTATTTTGTTGATTAATTGATATGAGTATTTGCTCATATCAAATTAGTTATACAAGAATAAGCAGTTACCCTGTTTCAAAATAATGAGCCAAATATATAGGAGAGATAGGCACATGTGATTGGTAAAAAATGAGGCAGTTATGTTTCAAAATATAATGATGAAAATCTTGAAAAGGTATAACTTATCTTGTGCATTAAATTAAAAGTTACCAACTCCTAAAATTACGGCCCAAATTTTCGTCAAAAATAACAACTAGGTAGGACCCAATGGTTGTCAACGGTAAAAAATAACCTATCAACGCCCAACGACTATATTCTTGTCAACGTTGGAAAATGCCATGTCAACGTCAAAATTCGTCCTAACAACGTTTGGAAATAAATCTGTCAATTTCCAAAAATAAAAATAATAAAAATGAAAAATGACCTTAACAAAGTGATTTAGCCTAGTGAAGATAACCAATAAACTGAAAATTACCATAGGGTGGCAAGCATTGTCCAATCATGCACACTTGCTTAAGCAAGATAGACATAACAGTCCTCAAGTGTCCCTTGCTAACCAAAGTTCTTAACAGTGAAGTTACCTCATCAAATCCTTTGTAACTTCCCAGGTAAGCCCAATAAACATTATACCCAAGTCTCACAACATACCACATCCAATTCTACGCCAAAAAGTCTTGGCAGCGTGCATAGTATATCAACTTTGCATGCTATAGTGCCTCATGAGTTAGTAAACTAATTCATACTCACCAGTGGACATAATCTAGAATTGTGATAAGATTATTATATGAATACCCAAAAAGTCCTAAAGGTTTCCTAAACCTCCCCTTAAACTATGTTACATAAGTTGCCAAATAAAATGCATTTAATAAAAATTTATGTCAAGCTAGGAATATAAATATTCCAACCATCATCCATAAACTGAAACATGCTCCAATATTGCTCCAAGAATCCATAAGCAACTCTGTATCCATTTGTACAATGCTAACAACGCCTGCATAATTAGATCAAAAACCACAAAACTAACATGTTGCTGACAACGTCAATTTAACACTTATCAGCGTTAAAATAACCTTTGTCAGCGTTAGACAAATAAAGTGGAAAATCTAGTTTTGTACAAAGAACAATAACAATGCATATCATGTACATACTTATACAATAAGTCCCCAAAACACATATCAAGTAAGATTGATCATTCCAATACTTGTTACCAAGTATTGAAATCTCCCAGTATCAAAAGGTTTAGTTAATAAATCAGCCACATTTTCCTCTGTGTCAACCCTATCTGGTTGTATTAAACCTTTTTCAAAACAATCTCTTATAAAGTGATGTCTAATTTCTATGTGTTTTGTTTTTGAGTGATGTACATGATTTTTAATAATGCATAAAGTATTGTTATTGTCTACAAAAATCTTGGTATGCATGAAATTATACCCATAATCCAACAGCTGGTTCTGAATCATAATACTTGTCCACAACAAGCAGCTGCAGCTACATACTCTGCTTCAGTTGTAGAATTGGCCACCACTGTTTGTTTCTTTCATTGCCAAGATATCAACCTACTCCCAAGAAATTGGCATCCACCAGTTGTGGATTTTCTATCAAACTTGTCACCCCCATAATCACTCTCTGAATATGCAATAAGCTCTAAAGGAGAATCTTTTGGATACCATAATCACAATGTGGGATAGCACCTAAGATACCTAAAAATCCTCTTGACAGCATGAAGATGACACTCTTTGGGAGTCACTTGATGGCGTGCACATGCACACACAGCAAACATAATGTCAGGTCTTGAAGTTGTGAGATACATCAATGATCCAATCATTGACCTATAATGCCTGAAATCCACCTCTTTTCCATCTCCAACCTTTCCCCAAGGGTGTTCCTTATCCATGGGTGTGCTAGCCCGTTTCTCATGTGGAGAAAAGCCAAACTTCTTCAAGATTTCTGCTACATACTTGTCTTGAGCGATGAAGATACCATCCTCTTTCTACTGAACTTGTAACCGTAGAAAAAAGTTCATCTCTCCCATTGCACTCATCTTGAACTTGTCTGTCATGAGTTTGGAAAAGTCTTCCCTCATCTTTGGACTAGAAGAGCCAAAGATGATATCATCCACATAAACCTGAACAAGTAAGAAATCCTTACTAGTCTTCTTTGTAAACAAAGTCTGATCTATGGTGCCCCTTTTGAATCCATTTTCCACCAGATAGGTGGACAATGTACCATACCATGCTCTTGGGGCTTGATGAAGTCCATACATAGCTTTCTTCACTCTATACACCTTGTCTGGATGTTCTGAATCTTCAAAACCAGGAGGCTGCATTACATAAACCTCCTCTAAAATTGTGCCATAAAGAAAAGCACTCTTCACATCCAATTGATAGACTGTAAATCCAATGCAGGAAGCATAGGCTAGAAAAATCCTTATTGCCTCAATCCTTGCAACAGTTGTAAATACCTCCTCATAGTCTATCCCTTCCTCTTGTGTATATCCTTGAGCAACTAAACGTGCTTTATTTCTGACCAAAATTCCTCTCTCATCCTTTTTTGTTTCTAAGAACCCATCTTGTCCCAATAGGTCTGACATGTCTGGGACAATCAACTAACTCCCAAACATCTTGAATAGCAAATTGGTGAAGCTCATCTTGAATTGCTTCCACCCAACTTGGTTCTTTGAAAGCATCAAAATTATTCTTGGGTTCCTGTTGTGATAGAAAACTGGCAAACAAACATGCTGGAACAAGAGGGGTATCAACCTTCTTGTGAATATTGGAAATAAATCCTCCATGATTCTGATGAGACCTTCTAGTTTGCACAGGAGTCATCACATCACCTATGATTAAAGAAGGAGGATGATTCTTCATGGTAGATGTAAGTACTCCTCCTTCAATGATTGTGTTATCATCAATTTCAGTCTCCAAATTGCCAACATCTTCTTCAAATGCTCTTCCATCATCATCAGAATGAACCTCTCCATTTATGTTTGAAGGATCACCTTGTTCAAAAACACTGAAAGGGAACAAAAGGTCAAAAGAGTTGTCAACGTCTGAATAAAGGTTGTCAACGTTTGAGATATCAACGCCTGAATTTGTCTTGTCAGCGCCAGATTTTCCTTTGTCAGCGCCTGAAGAATCATGCATGTTTTCAACTGGTGATACTTGTGGACCACCTTTTTCCTTTCCAGCAGAAGCAAATGCATCTGTCCATATAGGAATGGTAATATACTCAAGTATGGGTGCTGATTTGTCTACATGTGATCCATCCTCCTTATCAACCTGTATACCTAAAATTTCAACAACTGGTTCTTCCACAACATTTGAAGTCACCTTCACAATGTCTGGATTAGTAACAGGCATATAATTCAAAGTTCTAGATAGAGGTTCCAAGTCAAATAACCAATTTGGACCACTCTTAGGATCACTAGGTTTACTTTCTAAGAACCTAACATGTACCTTTTCAAGTATACATTTTTCTTTCTTAATGTAAACCCTATATCCTCTACTCTGCACTGAATAACCCATAAAGTAGCCTTCATCACCTTTAGCACTAAACTTTCCTACGGCATCACTAGTGTCTAAAACAACTACATGACAGCCAAAAGGTTTAAGAAAACCAATGTTAGGTTTCCTACTCCAAAATAGTTCATAAGGTGTCTTATTATGGATTTTGTTGATCAATGCCCTATTCTGAACATAACAAGCTGTATTCACAGCCTCAACCCAAAAATCAATAGGAAAGTGAGCATCAGCCAACATAGTCCTAGCTGCTTCTATGAGTGTTCTATTGTTTGTCTCAGCTACCCATTTTGTTGTGGGGTTCTAGCTATACTAAACTATCTAGTAATCCCTTTCTTGGCACAAAAGTCATCTAACAACTTATTTCTAAACTCACCACCATTATCACTTCTAAGCACCTTAACCTCATTCCAAGTCTTTTTCTCTAACTAGGTAATAAAGTTAATCAAAATATCAGCAGTCTCACTTTTCAAAGGTAAAAAGAAAGTCCAAGTAAATCTAGAAAAATCATCAGTGATGACAAAACAGTAGGATTTACCATTTAAGCTTTCTATATTAGTTGGACCAAACAAGTCCATATGTAGCAAGTGAAGTGGTTTAGAACTAGAATGCACAAGTTTAGACTTAAAGGAGACTTTGTGTTGTTTGCCTTTAAGACATGCAACACAAGAGTGGTCATTGTGGAAAGCCTTTTCAGGCAAACCATCAACTAAACCATGTCTCACAAGTCTATTTATGTTCTTAAAATTAATGTGCCCTAACCTTCTGTGCCAAAGATTACTCTCATCAACTGAAGCCTTAGCAAATAGACATGACAAATTATTATTCATCCTAATTCCATTAAGATTCACATTATAAATGTCCTTATGCCTAAGTGTTCTATAATCAATGAATTTCTCATCTGGTATTTTAAAATCTTTGCTCAACACCAAGCATTCAGTATCAGTGAAAAGAACCTTATATTTGTTACCATACACCTGTGATACACTAAACAGATTATAGTCAATTTCTTTTACCAAAAACACGTTCTCAAAACACAAATTGTTGGTGATAAGAGTTCCTTTGCCAGTGATAGTTCCATATCCGCCTCCAAAGTACACTTTTTCACCATCTTTAATGGGAGTGAAGTTTGTCAAGTAGGCTTCCTTCCCCATCATGTGCCTAGAGCATCCACTATCCCAATAGCCATAATCATTAACCTGCTTTTGAATGCCCTGCACATAAAGAAAACAAATTAGTTTTCTTTGGGAACCCAAGCCTGACCAGACTTGGATTCATTTGGTTGTTCAACAAGAACAGACTTAGTCCTTATAACAACCCCTTGTTCATCCCTTTTTGGATTAAACACCCATTTAACCCCAATTGGTTTAGTTATGACCTTTGAAATATAATGAAATCTGTTACAGGTCATGGAAATCCCATCTGCATTAGGGTTTTGGTCTTGTTTAGGTCTCCAAAATAAGCTAGAAGAAGCTTTAGACCCCTTTACCTTTGGTTGCAAGTATTTGGCATTACTAGGTCTAGCAGCATTGGAAACATTCTTGTAAGCGTTACAATTGTTCTTGTCAAGGCTGAAATTACCCTTATCAGCGTTGAACCTAGGGCTTGCTACAGGAACCCATTGTCTGTTAGACCACGTATTGGTATTCTGAAAAGGCCTTTGTCCATAAGTATTAGACCCTTTAGTAAAGAATGGGGCTGGTCTAATGACTTGTGGACTTTGCTGGACAAAAGATTTGGGTTTGACCATGGTTGACTTTCTATCAGCGTTGACCTTTGAAGCATTGACACATTTATAAGCCAAATGTGAAAAGCTTCCACAAGTATAACAGGCTTTTCTAGACATGACTCTAGGTCTAGATGAAAAGAAACATGTCCTATTATCACTAATTTAACTTTTTGGTGACCTAGGTTTTCTATACATTTCTGCATATTTAATACTAGGTTTTCTATCAACGTTGAAGTCAAGATCAACAATCTTGCCAGTAGTAGGATTGGTCACTTTTATGGGTGTAGACTCATTTGGCATGTCACTAAGCATGCCACCTTTAACAAACAAAGTAGGGTTGGCTTTCTTCCATTGGTCTAAATCTGTTAATTTCTTCTTGTATTCCACTATTGGGGTGAGAACTCTAGGTGGAGGAATAAATTCCTCTTCTTGGAGTTCTGGAATACCAGTCCAAGACAGATCCTTTCTAAGGACACCATAAAAGTTCCCAGTAGGTGGTGGTACACCAGCATACTCTTTCATCCGAATCCCACTCCTATCCTTATAATCCCTTTGTTCACTAACATATTTTTCTAGGGTTTGAGATGCTTTATCAAAATTTTGAAATTTAAGATCTACATTATCTTTGTTTTTGATAGCCTCATCTAACTTATCTTGTAAAACACCATTGGATCTCTCCAAAATGTTCCTAACCTTAACACTAGCATTTAAATCATGAGTTAAAACATTGATTTGATCTTTTAGGTCAAACTCCATTTTCTTATATTTAGCCACGGTCTTTTTAGTTTGAGTAAGAGCAAGTTGATAATTAGATAACTTGCATTTTTCATCAAAAACATCTGCTGTTAATTTTAAAACTTCTTTGTTAAGCTTTTCAGTGTTTAGACGACAACCCTTACTACAAAATACATCATCATATACCTCATTGTCTGATGAAGATGAAGAATGTGCCATGAGAGCATAGTGAACATGCTCCTCTTCCTCCTTTTCTACAACCAAGGCCTTGTTCTCTTCCACATCCTTGGCCAAAAAGCTCCAATCCCAGCCAACACCATCTTTGTCTTGCATGGCTACCATAGCTTTTGTATCTTCAACCTTGACGATTTGGATTGAAGGCTTTCCAACATCAGATCTTCTAGGAGATCTACACTCTCTCATAAAGTGACCCAATCTATGGCAATTGTAACACTCAACCTCGGATTTATCAAACCCAGCAGTGTCTTTAGCATTAAAATTCATCTTCTTCCTAAATCTTCTATTCTATCTATTGGCCCTTATGCTAGAAAGTGCCATATTCCACTTTATGTCCATCTCTTCCAAGTGCTCATCACTAATTTTCTCAAGGTCCTCATATGTAATCACTGAACCATTGGGAAATGAAGCAATGTATGCACACATTGTATCTAGATCAATACCAGCAGGCTTAACTCTTGGTGAGTCAATATTGTATGTGTCAGCGTCTGAATGTGAGGCGCTGACAAAGCTTGTTCCAAAGTTGACACAAGGTGATACAGTAACGGGGTGCATGTATTACTCCCTTTGATCAAATTGACCTTCACTATGTGAGAAGAAAGCCATATTACCATTGGTAGACTTACTTCCTTGATCCAAAAGGATTTCACTCTTTACAAACCTCAGTTTATTGTAAACATCATCAAAGGTGGAACTTTTGTGAGTATTATAAGCAATCATAGACCTTGATTCAATCTTCCATGCATCACCAAGACTTTTAAGGAAAGTGGTGATGATATCAGCATCATCATGCACTGTTCCCATAAATGATAACTTGTTTGTAATGTCAAGAAGTCTACTTCTCTCTCCACTTAGCTTTTCAATGGGAAGGGCTTTAAATACAGCATACTCATGCAAGAGTTGCTTCTTTTTCTCTGAGGCAGTATCATTATTACCACCATAAGCAACTTGAAGGGCTACCCAAAGTTCTTTTGCAGAATCATAGCCTCTATATTTGTGATGATTTTCTTGTCCCAAGGAAAGTTTGAGGATGCTTAGGGTTTTCATATCGTTCCTTCTCTTTGCAACGTCCTCAGCTGAGACAGCTCTTCCATCTTCAGGTTTTTCTTTTCGATCCTCAGCACTTAAACCTGGAGTTGATCTTAGAGTGATATCAGCTAGGATCTTGGCAGCCTTATTGAATGTGCTTCCATATTTAATAATTTCCCATAAGGTGTGGTCATGGATTTGAAGATACTGCTCAAAATTGAACTTCCATAGTTCAAAGTTGTCTGGGTCTAGCATGGGAATATTGATGTTAGGGCTTGAGGAGGAGGAGGCTAACTCAGGAGTAGACATGTTGTTTGAATTTTAGGGTTTCTTGAAAATTAGGGATTTTGGCGATTTAGGGTTTTTGTGTTCTTTAGATTAAAGTTTCTCAACAAGCTCTGATACCACTTGTTGATCCCAAACTTAGATCGATTTAGCTTGTGTAAACGAGATTAAATCAAGTTAAACACGTAGAGAAACTTTGTTGTATATGAAACAATTCAAGTATTATGCGGAATTAATACTTAAACAAGAACACACAAACAAGATAAACCAAACTTTCACTTTGATTGGTTAATCAAACTTGCGTACAATGAAAGTGTAAAACATATATTGAACTAAAACCTTAAGGCCTCCTTTTATAGACTAAGAAGCCTTGTACTAGAGTCTACGTATCAGCTATTTTAGGTAAGGATAAACATAAGGAATACATTGTCGAACATATCTTTACTAGACACATACTAGAAACATAAAATGTGTAGACTAAGTCTTCTATCAGTGCTTGACTTCTTCTTATCAACGCTTGACTTCTTCCTGTCAACGCTTGTCCTGTCAACGCTTAATTTCTTCCTATCAACGTCCAAATTGCTCTTGTCAGCGTCCAAGTGTCTTGACTTCATTTTATTCCCAACAGTCTGAATAGTACGTTCCGACTGTCCGTCGGTCTAAGGATGAAAGGCAGTGCTGAGCTTAAGTCTGGTGCCCCAAGATTTCTATAGACTCTGCCAGAAACGTGATGTGAAACGGGGATCTCTAACAGAGTCTGCCAATTTGCTTCTGAAAAGTGTCTGCCAATTTGCTGACCGAATGCTCCTTGTGGATAGGCAGAAAATGAGCAGATTTAGTCAATCTATCAACAATAACCCAGATGGCGTCGTTCTTCCTCTGAATCACAGGAAGACCAATAACAAAATCCATGGTGATTTTGTCCCACTTCCATCCTAGAATATCAAATGGTTGTAGTAAACCACTAGCTCTCTGGTGTTCGATCTTCAGCTACTGACAGATCATACATTTAGAAACGAAGGTGGCGACATCTTGCTTCATACCACTCTACCAGAAATGTTGCTTGATGTCGTGGTACATCTTGGTAGAACCAGGATGTATGGTAAATGGAGAGCTGTGAGCTTCAATCAGCACAACTTCCCTGAGTGTAGAGTCATTAAGAACCACTAGTCTAGTGCCTTGCCATAAGATACCGTCATCATCAACACGAAACTCCATCTGCTGATCAAGGTTCAGAATGATAGCCTAAATCTCACCATCGTCCTTCTAAGCTTCCTTGATCCTAGAATGTAAGTCTGGTTCCACTCTAAGATTCGCCTAGTAACCATGTTTTCCTCGTACACAAAACTCAATATCAATCATTTCTAGGTCACGGATGATCTCCTTTGTAATCCAAATGCCAACAATCATACCCGACCTTCTGCTTAGAGCATCTGCCACCACATTCGCCTTATCAGGATGGTAATGAATGTTGGTGTCGTAATCCTTCAGTAGCTCTAACCATCTTCTTCTGTCTCATGTCCAGTTCCTTCTGGGCGAAGATATACTTGAGACTATTGTGATCGGTGAATATGTCACATGATTCATCATACAAATAATGTCTCCAGATCTTCAATGCGAAAACAACTACTGCAAGCTCCAAATCATGAGTAGGATAGTTTTCTTCATAAGGTTTCAGCTGTCGTGATGCGTATGCAATAACCTTCCCATGTTGCATGAGAACGCAGCCTAGACCCTTTCTTGAAGCCTCACTATATATCTGAAATCCACCTGAGCCAGATGGGAGAGTAAGAATAGGTGCAGTCACTAACTTCTGCTTAAGATCTTCAAAGCTCTTCTCTCGTTCTTCTGTCTAGACGAATTTCTCTCTTTTCCTCATCAGCTTAGTCAAAGTTAAGGCTAGCCGTGAAAAGTTCTCTAAAAACCTGCGGTAGTAGCCAGCTAATCCCATAAAACTTCTGACCTCTGTTGCAGATGTAGGTCTCGGCCATTTGGTGATAGCTTCAACCTTTGTAGGATCCATGGTGATCCCTCTGTAGATACAATATGGCCCAGAGATGCCACCTTGCTTAACCAGAACTCACACTTGGAGAACTTGGCATACAACTGCTTCTGACGAAGAATCTACAAAACTGTACGACGGTGTTCCTCATGTTTCTCCTTGGATTTGGAGAAATCAGGATGTCATCAATGAACACGATAACGAACTTGTCTATAAAATCATGGAAGACACGGTTCATCAGATCCATGAAGACTGCTGGAGCATTTGTTAGTCTGAATGGCATGACTACGAACTCATAGTGCCCATAACGTGTACTCTAACACCCCACCAAATGCTATACGCAGCGGAACTACAACATTTGGGTGCTAGGCAGTTATCATCGCACACAAGATATATCGAACGACTCCAAAGAGACGTCAATTTAAAACTTAAATTAAAAATTGTTAAAAAGATACATGTCTACGGTTTTCCAACCCCAATTGATACAACAGAGTTTTGCGTTTTCGGTCCCCATGAATCTCAACCCAAAAGTTACAGTTTTCACATCAACATGACATCAAAGTTAAAAATGTTTAAGTAATAACGGGAGGAAAAACAAGTAGACTCCAAGCTCCACACACAACATCCATCCCATGCACGCTCCATGCTACACTTCAGCGGTTACCTGAAACACATGCTAAATTTGGTCAACGAAAACGTTGAGTGGAATTCATAGGTTTTACAATTCATTTTGAACATATGTGAAATAAAAACCATTCACGATCATTCATAGACTTGTCAATCAAACAATCTATATTCAAGGTACTGACAATTGTGTTTAAGCTCATGACACTAAACCGTTAACTCAATCACCCGCGTAATAATTACCGGCGTAATTCAGATGAAACCAGTGCCCCAACTAAGGCATCAGTTGCAATTATACCTTATCTCTTATCACAAATTATCCGTCCGCAGGGGGTATCAACGTACTAGCCCTCGTCTCGGATAGGGTAGTCAACCCCATAGTACTATCACTTTGTATAAGCGGCTATTTCTAATCCACGCTAGGACTAAACAATAGTTAATAGTTCATGAAATTAGGGCCTTTTGCAACTAGGTACTCAACACAATTTCAAAGGCACCATTCGGGTCCAACAATCATTCATGACATATGTTCATTTTGAAAACTAGCATGCATTTCCCTCGCGGGTAAAACAGTTTGAAATAATAATAAGCGAGGCTATAAATTCACACCTTATATAACAAGTAGTCGATAGTTCGAGAGACGGTCACTGACGACGATACGGATGCCCGGGTAATTCAACACCTATCAAACCAAATAACGCGTAATGAGTAATCTCATTTTAAAACCTTATGGTACTGTATAAAATACATAAATATTAGTCACTTGTGGCAATTACAACTCACGCCAAAACAAAACGACAAGTGTTACTCGTTTTATACCATTTGTCCTTATTATTAACGTTATCCATTTTTACTCATTTTCGCCGATACTTACCGAAAGTACGGACTGTTTTAATATACTTAACCATTTTTATAAAATTTGAGAAAATTCTCAAAAATACTATAAGACCTGTAGAAAACACATATTTAATCCCAACAAAAGTTTTCACTTCTACGACCCGTTACTCAACACTTTTCCAAAACTACGTTTTTTCGGACTGAAATTGTACTTTGACCAAGTCGGACTCATTTGACCCGTTTAAAATACTCCATTGACCCATTTGACACCTAAGTTCTATAATAGACTCAAATGTGCAGGTTTGACACCAAAATTCAACCCTTGACCATTTACCAAACTAAACTTATAGTCCCCGGGATTTGACCTAAAACCAAGCATAATTTCGGATTATGACGGTTTTCATCTCCCGGTACACGAATTTCAAAACGTCGTAACTTTTGACTCGTTAGGAGTCGTAAGCTCTACCTTATACCAAATCGAAGCTAAGAAGATGCTCTACAACTCTATCCTATCCACAAGACCTGTTTTCAAAATAATTTTACGAAAATGCCTTAAACTTTCTGCCTAAAATCAACTATACAAAAATCACACCAACGCTCGTTTCCAAACCCATTTATCAACACTAGACATCATCCTAAGCATCCCTAATCACAACCAAACAACATTTTCAGTCCTAAACCCCTATTGATCATCAACCTCATAAAACCAAAATCATAAAAACAAGCATGCAAGTGATTATACCCATCTAAAACATCTAAAAACATAAGATTAAACATAAACCCAAGCTCAAAACATTAACCACCATGATCCCCAAACACCCCCCATTGAGCCGTGGAGTTTGGGTGATCAAAACCCACCAACCAAATTGATTTTGGTTGATTTGTTTGGTGTTCTAGCATCATTTTAGCATGAATTAAACATGCAAATGCCCAATTAACATCAAAAACGATTTTGAAAAATCTTGAATTTTTGGAAGAATTTTTGTTAATGCATGTTTGAAATAACCATGGATTAACACTCACTAGATGATTTTAGAAGGTGGTCTTTGATTAGAATTAATCAAAACTCAAAAAAAATTGATGTGGTGGTGGTGTTTGTGTGTTTGGCCGTCGGCCTAGAGAGAACAAGGGAGGGGGTTTGATCTTTTTTTTTGTGAAATGTTTTGTGTGTGTGTGTTAGTTCCCTTTTTGTGAAATGGGAGGGACCATTGTGCAATTTAAGCATTCTTTTGGCCTTAAGTAAAAACGACACCAAAACATTACGGGATTTACTCACTAGTCATTTTAGAAAATTTTACGGGAGTCGGGAATCATCCCAAACACTCCAAAATACATTTGGGATACTTTAAATGTACCCGGAAAGCAATAAAACTCACCCGACTCGACTTAACACGAACCGTAAGTAAAATTCTCGAAAAATTACATTATCGATAAAACGTCAATAATTATAGAATTTGGGCATCCATCGGGATCGTATTCGTCATCGTCCTTCTTAAATCGTCAATCGTCAAAATTATAACCTCGAACATCGGTTTCAACCAAAATACTAAAATATATAGCAATTAAAATTTATTAAAAATTTCAAAAATAAGCGTAATTTAGGGTAATGTTAGTGACCTCGGTTCTAGGGTATCACATCCACCCCTCCTTAAAGAGAGCGACGTCCCGGCGCTCACCTCTTCTTATACTCACATTTCGTGCCGCTGGAACAGATGAGGATACCTTTCCTTGAAAAAGTCCTCACGTTCCCAAGTGTATTCCGGTCCACGCCTAGAATTCCATCGAACCTTCACGATGGGAATTCTACTACGCTTCAGCCTCTTGACCTCTCGGTCCATAATTTCCACGGGTTCTTCCACAAAATGCATTCTATCGTCCAGTTGAATCTCGTCCAAAGGAATCACCAATTCCTTATCCGCCAAACTCTTCTTCAAGTTCGATACGTGAAACGTGTCGTGAATAGCACTATGCTCGCTTGGCAACTCTAACTTGTACGCTACTGGTCCAATTCGTTTAACGATCTTAAATGGTCCAATATACTTCGGACTCAACTTTCCTTTCTTCCCAAAACGAATTACACCCTTCCACGGCGATACCTTAAGCATAACCATATCTCCGACTTCAAATTCCAACGGTTTCCTTCTGTTATCGGCATAACTCTTCTGTCGGCTTCTCGCAGCAAGTAGTCGGTTCTTGATTTGCACAATCTTCTCTATCGTCTTTAAAACCATTTCGGGTCCAGTCAATTGACTTTATCCTACTTCACTCCAACACATAGGCGATCTACACTTCCTTCCATACAATGCTTCGAATGGTGCAGCCTCGATGCTCGCATGGTAACTATTATTATACGAAAACTCCACTAGAGGCAAGTGGCGTTCCCAACTTCCTCCAAAATCAATCACGCATGCTCGGAGCATGTCCTCCATCGTCTGAATAGTGCGTTCACTCTGGCCGTCAGTCTCCGGGTGATAAGCCGTACTTAAATTCAATTCAGTGCCCATCGCACGTTGAAGCGATTTCCAAAATTCCGAAGTAAATCTACTATCGCGATCCGAAATGATCGATAACGGTACTCCATGTCTGCAAACGATCTCCTTCACGTACACACTGGCCAGCTTTTCCATACTGTCCGTCTTCTTCATAGGTAAGAAATGAGCAGATTTCGTCAATCTATCCACTATTACCCAAATCATATCACATCCACTAGGAGTTCTGGGTAAACCCGTCACGAAATCCATAGCGATTTTCTCCCATTCCCATTCTGGGATCTCTGGTTGTACCAACAACCCAGACGGTTTCTTATGTTTGGCTTTAACCTTCGCACAAGTCAAACACTTACTAACGTAACGAGCAATATCCGCCTTCATATTCGGCCACCAATAAACTTTCTTCAGGTCATGATACATTTTATCCGATCCAGGATGTATCGAATACTTCGACTTATGAGACTCGTTCATAACCAAATCTCGTACTCCAGGCTTTCCTTCCTCGGATGAACACAACGGTAACCAAATCCGATTCTTGAAATATCTCAGTCCGTCTGACCTAATCACAAAAAGAGGTTTCAACCTTCTTCCCAAGTTCTCAGCATCAACATTCTCTTCCATTAATCCCCTCTCTTGAGCCTTCAGTATAGTTTCGATTAAGTCAACACTCTCAGTCATCACCAATGCTCTGACTCTCAAAGGTTTCTCTCGATCCTTCCTACTAAGTGCATCCGCTACAACATTCGCCTTGCCAGGATGGTAGCGAATTTCACAGTCATAGTCACTCAGTAATTCTACCCATCGTCTCTGTCGCATGTTCAACTCCTTTTGATCTAAAATGTGCTGCAAACACTTGTGGTCAGTGAATACAACACACTTCGTCCCATACAAATAATGTCTCCACAACTTCAACGCAAAAACTACAGCTCCTAATTCCAAATCGTGCGTCGTGTAGTTCTCCTCATTCTTCCTCAGTTGTCTCGACGCGTAAGCTATCACCTTTTCACGCTGCATCAACACCGCTCCATAACCCTTACGAGATGCGTCACAATACACTACAAAGTCTTCGGTTCCTTCTGGTAATGACAATATCGGTGCTGAACATAACTTGTCCTTGAGCGTTTTGAAAGCGAATTCTTCCTCATCTCCCTATTCATACACTCTATTCTTTTCGGTAAGCTTTATCAATGGCTTCGCAATCAACGAAAATCCTTCAATGAATCTCCGATAATACCCAGCTAAACCAAGGAATTGTCGAACTTCAGTCGGCGTTGTCGGTGCCGACCATTCCGTGATCGCTTCGACCTTGGCAGGATCCACGCGAACTCCTTTGTTATCAATTATGTGACCAAGGAATTGCACGGACTCTAACCAAAACTCACACTTCGAGAACTTCGCATACAACTTCTCTTTCTTCAGCAGATCCAATATCTTTCTCAGGTGCTTCTCGTGCTCCTCCTTACTCTTAGAGTAAATAAGAATATCATCGATAAAAACAATGACAAACTTATCTAGATACGGCTTGCATACGCGATTCATAAGGTCCATGAATACATCAGGCGCGTTTGTCAACCCAAACGGCATCACTCGAAATTCAAAGTGTCCATACCGCGTACGAAAGACAGTTACAGGAATATCCTCCTCTCTTACACGTAGTTGATGATACCCTGATCTTAAATCGATCTTTGAGTATACACAGGAACCTTGCAATTGATCAAACAAATCGTCAATCCTCGGCAATGGATACCGATTCTTAACCGTCAGCTTGTTGAGTTCTCTATAGTCAATACACATCCGAAATGAACCATCTTTCTTCTTTACCAACAACACTGGCGCTCCCCATGGTGATGAGCTCGGCCTAATAAATCCTTTGTCCATCAACTCCTTCAGTTGATCTGAAAACTCCTTTAACTCGGATGGTGTTAATCGATAGGGTGCACGCGCAACCGGCGCAGCTCCTGGCACCAGATCGATTCGAAACTCGACCTCACGGGTGGGTGGTAAACCCGGCAGCTCGTCTGGAAAAACTTCCGGATATTCGCAGATTACAGGTACCTCTTCAATCCTCGCCTCTAAATCACCATCACTCGAAACTTGTGCCAAAAACACATCGCATCTATTTTCCACATACTTCATCATTTTCAAACAAGAAATTACTTTCAAACGAGATGTGAATTCGTCTCCCTTCACAGTCAAGACTTTATTCCTCAACGGGATCTGAACTAACCTCTCTCCACAGACGATCACAACACTGTGCGCCATCAGCCAATCCATTCCCACGATTACATCAAACGATCCTAGCTCTATAGGCATCAAGTCGATTTTAAAAGCGTAATTTCCTAACTTCAAGGTACACCCTTTTAGTATAGAATTCGTACTAACGATTTTCCCATCGGCTAACTCCACGTTATAACTAGTCGCTAACAATACCGGTTTTCTATCGATATGACGACTAAATTTAACATCTACGAAACTCTTGTCGGAACCAGAATCAAACAAAATACTAGCATAACAAGCGTCTAGCAAAAAGGTACCGGTAACCACGTTAGGACCCTGTGTCAGCCGTCCCTACTTGATACACGGCAGCATCATTGTTACCTCCTTGCTTGTTTCCTGCCTTCGGGCAATTTCCTTGCTTATGACCTCTTTCTCCACATCCAAAACAACCCATCACTCTCGTAGCATTCGCCCCAGTGGCTACCCCTTTTGTTCGGCAATCAGACATCCTGTGACCCGCTTTTCCACATTTGCCGCACGCAGGCGGGCAATGCCCTACATGATACAAGTTGCATCGACCACAGTGGGGATTCACCTTCGCTCCTCTGGGGTTTGTCACAGCTCTCATCCCTTCATTCCTTCGTTGGTTGAACTGCTGATTGCGGTTCTGACCATTGTTGTTTCGGTTTCCACCTCGGCTTTGACCCTGGGATTGATTGCTCTGTGCCGCTTCCCACTTCCTCTTATTTCCTTCAGAAATGAAGTTCTTCTTGTCTTGGAGTTTGACATCCATCAACGCGTGAGCCATCTGGACCGCTTAATCAAACGACCCAGGTTTAGACGAAGTCGTCTCACCCTTGATATTACTGGATAGACCTTTGATGTACTGTTTCATCTTCTTGTTATCATCGGCAAAGGTGTCTGGACACAAAAGGCTTAGTTCATTAAACCTCCTGGTGTAAGCAGTGATATCGTTGTTTTTCAAAGTCAGGTGCCTCAACTCATCTTCCAATTGACCTAACTCCTCTTCAGGACAGAACTTCTTGGTCAAAAGAGCTTTAGTAGCAGTCCATGTTCTTGCATTCGCTACTGCCAACCCAACAGTGGCTACTTGGGTGTTCCACCAACTCAATGCATCGTCAAGAAATGTAGCAGCCGCAAAGTTGACCTTGTTCGCTTCCGAGCAACCACTAATCTCGAAAGTACTTTCAACCTTTTCTAACCATCTCCTGAGTTCTAGAGCTCCACCAGTTCCACGAAATTGCGTTGGACCACATTTTATGAAACTAGAGTAAGTACACTCTCTTGGGGCTTGCTGTCTCCCCACATTTCTGCCCTGGTCTGGGTTCCTTCCTGCTCGATCTGCATCTAGCGCATTCGCAATGGCTTCCTGAATCATCGTGTTCACACGGTCGGCGGTTAGTTTTGGAGGCATGGTGCGTTATCAAATACACCTCTCTGCAAAGACAGGGAAAATAGAAAAACAATGTAAGTATACACATCAAGATTAAGATGGATTTCTCTTTCAAGACATAATATAAATACAACGACACATCACTACAGAGTTACTAATATTCATCAATTCACATCACAAAAGATCAAATTAAAGACATATCACAGATCATGAAAGGTAAACATGGATTGTATTGATAATCAACCAAAATTGTGACAAGTATTGCCACTACAACCATTCACCATAAAACTTAAGTCCTCAAGTTTTTCGTCACAATGCCATCATACAAAAGTCTCAAACAGTTCTATTACAACGATCAAAGATAAAATACAAGACAAGCAACTAGGCATGTGGTGATCCACACGGCCTCTTGGATGGCGGTTCATCATCATCTTCCTCGGGTTCCCCATCGCTATCATCCTCGTCCACTTCATCCATCTTTCTATTTCCTTTGTCGTTCGGCCCACATTCAGTCGCCTTCTTCGTCCCTGACGTAGACCCACACTCAACCGCTACATGATTTCCCACAGTGATACAAACACCTCTGGCAGGTGGCTGGATCATGAAGTCATTAGCTTCCATTTCCAAATCGTCCACAAATCTCCAATCTGGGGGCAATGATGCTCTTACTCGATGCTCCCAACTCTGCATCCTAGACAATCTCGCTTGATCTTCCCTAACACGATCAAGACTGGCGCTCAAGTTCGCGATCATCGATCTTAGACTGTTGATATCACTCTTGTTTGCATTTCCATCATACTCAATTCTTGAAGTCCTTGCCAATAATCCTTGGTGTGCCCTTTCATTCTCGTCGAATCTGTCGATCACCCTCGATTCCACTATGTACCGCTCGGCCATCGATTCATCCAATCTTCTCACAACACGCCGTACATCATGATAAGCTCTTGGTCTGGGGCAGCAAACTCTTGAGATGCCCTGATGAAGAAAATTTGCGCTCGCTGCACCTTCGGATCTCCTGGGGATACCTGGTGCACCAACCAGATGAGAAGTACGTTGTGGGTAAATAGTTCTCCTTTGATCAAGGTCCTGGGCTTGCACATTGTTCGCCTCGGTCTGTCCTTCGACAGCTGTCCCAACATTTCCCCTTCGTGACCCACGACGTAATCGTTTCCATTACCATTAGGCGGTACCTCGGCCATTCCTGCAATAACAGAGAATTTTGGAGGGTACGTAAGATAACTATACAATATTTATAAATACATGCATGCAAATGCAATGCAAAGGTGGTACATATGCCCAAAATGCAATAATATGATGCTCATGCATGATTAATACAAGAATTACGGTGTCGGGTATTCCACGTATAATTTCAACGTTTACATATAGTAATTTCCATATTTACGTAATAAATACCCACATATATACTTCAACTCAAAAGTATACGTCAAATGCCATGAATACAAAAATAAACCTTACCGGAGCCATGCAGGATAGTTGTGTGCGCTTGGACAATTTCTTACGACACCAAAAGTTATAGTTTAGGAATTTTCAAAACGACCTAGTTCTCTATAACTCATGGCTCTGATTACCAATCTCTAACACCCCACCAAATGCTATGCGCAGCGGAACTACAACATTTGGGTGCTAGGCAGTTATCATCGCACACAAGATATATCGAACGACTCCAAAGAGACGTCAATTTAAAACTTAAATTAAAAATTGTTAAAAAGATACATGTCTACGGTTTTCCAACCCCAATTGATACAACAGAGTTTTGCGTTTTTGGTCCCCATGAATCTCAACCCAAAAGTTACAGTTTTCAAAACAACATGATATCAAAGTTAAAAATGTTTAAGTAATAACGGGAGGAAAAACAAGTAGACTCCAAGCTCCACACACAACATCCATCCCATGAACGCTCCATGCTACACTTCAGCGGTTACCTGAAACACATGCTAAATTTGGTCAACGAAAACGTTGAGTGGAATTCATAGGTTTTACAATTCATTTTGAACATATGTGAAATAAAAACCATTCACGATCATTCATAGACTTGTCGATCAAACAATCTATATTCAAGGTACTGACAATTGTGTTTAAGCTCATGACACTAAACCGTTAACTCAATCACCCGCGTAATAATTACCGGCGTGAATCAGATGAAACCAGTGCCCCTACTAAGGCATCAGTTGCAATTATACCTTATCTCTTATCACAAATTATCCGTCCGCAGGGGGTATCAACGTACTAGCCCTCGTCTCGGATAGGGTATTCAACCCCATAGTACTATCACTTTGTATAAGCGGCTATTTCTAATCCACGCTAGGACTAAACAATATTTAATAGTTCATGAAATTAGGGCCTTTTGCAACTAGGTACTCAACACAATTTCAAAGGCAACATTCGGGTCCAACAATCCTTCATGTCATATGTTCATTTTGAAAACTAGCATGCATTTCCCTCGCGGGTAAAACAGTTTGAAATAATAATAAGCGAGGCTATAAATTCACACCTTATATAACAAGTAGTCGATAGTTCGAGAGACGGTCACTGACGACGATACGGATGCCCGGGTAATTCAACACCTATCAAACCAAATAACGCGTAATGAGTAATCTCATTTTAAAACCTTATGGTACTGTATAAAATACATAAATATTAGTCACTTGTGACAATTACAACTCACGCCAAAACAAAACGACAAGTGTTACTCGTTTTATACCATTTGTCCTTATTATTAACGTTATCCATTTTTACTCATTTTCGCCGATACTTACCGAAAGTACGAACTGTTTTACTATACTTAACCATTTTTATAAAATTTGAGAAAATTCTCAAAAATACTATAAGACCTGTAGAAAACACATATTTAATCCCAACAAAATTTTTCACATCTATGACCCGTTACTCAACACTTTTCCAAAACTACGTTTTTCGGACTGAAATTGTACTTTGACCAAGTCGGACTCATTTGACCCGTTTAAAATACTCCATTGACCCATTTGACACCTAAGTCCTAAAATAGACTCAAATGTGCAGGTTTGACACCAAAATTCAACCCTTGACCATTTACCAAACTAAACTTATAGTCCCCGGGATTTGACCTAAAACCAAGCATAATTTCGGATTATGACGGTTTTCATCTCCCGGTACACGAATTTCAAAACGTCGTAACTTTTGACTCGTTAGGAGTCGTAAGCTCTACCTTATACCAAATCGAAGCTAAGAAGATGCTCTACAACTCTATCCTATCCACAAGACCTGTTTTCAAAATAATTTTTACGAAAATGCCTTAAACTTTCTGCCTAAAATCAACTATACCAAAATCACACTAACGCTCGTTTCCAAACCCATTTATCAACACTAGACATCATCCTAAGCATCCCTAATCACAACCAAACAACATTTTCAGTCCTAAACCCCTATTTATCATCAACCTCATAAAACCAAAATCATAAAAACAAGCATGCAAGTGATTATACCCATCTAAAACATCTAAAAACATAAGATTAAACATAAACCCAAGCTCAAAACATTAACCACCATGATCCCCAAACACCCCCCATTGAGCCGTGGGGTTTGGGTGATCAAAACCCACCAACCAAATTGATTTTGGTTGATTTGTTTGGTGTTCTAGCATCATTTTAGCATGAATTAAACATGCAAATGCCCAATTAACATCAAAAACGATTTTGAAAAATCTTGAATTTTTGGAAGAATTTTTGTTAATGCATGTTTGAAATAACCATGGATTAACACTCACTAGATGATTTTAGAAGGTGTTCTTTGATTAGAATTAATCAAAACTAAAAAAAAATTGATGTGGTGGTGGTGTTTGTGTGTTTGGCCGTCGTCCTAGAGAGAACAAGGGAGGGGGTTTGATCTTTTTTTTGTGAAATGTTTTGTGTGTGTGTGTTAGTTCCCTTTTTGTGAAATGGGAGGGACCATTGTGCAATTTAAGCATTCTTTTGGCCTTAAGCAAAAACGACACCAAAACTTTACGGGATTTACTCACTAGTCATTTTAGAAAATTTTACGGGAGTCGGGAATCATCCCAAACTCTCCAAAATACTTTTGGGATACTTTAAATGTACCCGGAAAGCAATAAAACTCACCCGACTCGACTTAACACGAACCGTAAGTAAAATTCTCGAAAAATTACATTATCGATAAAACGTCAATAATTATAGAAATTTGGGCATCCATCGGGATCGTATTCGTCATCGTCCTTCTTAAATCGTCAATCGTCAAAATTATAACCTCGAACATCGGTTTCAACCAAAATACTAAAATATATAGCAATTAAAATTTGTTAAAAATTTCAAAAATAAGCGTAATTTAGGGTAATGTTAGTGACCTCGGTTCTAGGGTATCACATGTACGGAAAGCAGTCTTAGGAATATCCTGCTCTTTAACCTGTAAATGATGGTAGCCGGACCTTAGATCGATCTTGGAGAAATATTTGGCTCCCTGAAGTTGATCGAACAGGTCATCAATACGCGGTATAGGATAACGATTCCTGATCGTTATCTTGGTCAGTTCACGATAGTCTATACACAAACGCATGATGCCGTCTTTCTTCTTCACGAAAAGTACCGGTGCACCCCATGGTGATGCACTGGATAGATGAAACCTCATTCCAGAAGTTCCTGTAGCTGATCTTTTAATTCTTTAAGCTCTATAGGAGCCATGCGATTAGGAGCTTTGGAAATTGGCTCTGCACTTGGGATGAGGTCAATTCCAAACTCAACTTCACGAATAGGTGGTATGCCCGGAATTTCATCGGGAAATACGTCAGGAAATTCTGACACAATAGGTTGATCTTGGATCAATGGAGACTTGGCAGTAATGTCATGAATATTGGCTATAAAGCCCTGACAGCCTTGTGTTAGTAATGCACGCGCCTCCATGGATGAAATAATTTGTACCGACCTCCCTGGCAGAAAACCATGGGGTATGTACTCTGGAGATTTAACATCACCGAAGATAACTAGATAAGTGTGGCAATCTATCGTAGCCTTGTGTTTGGTTAACCAGTCCATGCCCAATATCAAATCAAAATTGCACATGTCCAAAGGAAGTGCATCAACTCTGCGGATTTTATCATCAAATTCTAGGGGAAAATCTCTGTACACATGGGTGATTCGTACAGAGTCCCTAAGTGGCGTGGAAATGAATAAGGCATTATCTAATGGCATAAGGGAAATCCTAACACATACAACAAAAGTAGTGGATATGACTGAATGAGTCGCTCCAATATCAAACAGAACACATGTTTCCAAACCATTCATAAAGAGATTCCCAGTGATGGTACCTGAAGTCTTGTTCGCCTGATCTCTAGTAGTAGTGAACACGCGACCAGAAGTAGGAGGTGGTTTGGAGTCGGTATGTCCAGAGGTTCCTTCTATCTCACCTTGGCGACAATCCTTCTACTGGTGGCCTTGTTGGCCACACTTGAAACAACCACCAGTACCTCGGCGACAAACACCATAATGTCTGCGCGAACAAGTAGGACAGATAGGATGCGTGAATCCTCCAGCAGGCGTCCTAGCTAGCTGAGAGCCTATTTCAGGATTACATGCATGAGACGTGATCGTGGAACATAAACATGGTTACATAGAATATTTGAAAATTACCAGATGAGGTGGAATGGTTACAGCCACGGCTAGACGCTGTCGGGCTCGGTTCCCACCGATTCACAGCCGGCTCACACCGGTTACCACTGTTTTCACTCTAAGTCCCACCGAGACCCTATTGGTCTCGGTTGACATAATTTATCAAACCAAAACCACACCTTGACTTGCGGCCGAGGTTCCATTCCCTGCGTCCGAGCCAAACCAACCAAGCCGAGACCTTTAATGGTCTCGGTGATGGTGTTGTAGCCACGCCGAGAGCTTCGGCTCTCGGTTTGTGGGTCTCGGCCGAACAAAAAACACCAAACACCCCTTTTAATCATTGATTTAATTAATCCCACATGTTTTATAACTTGTTTTTAAGATTAATTAAAAATAATAACATGAATTCATAAAAGAATTAGTAAGAAAAAGAAAGGTTTTATTATACCGAACACGTAGAAGAAAAGGTTATGATCACGAACACGTACACACAAAGAATCAAGTAGCAAAATCATCCCGAATGTTCTCTGTGGTGACCTATGGCCGGCGGCAAGAAGGGAAAAGGGAGGCAGGGTTTTGTTTTTCTGTAAGCTAAAATTATGAGAAGAACTCCCTGTGTTTTTCTTATCATTTGGTTAATCATAGGTCATGGGCCAAAAGGCCCAATCCCTTTCTTTCTTGTCTCTTAGCCATGGCACCCTTAAGCCCAAGAAGGCAAACCCGTAACTTTTGTTAAGTTAAAATAGTCGTGATCATTCGTGTTTAATTATCATGAATTTATATGTCGTGATCGTAACACATTTATAATATATATACGTACATACATGTTATTTATTATCGTAACACGTGAAATATATTATAAATAGAAAGTTTAAATTTTATCGTATTTCGTGTATTTACTATTCATGTTTACTGTTCATGGTATTTTAACGCGGGTTTTACACAAATACATCTCTAAATATCATTTTGATTCAAGAAATTATCACAAGAACACCATGATGTATGAACAAGCAAGCTAGGGTTTTGGTTTGGGTTAGGTTATTATTGGAGCTACGGTTTCTTTGGTGAAAGGGTTGTACATGTAAGATATGGGTATACACGAACTAGGGGTTTTGATTGGGTTGAGCTAGGGTTTCATTTTGGTTAAGATGTAAATTCGTGTAGCTTATTTGGGAAGCAAGTAAGTCTCACATACTAGTTTTACTCTTATTGATTTTATGCTTAAACATTATGTTGTGGTTGTGTACTTGCTTAAACACTATGTTGTGTTTCGAACCTAAGACACATCTCACCATTTTAGGTCTCTTTCGGTCATATGTCGATTGTTGGGTGTTTCGTTCTTGATCAACGAGCGATTGTTACCTCGTGAAGTCGTGTGTCGAATATCAGATGTTGTTCCTAGATCTACATGTAATTGTTTTATCATGTGAGTTCATAGCCTCGCTTTTACTGATTTATATGTTTTTATAAACCCGCGGGGGGGGGGGGGGGGGGGGGTATATGCTAGTCTTAATTAAGTAACTTATTTCAATATAAGCCCTACTTGAAAGTTTTTACAAAACTTAAATTGCTTACTTTATGATTTAGAATCATCGAAAACTTACTTGCGAAACTAAGAGTTTTGAATACTTTACTTATTTAACATTGAACACAAAGGACCCGATTGTATGTTGTCTGGATATAAGGCTATTTTCATAGGTCCCGCTTACCGCAGAAAGTTTCATGAACCCATGAATTTTTAATTACTTGATTAAGTAACGCTTGTACATTGAATAGATCTATTGGGTTGACAACCCCGTCCGAAGGCGACTAGCTATCGCTGGTATGCGTTTATCATATCAGGCGCATTTGTATGTAGAGTCACTATCTTGGGGAAGAGTATAGGGGTGAGTAAAGACCGCAAAGTATCATGTACTTATGTAATAATGTACTTATGGCTTCATCCGATGAATAATTATACTTGTGTTCGACACTAAGGATTTAAACTATAACATTATGGATTTGAACTATGGCTTTCTACAGTCTCTTTTGAGATTTAATCTCTATGAATAACTTTTGTATATGTATGTATATATGTAACACCCCATTTTGATAATGGAATGTCACGCGTAATTATGGCGTGTCATCAAAGCATACAAGGATAAATGTATAAAACATTACATGACCATAGGGATAACCGGAATCAAACATCGGTTCCCAAACATAAGCCCAAAACATAATAAAGCAAAAGAAATGAATGAAAGACTAAACAAGCATAAGTATATGAAGGCAAAAAGGAGAAGAAGTCTCTAGCAGCTTCCATCCTATGCACGTCCTCCAAATGCTCGAGTCTTTCCTAGGGTACCTGCCGGTTTGGGACATGGAAAGGAAAGTAACGGCTGAGCAAAACGCTTAGTGCACGGATATAGACATAGTATAAGTGACTAAAACATAATAGAGACTTAATAGCAGCGGAATTGTATAAGTCCTGGAAAAACCTGGAACATGTTCATAAAACTGGTTTTATAGTTTGAAAAGCCTTATGTTTATCTTATGAAAACTGTTTAACGTATTTTACCATTAGCCAATATAGGTCATGAAAATCCACCGTGCATGAATACTTGGAGGGGTGACCTCATCATGCAAATTAGAAGGGCTGCCTCTAATTTAATATACTGGTTATGGGTAGGAGGGATCAGCTCCTTGTGAAGGATGCAAGGCACACACCACATTCACCATGTAATCTTGAATAAAAACGTGTAACTAGGATGCACCCATACGCCCCACATGATAAATATAAATAAATGGCCAAAAGCTGAAGGGATGCCACGAGCAATCACTCTGCCGTGGTGAAGTCATAACATCAGTGCCTCTAATGTTATGGTTATGGTACCTCCATAACTAGGTGAAACTGGTCATGCATGTATATGGCTATAGGTAATCTTAATTAAACATAAGCAATCAAACACATAACTTATACTACGGGAAAACAGTTGTCTGCATACGGGGAATCCTAATAAAGAAAGAATGTCCATACTGAAAGGACGGGAATCCGTACCTTATGTCCAGTGAACGAGAAAGACGAACTACGAGAAATCCTACTTCCGAATCACTAGTGCTACATAAATACGTACATGAATAAGTAACTGCTTACTAAATACATAACTGGTTTTAGGTCATGTCTTAGCTTATTTTATGTGTTCTTACCATGTTTTACTGTTTCTAAGCCTTTAACTGTGTTTTATCTTATATTCTGTTTAATCTGATTAAGTATTTCTGGTATTTCATGTGTTATTATACTTACTGTGTAATAATAAGTAACTTTCCAAAAATAGTAGGTTTCCTAAAATAGAAAGTTTCCAAAAATAGAAAGTTTATAGAAAGTTTCCAAAATAGAAAGTTTCCAAAAATAGAAAGTTACCAAAAATAGAAAGTTTCCAAAAATAGAAAGTTTCCAAAAATAGAAAGTTTCCAAAATAGAAAGTTTCCAAAAATAGATTTACTGCTTAAAATAGATAAGTTTCTAAAAATAGAAAGTTTCCATAAATAGATTAGCTGCCTTAATTAAATAAGTTTCCATAAATAGATTAGCTGCCTTAAATAAATAAGTTTCTAAAAATAGCTGGTTTCCATAAATAAAATAGTTGCCTTATCTAATTAAGTTTCTAAAAATAGAAAGTTTCCATAATTAGAAATAAGCTGGTTAAATAAGCTAAGTAAATAAGCCTAAGTATTTCCATGATTATTTTCTAAGTCATATGATATATTATATAGTTTAATAATTATTTCATGTAATTTAATTAAACTATAGGTTATAATATTTAATTAAAGTATGACATGTTTTTAATTAAATATATTAAATACTTAGGTTAAAATATGTATTATTAAATATTTAATAATATAACCTAAGTCATGTAAATTAATTAATTATATCCATGGTTTTTAAAATAATTAATTAATTATAAGTCTTAATAATATAAATACTTAGGTTAAAATAATTTCATGATTATTAATAATTAATTAACCTAAGTCATGTTATTAATTTAATTACATCTTTATTAATTTAATTCTTAACATAAGTTCATAACATAATAGAAAACTAACATAACCACAATCCGGATCTAAGCTTAAAAACATGAACCGGACATGAATCGACACCGTACCCCGACCCGAATCGGGGGTACCCCCTTGCTGCCGTGGGACCCACACGCACCAACCATGACCAAAAAGGTCTTGGTGGTGGTCGGCTAAAACAAACCGAACCCCCTTGGGGTCGGTTGTATCCTGCGACCCAAAAACAAACACCCCTTAATCGACCCTCTGATTTAATTAATGATCAAAACATGTTAGATCTATGTTTAATTAGTGTGTTTTTATAAAAAACATCACGTGTTCATAATTAAATAAAAGATTAATTAAAAGAAAGGTCTAAAAAGGTTTTTACCGTATTCGTGGATCAAGAGGGTGAAGAACAAACACGAACAAACAATAAATCAACAAGATCAAAGATCAAGAAATCACCTTGTTGGGTGATTTGAAGGTGGGCGGCACAAAAAGAGGAGAAAAAGGAGATTTTAGGTTTTCTTGAAATCTTCTATAAAAGTAATTTTTGAGTAGTAAAAAATCTATTTAACCCCCTCTTAGTAAAATTGGTAATGGGCTTGGCCAATTACCTTGTTTTGGCCGCGGGTAGGAGCCCCCTCATGGGGTTCCCGTACCTCGTTTCGTGTCTTGTTATTTAGTACTCGTTTATGTTTAATTATGTTCGTGTTTTAAATGTTCTCGTTACGTAAATATCGTACTCTTATATATTTAATTACGCTCGTATTAAATATATATACGTAATTAATCATAGTTCGTGTTTTAATTACGCTCGTGATTTCGTGATCGTAAGTTCGTGATTAATTATTGTCAAATAATTATTGCGTGCTCGTGCGTAGTAAATACTTATCGTGTTCTAACACGTACGGAATACGTAAAATCCTAACACATAATCGTAAACATACTATATTAGGAAAGTTTAAATCTAGTACGTACGATCTTAAGGGTACTATTCATGGTAAAAGCATGCGGGTTTTACAATATATAAACCTATGAATTCACTCAACCGTTGTGTTGATGTTTTAGCATGTATTCTCGGGTATATAGATTTAAGAACAGTTGGAGCATGGAGTCGCACGGGATAAAAGTGAAGGAAAAACAAACAATTACCATCCGATGACATTTGATAAACATTTATTTTTATTAAAGCTTGTAATCAATGTTGAGACCTATTTTTATTGAAACTCTGATATTAATAAAATCGTCGAATGGATTAATTTCATAAAACGTCTCATTTGGATTCGTTTCTTATAATGTGTGTGATGTGCTATGAAGTAACACCCAAAAGTGGTACTCTGCTCCATTGTGAAATTTGGGGGTGTTACGCTTGGGTCAGCGGGTAGATCGGATGCGACCCGTTTGCGTAGATTGGAGGACGCAGTTGAGTCACTTTACGAGGACTTCGAGACCATACAGGACCATTTGGACACTGAGCGTGATCGTACTGCCACTCTGGAGAGAGAGTTGGAGAGAGTTAGGGTTGTTGTTCAGAGCCTTAGGAGGGATCTCTTCGCACGTGGAGGCCGCGGTCATTGACGTCACCCTTAGAGACTCATCGCCGCCAGTGTCGTAGGATAATTTCACATCTAGCTTTGGGTAGATTACCACCGTGGTTCGAGTTATACTCAGTCGGGTGGAGAGGAATAACAGGTGTGATCGGATTTATGTCATTTCATTTATGTATTGAACCATCTAATGGAACTAAGTGTTGTACTTAACTTTATTATGTCCTTATGAGCGGATTGACCATTTGTTTAACATCATTGTCATTTATGCCATATTTATTCGTATGCATTTTATTAATGTCAACTATTTTATTCTAGTGTCGATAGGAGTTTTGTATCATATACTTTTAGTGAACGTCTAAATATTACCCCTAATGCACTAAACACTAAGTATAACATCGAACTAGCCGATGGAAATTAGTAACCACTGATGTAGTTCTCAGAGGGTGTAGTCTGAGGTTGCAAAATCATTAGTTCGATATAGATTTACTCCCCATAGAATTAGGAAGTTTTGAAGTCATCGCTGGAATGGATTGGATGTCGAAGCCGCATGCTGAGATTGTATGTCACGAGAAATGCATTCACGTTCCTTATGGAAACGCCGTATTAGTCATACAAGGTGAAAGGACTATATCGCAGAGCGAGTCGAGACTGGAAGTCATTTCATGCATTAGAACGCATAGATACATTGAGAAGGGATGTCCGGTATTCTTAGTTCAAGTGACGCAAAAAGAGGAAGCGGAAGATACCGATAAGAGGATTGAGGACGTACCGGTCGTTAAAGACTTTTCAGATGTATTTCCAAAAGATTTACCGGGATTACCTCCTATACGTCAAATGGAGTTTCACATAGAGCTTACGCTTGGAGCTGCACAGGTTGCAAAAGTGCAGTTAGCTGAGCAACTAAAGGAGCTTTCGAACAAAGGCTTTATTAGACCAAGTTCCTCACGTTGGGGAGCACCAGTTCTCTTTGTCAAGAAGAAAGACAGATCCTTTAGGATGTGTACCGATTACCGAGAGTAGAAAAAGATTACGGTGAAGAATCGTTACTCGTTGCCAAGAATTTATGATCTCTTCGACCAACTATAATGATCAAGTATCTACTCGAACAACGACCAAACATTGGGATATCATCAGCTAAGAGTGGGGGAGGAAGATTTTCAAAAGACTGCTTTTAGAACTCGTTATGGACATTACGAAATCCAAGTTATGCCATTTGGTTTTTGTTAGTACAGTGATCGGTCGGGGTCGAGAATAGATCTAAACACTCGCGGAGAGGTACTTAGATGCTTTAAATTAGGGCGGATCTTGTACTATCAAGAGATGTAATTGACGATTTCCTGCACAAGTAAAGTGACACCATTAGTCCTTACCGTGAGGACGGACCCTACGATTAGACTCTAGTGTGAGAGTAAGTATTCATATCGTCCGGAATGTATATGTGTGTTAAGATAAGTGAGAAAATTGTACCTCGTTTGGAGTGCAAGTGGGTACTATTTATAGGATAAATTATTGGGCCTTTCCCCGTTTCTAGGATAGTACTTGAGAGTGGGCCTTTGTGGTCCAAAGGCCCATTTGTCTGTTTGTTTTTTAATCGTACCCTACGGATTGACTCTTTGAGGACTTATCCACAGGGGTGTCAGACATACTTGCTGGAAGAATATCAGGTCATTGCGTCACGGCTCCGCTTGCTAAGAGCGGATCCGCTTGGAGCTTGATAGGTGTGTAAACATCCATCCTTTTTACCACTTAATTACAATAATAACCGAGCCAACACGTGTATTTTATGTCTTTTATGTCAGAATGTGCGTGGTTTGTGTTTTTGTTGTAATTTAGGACGAAAAGGTGAAAAGTGGAGAAAACACGGGCATTCACGGGCTTTTATCGAAGAAAAAGACGAAAGACGAAGTCAAGAAGTCAAGAGTGCAAAAAGAACGGAAGTCCAAGACCAATTCCGAAGATTTATCGAAGAAAAAGTCAAAAGACGGAAGTTTACTAAAAGTCGAAGAACTCAAGTCTTATTTATTGAAGAATTAAAAGACGAGTCCAAAGAAATCCCGAGCCAAAAGTCATTAAAGTCCAAGATTTAAGAAGATTAAAAGGCTTAAGGACTAATGGTGCATTTAACAAAAGATTAAGAAGAGAAGGACTAAGCATGCAATTAAGGAGAAAGGAAAGAGGGGAGGAAGCTTCCTAAGCACTCCTTAATCCTCCCCTATAAATAGATTAGGAAGTTAATCATTTCACTTTGTTGGCTAATAGTAACAATTAGTTCTTCCACCTTTAATTACCTTGTCATTTAATTACTTGTCAAATTTAAATACTTGTCTTGCACCTTAATTACCATTTAATTTTAAGTAAGTGTTCTTTTAATTCTTGTTAATCTTTATCTTTATTGTTTGATCTCATCCTACCTTTCTTTAATCTTTGATTTTTATGTTTATGTTCATGTTCATGTTCTTATTTTGATCAAAGTGGGTTTTGATTATTGTGGTTATTATTGTTAGTTTTATTGTTTTGGTTTGATAGATTATCATTAGTTGATTGTTTGTTATTAGTTTGATTTAATCTTGTGGTTGATTTTGATTAGTTTAGATTGGATTCGTGTTATTTTTTGTTCTTGCGTGTTCTTCGTTCGTGTTCATTTCCCAGGTATATTCCGGATCAAAGATTTGTTCAGAAAGTTCTGAACCAAGAAAGTTCTGAACCAAAGTTCCGAACCAAGCAAAAGTTCTGAACCAAGAAAGTTCTGAACCAAAAAAGTTCTGAACCAAAGTTCCGAACCAAGCAAAGGTTCTGAACCAAGGAAGTTCCGAACCAAGAAAGTTCTGAACCAAAGTTCCGAACCAAGAATGTTCTGAACCAAAGTTCCGAACCAAGCAAAAGTTTTGAACCAAGGAAGTTCCGAACCAAGCAAAAGTTCTGAACTAAGCAAAAGTTCTGAACCAAAGTTCCGAACCAAGCAATAGTTCTGAACCAAGCAAAAGTTCTGAACAAAGGAAGTTCCGAACCAAGCAAAAGTTCTGAACCAAGCAAAAGTTCTGAACCAAAGTTCCGAACCAAGGAAGTTCCGAAGCAAAAGTTCCGAACCAAGGAAGTTCCGAACCAATGTTCCGAATGACTGTTTTGTGTTGATTTATTCCGAACGAAGAAGAATTATTCCGGGTGAAGGTGACATTCCGAACGAGTAGTTATTCTAAGTAAGGTAGTTTCAGGTTCTTTTAAGTTTCTGTTTTTAATTTTTAATTTTCAAGCTTTACTTTTCTCACCTTTTTACTTAGTCGCACTATAAGTTTACTTGCCTTAGATTTATTTTTAGCCTTGCCTTAGTTTAAGTTTTAGTTGCGTTTTAAGTTTGCCTTAGATAGTTTTAAGTTTGCGTTATTTACTTTTAGTGCCTTTTAATTCTCGTCACGTTTTTAAATACTCGCCATTTACTTTAAATTAGACTTAGATTTACTTTTAATCCACATTTACTTTTAAGTTTTGCACTTTTATTTTAAAAACAACCAAAAATATTTGTTTCACCAAAAACAATAGAGTCATACTTAAAGCCGGAAATCAATTCGTTAAGATACCGAGAACAACAATTGGACCTAGCAAAATCTCAACATTAAAATGGTGCCGGCTATTTTCGTAAAGATTAACGGTTTTCTGTGAGAGACGCGTTGTGTTTTGGGATCCGTTCACTTGTGAGCGTTATTTTTCTTGTTTAAAAAACTCAAAAAATCCATAAAAATTAAAATTGTTAAAAATCCATATAAATTAAAAATTTCAAAAATCCCAAAAGATTTTATTTTTATTGTGTATATATATTGTCTTTGTATTTGGTATTGTTTTCTTTTGTCTTTGTAGGTGTATGCGTACTAGATCTTCTAATTATCAAGAGCCCGAGACTCGAGAAGATTTAAGTATGTCAGGTGTTAACAACAACAATAATCCACCGCACCTCAACAATAACAACAATGTTCTTCCACAGCCCGATCTTCGGACAATGGATGAGCTTTGTCAACCTACCATGTTTGGACGAGGAGGACCGATTGCGCCGATGCAAATCACGGCTCCAGAGTTTTCGTTGAAGCACCACATGATTCAGCAAGTGCAAACAAATCCTTTTAGAGGAATGCCTGATGATGATGCCAACAAACACCTCGACAAGTTCATTACAATCAACCAAAGCATGAAGTTGCCCGGGTGCCACAATGGATGTTTTTCGCCTTCAACTCTTTCCACATACTTTATCACATCATGCCGAGAAATGGTTTGATCGTCTCCCGAAGAATTCTATTCATACTTGGGATGACATGACTCAACGCTTTTTGTCGCGCTACTTTCCACCATCCATGGTCACGAGCCTTCGCAATCAAATCAGCGGTTTCATGCAAGAACCCGATGAATCTCTTTTTGATGCTTGGGTAAGATATAATGTCTTGATTGATCGTTGTCCAAACCACAACATGCTTCCAGTCACATTGATTGATACTTTCTACAACGGTTTGACTTTTCGAGATCGTGATACGATTAATGCAGCCGCCGGTGGCACATTTATGAAAAGGAGACCCGAGGAGTGTAGAGAGCTTATTGAGAACATGAATACTCACCACAAAAACTGGGATTACTCTGCTTCTTCAAGGAACAACCCGAGAGTCAATGTTTCTTCCACTTCAGCAAACCCTGACATGACCGAATTCACCCGCATGATGACTGAAATGAACAAAAGTATCTTGCTTCTCGCTTCAAACCAACAACAACAAGTTAAAGCGGTTGCTAATCCTTGTGAAACATGCGGCAGTCCACACTCATACACCGATTGTCCTTCTACTCAAGGAAATCCGGAAAATGTGTATGCAGCGTATGGTAATTATTCACCGTAAAATTACCAAGCTCGACCTCAAGGGGATAGAAATTTGCTGAGTTACCGGTCAAACAACTACCTTTCACCCGATTTTTCTCCTCAAAACCAAAACCAAAACAACAATTACAATAGAAGCAACCAAATCCCACCAAGAGCTTCTAATCCTTATCACCCACCCACCCAACAAGCCCCACCCATTAACCCCAATGTTGAAGCTTTGATGAGAACCCAAGGTGAGTAAATCAAGAACCTGCAGAGCCAAATTATCAATCTGAAAGGAGATATCACCAAGCAAGGGAATGAGATAAGATCCGAGCTTCGAGATAATATCCAATCCTCCTTCAGCACTCAAACGAATGATATAAAGAATATGCTTGCTAGTTTCTTTCCCGCAGCTCAACCTTCAACTTCGAGTTCTCTACCTTCAAACACCGTCACCAATCCGCGAGCGAATGTGAGTGCTATTACTACTCGAAGTGGAGTTACCATAGTAGGACCACCTATCCCGCCCCCATCATCTACACCTCTTCCACCACCAATTATCCCTACTCCTCCTACACCTAGTATTAGTGCACCATTACCGTCTCCGCCTCGTCATGATGATGTACCTAGGAAGGAACCTTCAACATCTCAACCTTTACCTACACCTTCACCTTCACCACCCAAACCTAATATCCCTTATCCTTCACGGCTAGGCAAGACCAAAATGCTAACCAAGGATGACACTCAAGTGTCGAGCTATGTGAAGATGCTCTCTCAAATGAACATCAACATTAGCCTTGTTGAAGCACTTGTCCACACGCCGAAATTTGTCAAAGCATTCAAGGAATTGCTGAACAAGAAGGAGAAGTTGATTGAGCTCGCCAACACACGCTTAAATGAAAACTATTCTGCAGTTATTCTTAAAGAACTTCCGGAAAAACTTGGGGATCTCGGTCGTTTTGTGTTGCCTTGAATTTTCAACAAAACTGAAGAATTTACTGCCCTAGCTGATCTCGGGGCCAGTATTAATCTTATGCCTTTGAGTGTTTGGAAAACACTATCATTACCCGACCTTACTCCAACAAGGATGACTCTTGAACTGGCAAATCGCACTCTCGCTTACCCCGTTGGTATTGCCGAAGATGTGTTCATTAAAGTTGACACATTTACTTTCCCGGTCGACTTTGTGGTTGTTGATTATGAAATGGACCCTCGTATTCCTTTAATACTTGGTCGGCCATTCTTGAGAACCGGACGAGCTCTAGTTTATGTTGCCGAAGGTGAGTTAATCTTAAGAGTCGGGGATGATTCACAAGTTTTTAAAATGGGGAAGCTTACAAGCAAATCCTATGGACGAGAATCTGCGAATATGATTAATGTGCTTGATGATTTTGTCGTCTACAACAATCCGCTATTCGATTCGTGCATTGATAATCCACTTTTTCACGATGATGTGGATGATTCTCTCTCCAATTTGGAACCTTCGCCCATTTATGATTCTCCACCGATCTTCGATGCTTATGATGATGATTCTAGCTCAGATTCGGATGATTATGATGACCTTACTTCTGAGTATCCCGATCTGCCCACATATGATGATTTTGATGAGGCCGATACTCTTTTGAGCGATTCTTCCCATGATGAAGATCCTCCGTCATCCATGCTTAATCCTACTTTGGATGATTACTCTTTTGAGGAAGACTTCTCTACGTTTCTCAATACATACTTCCCTCATGAGAGTGATGCACCTCCTTTGGACTTTGAAGAATATCGTCTTGATCCTACTTCGGATTTGAAGAACATTCTTTCAAAGGAGAAGAAACCGGTCGACACCAATATCCGCAACACATATGATTTAACACCTCTTTGTCCCTCTTCTGAGGACGAGGTTGTGCATTTTCATCGCGGATCCTCTTCACACTCTGCTGAGCCTGAGTGCTATTTTCCCTTAAAGGAAAAGGTGTTCGACCCCGGTATCGATATTCTGCAGCCATCTCAGTATCCACCTGATGCAATAAAAGGAAATATCTTTGGAACTTATGGAAATCTGCTTGCACCACTTCACCCTTGCTTCCACCGTGCTCCATCGCTGCTTAAGGGAACCTTGCCTATTCTTCTTTGGCTTGCCTTGTTTGCCTTAAGCTTGTGCTATTTGATGGACGAAAACTATGTCTTTGATCCCGGTGGATATGTTTCATGCTTCTTCCTATGATGATCAAGGTCGAGTCAGGCTCACGACTCGGTGAACAAAAACCAAGCGCTTCTTGGGAGGCAACCTATGCATCTATCTTTTCGCTTTCTTTATCCTAAGTGTAGGGGAGACCCCTTGATAGGTGTGTAAACACCCATCTTTTCTACCACTTAATTACAATAATAACCAGACCAAAACGTGTATTTTATGTCTTTTATGTCGGATTTATGCGTGGTTTGTGTTTTTGTTGTGATTTAGGAAGAAAAGGTTAAAAGTGGAGAAAACACGGGCATTCACGGGCATTTACGGGCTTTTATTGAAGAAAACAATGAAAGACGAAGTCGAGAAGTCAAGAGCGCAAAAAGAACGGAAGTCCAAGACCAATTCTGAAGATTTATCGAAGAAAAAGTCAAAAGATGGAAGTTTACTTAAAGCCGAAGAACTCAAGTCTATTTTATTGAAGAATTAAAAGACGAGTTCAAAAGAAATCCCGAGCCACAAGTCATTAGAGTCCAAGTTTAAAGAAGATTAGAAGAACAAAGGACTAATGGTGCAATTAATGAAGATTAAAGAAGGAAGGACTTAATCTTATAATTAAGAGAAAAGGAAAGAGGGGAGGAAGCTTCCTAATCCTCCCCTATATATAGATTAGGACTAGTTAATTTTCTTCTTTGTTGGCTAAGTGTGACAATTACTCTTCCACCATTTACTTATCTTGCACCTTTAATTCATGTCATTTAAATACTTGTCAATCTAAATACCTTCTCTTGCACATTAAATTCCTTTAATTTCAAGTTAGTTTTCATTTAATTCTTGTCAATCTTTATTTTATCTTGTTAATCTCCTATCTACCTTTCTTAATCTTTGATTTTTATGTTTATGTTTGTGTTCATGTTCATGTTCTTATTTTGATCAAGTGGGTTTTTGATTATTGTGGTTAAATTTGTTTGTTTTGTTGATTTAAATTGTTAGTTTATGATTATTGAATGTTTTATTATTAGTTTAATTAAATCGTTTGTTTGATTTTGGTTAAATCTATGGTATATTACTTGTTATTGTAATCCCTTGTTCTTCGGGGGTGTTTGTTTATGTGTCTGAGATTCCCAGTAAAACTTCCGAACAAGCAAAAGTTCTGAACCAGAGGGTGCTCATTCGGAACATTCAAAAGTTCCGAATCAAGCTTCATCCGGAAGTGTTCCGGATCAAGAACTTCCGAGTCAAGAGTTGTTCATTCGGAACTCCAAAGTTCGAACCAAGGGGCTTCATCCGGAAGAGTTCCGGATCAACACCAAAAGTTCCGGACGAAGGAAAAGTTCCGGATCAGCAATCTCATTCGGAACCCTAAAAGTTCCGAACGAAGACTTCCGTGTCAAGGAAAAGTTCCGGACGAAAAGTTCTGACCAAAGTTCCGGATCAAGAAGGTTTCACTCGGAAGTATAGAAGTTCCGGATCAAGAAGGCTTCATCCGGAAGTCTTCCGAGTCAAGGAGATCCAGATCAAGATAGGTTCATTCGGAACTCAAAAAGTTCCGGATCAACTGAAAACTTCCGGATCAAGGGTTTCTGTCAGGTTCTTTTTAGTTTTTCTTTTAAAATTTCTGTCTTTTATTTTCAAGCTTTATTTTTTCCCGCCTTTTTATTTAATTGCTCTTTAAGTTTATTTGCCTTAGTTAAATTTTAGCTTTGCCTTAGTTTAAGTTTTAGTTGCGTTTTAAGTTTGCCTTATTTAGATTTAAGTTTGCGTCATTTACTTTTAGTGCCCTTTAATTTCAGTCAAGCTTTTAAATACTTGCCCATTATTTTTGTTAGACTTAGATTTACTTTAATTGCACTTTTACTTTAAAGTTTCGCACTTTTTATTTTAAATACTACAACAACAACTTTTTTGTTTCCCCAAAATAAAACTGAGTCACATAGAGAACCTAGATCAATTCGATTAGATTGGTACAACGAATCTTTTTAACCTGAGTAAAATCGATACATTAAAATGGCGCCGCTGCCGGCTCTTTTCGTAAAGATTAACGGTTTTTTGTGAGAGACGCGTTGTTTTTTGGGATCCGTTCATTCGTGAGCGTTATTTTCTTGCATAAAAATTTCAAAAAAATTATAAAAATTAAAAATTGATAAAAATCCATAAAAAATTAAAAAGTTCAAAAATACAAAAAGATTTTATCTTTATTGTGTATATATATTGTCTTTGTGTTTGGTTTCTTTTTTTTTACATTTTCAGGTGTATGCGTACTAGATCTTCTAATTATCAAGAGCCCGAGACTCAAGAAGATTTAGCTATGTCAGGTGTAAACAACAATAATCCACCGCACCATAATAATAACAACAATGTTCTTCCACAGGCCGATCTTCGGACCATGGAGGAGCTTTGTCAACCTACCATGTTTGGACGAGGAGGACCGATTGCGCCGATGCTAATCAACGCTCCCGAGTTTTTGTTGAAGCACCACATGATTCAGCAAGAACAAACTAACCCATTCCATGGATTGCCTGATGATGATGCCAACAAACACCTCGACAAGTTCATTACGATCACCCAAAGCATGAAGTTGGCTGGTGCCACAATGGATGAACTTCGCCTACAACTCTTTCCACATACTTTATTACATCATGCCGAGAAATGGTTTGATCGTCTCCCAAAGAATTCTATTCACACTTGGGATGACATGACTCAACGCTTTTTGTCGCGCTATTTTCCACCATCCATGGTCACGAGCCTTCGCAATCAAATCAGCGGTTTCATGCAAGACCCTGATGAATCTCTTTTTGATGCTTGGGAGAGATATAATGTCTTGATCAATAGATGTCCAAACCACAACATGCTCCCTGTAACCTTAATCGATACTTTTTACAACGGATTGACTTTTCGAGATCGTGATACGATTAATGCAGCCGCCGGTGGCACATTCATGAAAAGGAGACCCGAGGAGTGTAGAGAGCTTATTGAGAACATGACTACTCACCACAAAAACTGGGATTCCTCTGCTTCTTCTAGGAACAACCCGAGAGTCAATGTTTCCTCCACCTCAGCAAACCCTGATATGACCGAACTCACCCGTGTGCTGACTGAAATGAACAGAAGTATGCAACTCTTGGCTTCAAACCAACAACAACAACAAGTTAAAGCTGTTGCTACTCCTTGTGAAACATGCGGCGGTCCTCACTCATACACCGATTGTCCTTCGACACAAGGAAATCCGGAAAATGTGTATGCAGCTTATGGTAATTATTCACCGGAAAATTACCAAACTCGACCTCAAGGGGATAGAAATCTGTTGAGTTACCGATCCAACAATTACCTTTCACCCTGTTTTTCTACTCAAAACCAAAACCCCGCCAACAACTACAATAGAAGCAACCAAATCCCACCAAGAGCTTCTAATCCTTATCACCCACCCGCCCAACAAACCCCACCCAGTAATCCGGATGTTGAGGCCATCATGAGAACCCAAGGTGAGCAAATCAAGAATCTACAGAGCCAAATAATCAATTTGAAAGGAGATATCACGAAGCAAGGACATGAGATAAGATCCGAAGTTCGCGATAATATTCAATCCTCCTTCAGCACTCAAACAAATGAATTAAAGAATAGGTTGGCTAGTTTCTTGCCCTCCACTCAACCTTCTACTTCAAGTTCTCTACCTTCAAAAACCATCACCAATCCGCGAGCCAATGTGAGTGCTATTACTACTCGTAGTGATCGTAGGACCACCAATCCCGCCCCCATCATCTACACCTCCTCCACCACCATGTATCCCTACTCCTCCTACACCTAGTATATGTACACCATTACCGTCTCCGCCTCGTCATGACGATGTATCTCGGAAGGACCCTTCAACATCTCAACCTTTACCGACTACACCTTCACCTTCCACCTATAAACCCAATATCCCATACCCTTCTCGCTTAGGCAAGACCAACGATCTAACAAAGGAGGACTCTCAAGTGACAAACTATATCAAGATGATTTCTCAAATGAACTTCAGCATTAGTTTTCTTGAAGCACTTGTCCACATGCCCAAATTTGTTAAAGCATTTAAGGAATTGCTTAACAAGATGGAGAAGCTGATTGAACTCGCCAACACACGCTTAAATGAAAATTGCTTTGCAGTTCTTCTTAGAGAACTTCCGGAAAAGCTTGGAGATCCCGGTCGTTTTGTGTTGCCTTGCGTGTTCAACAAAACTGAAGAATTTACTGCCCTTGCTGATCTCGGGGCTAGTATTAATCTTATGCCTTTGAGTGTTTGGAAAACACTATCATTACCCGACCTCACTCCAACAAAGATGACTCTTGAACTTGCAAATCGCACTCTCGCTTACCCTGTTGGTATAGCCGAAGACGTGTTCATTAAAGTTGGCGCATTTACTTTCTCGGTCGATTTTATCGTAGTTGATTATGAAATGGACCCTCGTATTCCTTTAATACTTGGTCGGCCATTCTTGAGAACCGGACGTGCTTTAGTGGATGTTGTCGAAGGTGAGTTAATCTTAAGAGTCGGGAATGACTCACAAATTTTCAAAATGGGGAAGCTTACAGGCAAATACTATGGACGAGAATCAGTGAATATGATTAATGTGCTCGATGACTTTACCATCTATAACAATCCTCTATTCGACTCTTGCATTGATAATCCACTTTTTAATGATGATGTGGATGATTCTCTATCCACTTTGGACGCTTCTCTCATTTATGATTCTCCACCGGTCTTTGATGCTTATGATGATGACGATTCTAGCTCAGATTCGGATGATTATGATGAACTTACTTCTGAGTATCCCGAGCTGCCCACTTTCGATGATTTTGATGAGGCTGATACTCTTTCGAGCGATTCTTCACATGATGAAGATCCTCCGCCATCACTTATTCCTACTTTGGACGATTGCTCATTTGAGGAAGATTTCTCTGAATTTCTTAACAGTTACTTCCCTCATGAGAGTGATGCTCCTCCTTATGACTTTGAAGATTATCGTCTTGATCCTACTTTGGATTTGAAGCACATTCTTTCTAAGGAGAAGAAACCGATCGACACCGAACTCCGCAGCACATATGATTTAACACCTCTTTATCCCCCTTCTGAGGACGAGGTTGTGCTTCTTCGCGGATCTTCTTCACACTCTGCTGAGCCTGAGTGCCATTTTCCGCTAAAGGAAAAGGTGTTCGACCCCGGTATTGAAGTCTTTAAGCCATCTCAGTATCCACCTGATGAAATAAAAGGAAAAATCTTTGGAAATTTTGAAGACATGCTTGCACCACTTCACCCTTGCTTCCACCGTGCTCCATCTTTGCTTAAGGGAACCTTGCCACTTCTCCTTTGGCTTGCCTTGTTCGCCTTAAGCTTGTGCTATTTGATGGACGAAAACTATGTCTTTGATCCTGGTGGATATGTTTCATGCTTCTTCCCATGATGATCAAGGTCGAGTCAGGCTCACGACTCGGTTAACAAAAACCAAGCGCTTCTTGGGAGGCAACCCATGTATCTATCTTTTCGCCTTCTTTATCATAAGTGTAGGGGAGACCCGTTGGTTTGCTTTCCTCCCCTCTCTTCTTAATCAGGGATTCGAGCTTCAATGATCCACTCTTGATGATTCTTGACGACCCGTGATTCCGTGTTCACTTCTTCCCGGTTCTATCCTAAACTCTTTTCGATTCACTATTTTATATTTTCTCAATATTAAAATAGGAATATCTTTAGTTGTCCTTTCCTTAGCGAGATTTAAACAACGTGCACAATGTCCTAAGTGTAGGGGAGTTTACTCCCACATGCTTAAACATTGAGGACAATGTTTATCTTAAGTGTAGGGGGACTTCTATCGAAGTTAAGTGGTCTTTTCCTTGTATTTGTCCTCATTTTAACCGGAAAATCAATTTTTCGACATTTTTCAAAATTTTTGATCTATTGTGGCCTATTAGTTTTTCCTTTGTATAGTTATTTTCTTTCCTTATTAGAATAAATGTTTAATAAAGTGGTTTTAATTTTCAAACGTTGTGAATCTTTTGACTCAACCCGAGTTTACTTATCTAAGTTACTCTAGCTAGTATCCTTAACGTGTTTAAGTCAAGTTTTGCTAGGCTTTTATATAGGGAGCTATAAAACGCGAAAGTCTTAACTCTCACGGGTTAAGAACAAGAACTTTTTGCAAGTTCCTATAATTGATCCTAGAGAGTCGTTTATCAAGGGAACTTTAAAACGCGAATTCTAAACTTGAAAAAAAGTCTAAGAGTTTGCAAGATCCTATAGGCGACTCGAAAACCCAAAACTTTGATTTAATTGGCTAAGTATCCACGAGTCTCATTACTTGAGATTTTAAACTGTGGAGAACGAGAGATGATAGAGCCAATTATAAGTTCGGTATTCTTTCGTGAATTTATGTGAGTTAATTATGAGCCTATTCTCCCATCGCTTGCTTAATAATTTATCTGCTAATAAATAAGGTTGTACGATTTGAAAAGTTACTTAGCTTCTAGCCCAAGATCGTTTAAAAGTTGCTCGGTATGGATTAGAGTTCATAGCCAAGGCATAACTTATTGAAGCGGGATGCGAAGATTGGCGAGTCCAAAAAGGCCCTAACAAGGCATGAGGGCTATATTTTGTTGCTAAAGATCCCAAGTGATGTGAAGAATCATTTATCAAAAATCAATATGAAGGATCGAGACACACGACGTAAAGCAAAAACTCCCCAAAAGTCATGGAGAAGTGTATCCGAAAAGACCCTAACAAGGTATGAGGATAAATAGATCCAAGTCATAAAAGGAGGCGGATCGTTGTATATCAAAGTCCAAAATAAAGATTGGAGAAAAATGAAGAAGTCGTGGTCCAAGTATGAATCTCTCAAAACTTCAAGTGAAGAAATTCCTATTATGAAGAGAAGGCCATTATCTCATGAACGTCTCTCAAGGTTTGAAGTATGAAGTCGCTGCCAAATATCGGTTCGAGAAAGGTCTCAAATCGCGAAGCGAGTTATGCCAAGATATGAACTTTATGAGGTCCCGAGAAGCAGTTTTAAAAGATTTTGTCCTTTAGCTAAATATTGATTAAATCGTTCACTCTATTTTTGGCCTAAATAACTATCGAAATAAGTCAACAACGCATCCTCGTGATCATTCAAGACAACAATAAAATATAAGAGATACCCCTAGGAATAAGGGAGTCTAAGTGAGTAATTGGGCCACATGAGTTCGTGTTAGTTTGCTAACTTATAATAACAATGATCTCGTTTTTAAGCTTGGTTTGGAGAAAGTGAAAACTTGAGGATGATGATTATTCATGACATTTCCAAAACCCAAGGTATGCTTCTTGATTTCTTTATTTTGAATGTTTATACTTTTTTATCTCTTTAATAAAGGCCAATGTGGATTGATTATGATGAAAAATGTAAACTTGCTTTGTGACTAATGCATTGCATGAGGACATTGCAATGGTCAAGTGTAGGGGATTTGATAGGTGTGTAAACACCCATCTTTTCTACCTCTTAATTACAATAATAACTGGACCAAAACGTGTATTTTATGTCTTTTATGTCGGAATTATGCGTGGTTTGTGTTTTTGTTGTGATTTAGGACGAAAAGGTGAAAAGTGGAGAAAACACGGGCATTCACGGGCATTTACGGGCTTTTATTAAAGAAAATGATGAAAGACGAAGTCGAGAAGTCAAGAGCGCAAAAAGAACGGAAGTCCAAGACCAATTCTGAAGATTTATCGAAGAAAAAGTCAAAAGACGGAAGTTTACTTAAAGCCGAAGAACTCAAGTCTATTTTATTGAAGAATTAAAAGACGAGTTCAAAAGAAATCTCGAGCCATAAGTCATTAGAGTCCAAGTTTAAAGAAGATTAGAAGAACAAAAGACTAATGGTGCAATTAATGAAGATTAAAGAAGGAAGGACTTAATCTTGTAATTAAGAGAAAAGGAAAGAGGGGAGGAAGCTTCCTAATCCTCCCCTATATATAGATTAGGACTAGTTAATTTTCTTCTTTGTTGGCTAAGTGTGACAATTAGTCTTCCACCATTTACTTACCTTGCACCTTTAATTCATGTCATTTAAATACTTGTCAATCTAAATACCTTGTCTTGCACATTAAATTCCTTTAATTTCAAGTAAGTTTTCATTTAATTCTTGTCAATCTTTATTTTATCTTGTTAATCTCCTATCTACCTTTCTTAATCTTTGACTTTTATGTTTATGTTTGTGTTCATGTTCATGTTCTTATTTTGATCAAGTGGGTATTTGATTATTGTGGTTAAATTTGTTTGTTTTGTTGATTTAAATTGTTAGTTTATGATTATTGAATGTTTTATTATTAGTTTAATTAAATCGTTTGTTTGATTTTGGTTAAATCTATGGTATATTACTTGTTACTGTAATCCCTTGTTCTTCGGGGGTGTTTGTTTCTGTGTCTGAGATTCCCAGGAAAACTTCCGAACAAGCAAAAGTTCTGAACCAGAGGGTGCTCATTCGGAACATTCAAAAGTTCTGAATCAAGCTTCATTCGGAAGTGTTCCGGATCAAGAACTTCCGAGTCAAGAGTTGTTCATTCGGAACTCCAAAGTTCCGAACCAAGGGGCTTCATCCGGAAGAGTTCCGGATCAACACCAAAAGTTCCGGACGAAGGAAAAGTTCCGGATCAGCAATCTCATTCGGAACTCTAAAAGTTCCGAACGAAGACTTCCGTGTCAAGGAAAAGTTCCGGACGAAAAGTTCTGACCAAAGTTCCGGATCAAGAAGGTTTCACTCGGAAGTCTAGAAGTTCCGGATCATGAAGGCTTCATCCGGAAGTCTTCCGAGTCAAGGAGATCCAGATCAAGATAGATTCATTCGGAACTCAAAAAGTTCCGGATCAACTGAAAACTTCCGGATCAAGGGTTTCTGTCAGGTTCTTTTTAGTTTTTCTTTTTAAATTTCTGTCTTTTATTTTCAAGCTTTATTTTTTCCCGCCTTTTTATTTAATTGCTCTTTAAGTTTATTTGCCTTAGTTAAATTGTAGCTTTGCCTTAGTTTAAGTTTTAGTTGCGTTTTAAGTTTGCCTAAGTTAGATTTAAGTTTGCGTCATTTACTTTTAGTGCCCTTTAATTTCAGTCAAGCTTTTAAATACTTGCCCATTATTTTTATTAGACTTAGATTTACTTTAATTGCACTTTTACTTTAAAGTTTTGCACTTTTTATTTTAAATACTACAACGACAACTTTTTTGTTTCACCAAAATAAAACTGAGTCACATAGAGAACTTAGATCAATTCGATTAGATTGGTACAACGAATCTTTTTAACCTGAGTAAAATCGATACATTACCCCTTTAGTGTTTGCTATTTTCTCTCCTCTCTTAATCAGGGATTCGAGCTTCAAAGACACACTCTTGATGATTCTTGACGACCCGTGATTCCGTGTTCCATCTTCCCGGTTCTATCCTAAACTCTTTTCGATTCACTATTTTATATTTTCCAATATTAAAATAGGAATCTCTTTAGTTGTCTCTTCCTTAGCGAGATTTAAACAAAGTGCACAATGTCCTAAGTGTAGGGGAGTTTACTCCCACATGCTTAAACATTTAGGACAATGTTTATATTAAGTGTAGGGGGGACTTCTATCGAAGTTAACTGGCCTTTTCCTTGTATTTGTCCTCATTTTAACCGAAAAATCAATTTTTCGACATTTTTCAAAATTTTTGATCTATTTTGGCCTATTAGTTTTTACTTTTGTATAGTTATTTTCTTTCTTTGCTAGAATAAATTCTAATAAAGTGGTTTTAATTTTCAAACGTTGTGAATCTTTTGACTCAACCCGAGTTTACTTATCTAAGTTTACTCTAGCTAGTATCCTTAACGTGTTTAAGTCAAGTTTTGCTAGGCTTTTATATAGGGAGCTATAAAACGCGAAAGTCTTAACTCTCACGGGTTAATAACAAGAACTTTTCGCAAGTTCCTATAATTTATCCTAGAGAGTGGTTTATCAAGGGAACTTTAAAACGCGATTTCCAACCTTGAAAGAGTCTAAGAATTTGCAAGATCCTATAGGCGACTCGAAAACCCAAAACTTTGATTTAATAGGCTAAGCATCCACGAGTCTTATTCCTTGAGATTTTAAACTGTGAAGAACGAGAGATGATAGAGTCAATTATAAGTTTGGTATTCTTTCGGGAATTTATGTGAGTAAATTATAAGCCTATTCTCCCATCGCTTGCTAATAAATTTATCTGCAATAAATAAGGTTGTACGATTTGAAAAGTTACTTAGCTTCTAGCCCAAGATCGTTTAAAAGTTGCTCGGTATGGTTTAGAGTTCATAGCCAAGGCATAACTTATTGAAGCGGGATGCGAAGATTGGCGAGTCTGAAAAGGCCCTAACAAGGCATGAGGGCTACATTTTGTTGCTAAAGATCCAAAAGTGATGTGAAGAATCATTTATCAAAGATCAATATGAAGGATCGAGACACACGACGAAAAGCAAAAACTCCCCAAAAGTCATGGAGAAGTCTATCCAAAAAGGCCTTGACAAGGTATGAGGATAAATAGAGCCAAGTCCAAAAAGGAGGCGGATCGTTGTGTATCATAGTCCAAAATAAAGATTGGAGAAAAATGAAGAAGTCGTGGTCCATATATGAAGAATCTCTCAAAACTTCAAGTGAAGAAATCCCTATATGAAGAGAAGACCATAATTTCATGAACGTCTCTCAAGGTTTGAAGTATGAAGTCGCTGCCAAATATCGGTCCGAGAAAGGTCTCAAATCGAGAAGCGAGTTATGCCAAGATATGAACTTTATGAGGTCCCGAGAAGCAGTTTTAAAAGATTTTGTCCTTTAGCTAACTATTGATTTAATCGTTCACTTTATTTTCGGCCTAAATAACTATCGAAATAAGTCAAACAATGCATCCTCGTGATCATTCAAGACAACAATAAAATATAAGAGATACACCTAGGAATAAGGGAGTCTAAGTGAATAATTGGCCCACATGAGTTCGTGTTAGTTTGCTAACTTATAATAACAATGATCTCGTTTTAAGCTTGGTTTGGAGAAAGTGAAAACTTGAGGATGATGATTATTCATGACATTTCCAAAACCCAAGGTATGCTTTTGATTTGTTTACTTTGAATGTTTATAGTTTTCTATCTCTTTAATAAAGGCCAATGTAGATTGATTATGATGAAAAATGTAAACGTGCTTTGTAACTAATGCATTGCATGAGGACATTGCAATGGTCAAGTGTAGGGGATTTGATAGGTGTGTAAACACCCATCCTTTTTACCACTTAATTACAATAATAACCGAGCCAAAACATGTATTTTATGTCTTTTATGTCGGAATTATGCGTGGTTTGTATTTTTGTTGTAATTTAGGACGAAAAGGTGAAAAGTGGAGAAAACACGGGCATTCACGGGCTTTTATCGAAGAAAAAGACGAAAGACGAAGTCAAGAAGTCAAGAGTGCAAAAGAACGGAAGTCCAAGACCAATTCTGAAGATTTATCGAAGAAAAAGTCAAAAGACGGAATTTTACTAAAAGCCGAAGAACTCAAGTCTTATTTATTGAAGATTAAAAGACGAGTCCAAAGAAATCCCGAGCCAAAAGTCATTAAAGTCCAAGATTTAAGAAGATTAAAAGGCTTTAGGACTAATGGTGCAATTAACAAAAGATTAAGAAGAGAAGGACTAAGGATGCAATTAAGGAGAAAGGAAAGAGGGGAGGAAGCTTCCTAAGCACTCATTAATCCTCCCCTATAAATAGTTTTAGGAAGTTAATCATTTCACTTTGTTGGCTAATAGTGACAATTAGTTCTTCCACCTTTAATTACCTTGTCATTTAATTACTTGTCAAATTTAAATACTTGTCTTGCACCTTAATTACCATTTAATTTCAAGTAAGTGTTCTTTTAATTCTTGTTAATCTTTATCATTATTGTTTGATCTCATCCTACCTTTCTTTAATCTTTGATTTTTATGTTTATGTTCATGTTCATGTTCTTATTTTGATCAAAGTGGGTTTTGATTATTGTGGTTATTATTGTTATTTTTATTGTTTTGGTTTGATAGATTATCATTAGTTGATTATTTGTTATTAGTTTGATTTAATCTTGTGGTTGATTTTGATTAGTTTAGATTGGATTCGTGTTATTTTGTGTTCTTGCGTGTTCTTCGTTCGTGTTCATTTCCCAGGTGTATTCCGGATCAAAGATTTGTTTAGAAAGTTCTGAACCAAGAAAGTTCTGAACCAAAGTTCCGAACCAAGCAAAAGTTCTGAACCAAGAAAGTTTTGAACCAAAGTTCCGAACCAAGCAAAAGTTATGAACCAAGGAAGTTCCGAACCAAGAAAGTTCTGAACCAAAGTTCCGAACCAAGCAAAAGTTCTGAACCAAGGAAGTTCCGAACCAAGAAAAAGTTCTGAACCAAGCAAAAGTTCTGAACCAAAGTTCCGAACCAAGCAAAAGTTCTGAACCAAGCAAAAGTTCTGAACCAAAGTTCCGAACCAAAGTTCCGAACGAAAGTTCCGAACCAAGGAAGTTCCGAAGCAAAAGTTCCGAACCAAGGAAGTTCCGAACCAAAGTTCCGAATGAGTGTTTTGTGTTGATTTATTCCGAACGAAGAAGAATTATTCCGGGTGAAGGTGACATTCCGAACGAGTAATTATTCCAAGTGAGGTATTTTCAGGTTCTTTTAAGTTTCTGTTTTTAATTTTTAATTTTCAAGCTTTACTTTTCTCACCTTTTTACTTAGTCGCACTGTAAGTTTACTTGCCTTAGATTTATTTTTAGCCTTGCCTTAGTTTAAGTTTTAGTTGTGTTTTAAGTTTGCCTTAGATAGATTAAAAGGCTTAAGGACTAATGGTGCATTTAACAAAAGATTAAGAAGAGAAGGACTAAGCATGCAATTAAGGAGAAAGGAAAGAGGGGAGGAAGCTTCCTAAGCACTCCTTAATCCTCCCCTATAAATAGATTAGGAAGTTAATCATTTCACTTTGTTGGCTAATAGTGACAATTAGTTCTTCCACCTTTAATTACCTTGTCATTTAATTACTTGTCAAATTTAAATACTTGTCTTGCACCTTAATTACCATTTAATTTCAAGTAAGTGTTCTTTTAATTCTTGTTAATCTTTATCTTTATTGTTTGATCTCGTCCTACCTTTCTTTAATCTTTGATTTTTATGTTTATGTTCATGTTCATGTTCTTATTTTGATCAAAGTGGGTTTTGATTATTGTGGTTATTATTGTTAGTTTTATTGTTTTGGTTTGATAGATTATCATTAGTTGATTATTTGTTATTAGTTTGATTTAATCTTGTGTTTGATTTTGATTAGTTTAGATTGGATTCGTGTTATTTTTTGTTCTTGCGTGTTCTTCGTTCGTGTTCATTTCCCAGGTATATTCCGGATCAAAGATTTGTTCAGAAAGTTCTGAACCAAGAAAGTTCTGAACCAAAGTTCCGAACCAAGCAAAAGTTCTGAACCAAGAAATTTCTGAACCAAAAAAGTTCTGAACCAAAGTTCCGAACCTAGCAAAGGTTCTGAACCAAGGAAGTTCTGAACCAAGAAAGTTCTGAACCAAAGTTCCGAACCAAGAATGTTCTGAACCAAAGTTCCGAACCAAGCAAAAGTTCTGAACCAAGGAAGTTCCGAACCAAGCAAAAGTTCTGAACCAAGCAAAAGTTCTGAACCAAAGTTCCGAACCAAGCAAAAGTTCTGAACCAAGCAAAAGTTCTGAACCAAGGAAGTTCTGAACCAAGCAAAAGTTCTGAACCAAGCAAAAGTTCTGAACCAAAGTTCCGAACCAAAGTTCCGAACCAAAGTTCCGAACCAAGGAAGTTCCGAAGCAAAAGTTCCGAACCAAGGAAGTTCCGAACCAATGTTCCGAATGAGTGTTTTGTGTTGATTTATTCCGAACGAAGAAGAATTATTCCGGGTGAAGGTGACATTCCGAACGAGTAATTATTCCAAGTGAGGTAGTTTCAGGTTCTTTTAAGTTTCTGTTTTTAATTTTTAATTTTCAAGCTTTACTTTTCTCACCTTTTTACTTAGTCGCACTATAAGTTTACTTGCCTTAGATTTATTTTTAGCCTTTCCTTAGTTTAAGTTTTAGTTGCGTTTTAAGTTTGCCTTAGATAGTTTTAAGTTTGCGTTATTTACTTTTAGTGCCTTTTAATTCTTGTCACGTTTTTAAATACTCGCCATTTACTTTAAATTAGACTTAGATTTACTTTTAATCCACATTTACTTTTAAGTTTTGCACTTTTATTTTAAAAACAACCAAAAATATTTGTTTCACCAAAAACAATAGAGTCATACTTTAAGCCGGAAATCAATTCGTTAAGATACCGAGAACAACAATTGGACCTAGCAAAATCTCAACAGAGCTTTTGCCACCGTGGTGGGCTTTTGTGTACTTAGGTATAGGCCCCAGGTTTAGTGTATGGTTTTAGGCCCAATGGACCGTATCCATGGTATACACTATCAAGTCCCCTTCCAGTAGTTCTTGCGGGTTACGGATGGGCTGCTGGACATTTATCTTCGCTCTTGGGTTTTTATCCATTCTTATTGTTTTGTTTTCTCATGGCGTGTGTCGCACTCCTTTCTTTCTTGGGCTTCTCCGTCTTCTTTTTCGAGTTCAGTAGTTGACTGTTCCACTCTTTTTAATAGGTGGGTCAGTGTTGTCCCCTTTTCGTACTTCGGTCTTTTATCTCTTTTTCTTAGGGCTTTATGTCCGCAGTTACATTTTTATTCCAACATAATGCTGCATGCCACAGTTTAGCTACTAATTGCCATTTAATGCTTGAAATGACGACTACCAGCTAATATACGAATTTTTTTAGCCCTTTTAAAATCTAATTTTCGTTCCTCGACTCACTCGAATTTATATCGGATATTACGTAATACTATTTGTTCTTGGTGAAACGTATTCAAATTTAAATAAAACTAAAAATTATTTAATCTAAAAAAATCTTTGAAACTAATTAAACCAATTAAAAACAAATCTATTTTTAATAAAAATATAAACTAATTAAAAACTTAATTTTATAAAAACTTTAAATGCAATCTATTTAAAACTAATTTTTAATAAGACTAAATAAAAAAAACTAATTTATGAAAGTAATAGAAATATTTTTGTTTGTTTTTATTTTAAACTTTTAACAGAAATGAATAAAACTTTTACTTGAAATTAATTAAACTAAAAACTTGTATTAAACTAAATTAAGTAAACTGCCGATCTAACATATCCTATATTAATTAGTTAAAGCAGAATAAAACAAATGAAGTACTAGAACAAATGGTAGAAGCGTTTGGTTGCTGAACACGAGGTCAAGGGTTCGAGTCCCAGGAGGGACGTATTTTTGCTTATATTTTTTTGGAATTTGTTTTTGGAATATTGAATACTCAGACCAATAGGGTATGAGTTTCATGCAGCAATAAGATTAAACCAAATAAGCAAATAGCAAAGCAAATCAAGAAAATAATCTGAAAATCAAAAGCTAGAAATAAGTCAAAACCAAATAAAATTAAGCATATCTAACAAACCGAATATCCAAACAGTAAGCAAAACCAAATAAGAATATAAGCTAAATCGAATAAGCAAATAACAAATAAGCATAAGCAGATATATTACCGATAAGCAAACCAAACCAAAATCAGACATTAAGCAAACTGCACTATAAGCACTATAAGCTAAAAACTAAGCAGACTTAAACATTAACGCAATATAAGCAGATTCAGACAATAAGCAAATAAGCATTAAGATAAAAAAAAAACTAATAATAAGCAGATAAGAAGGTAAGCAAAAAAAAATAAGCAGATAAAATAGATATTACTAAAAATATGCAAATAAGCCACCACTTAATCAGTAACTAAAAACGACATAAGCCAAAAAGCAAATTATCTTAAATATTAATGAGAATAAGCACATAACTAACTAAGCAACAATACACTACTAAACTCAACTCAAATCAAAAACTGGATAAATCAGAAACTAAGCAGATCCAAACGACTCAAGTCCAAACTCAAGCAGATTCAAAATAACTAAAGCAGATTAAATAATAAACTTAACAAAAATAATAAAGAGTATTATCACCTGGTGACGATAACCTTTAGGAAGTAGATGTGCGTTGAGCACTCTATGGAACGAAATCGAGAATGAACACCACCTCCTTAAACACCAAACATCATCATCATCATCGTTCGAATCTTCGAGCAGATTTTTATAAAATCTCCCAGTAGGGGAAATTAATTTACCACTTTTTGTTCTTTAATAATAATTAAAAATAAACAGTGATGAACAAAAATAACTTGCGATTAAAATTAAAAACACAACTTTAAACCGAAATATAATTTTATTAATAACCAAAATCTTAGTACACTACTTGAAAAATAAAAATTACAATTTAAACCTAAAAACTAATTTTGTAGAAATTAAAATAAATAATTAAAAGTGCACACTAAATTACATCTTTGATGGGGTTTTTATAGAGAAACCCTAGAAAACTTTCTTCATGAATCTTCTTGAGTAAGGAAATCAATCATGTCCATCCATTCCATTTTTCTCTCTCTTTTGCTTGATCTACGGTGGAAAACATATCTTGTATCACACGGATCACCAACCTGTCATGGGGGTGTGTTTGTTGTGTTTGTTTAGGGATGATGTGGAGGATGATCATTGGATGGAGGGGATGTGGAGAGGTGTATCCACAAATCAAAACAAGGGATGAGGCCACGTCAAGAGAGGACCACCATCAAATTAATCCCGAAAACCATGGGGATTTAATTTGGGTGCATGTGAATCACACGATTTTGGTAAAAGCCCCAATTTTAATTGGGTAAATTTGGTGTTATGGGTGAATTAGGGTTTGGAGATTTGGGTAAAAAAAATGTCTGAGTTTATTTGGGAGAGAGAGAGGTGAGAGTGAAATTGATTTCTTTGTTTGTAACGAAACAAATTGTGAGTGGGGTAATGGGTGGGTAAAAAAAACGTTTATTAAGTGTGTGTTGGTTGGTGTTGGGTTGACCAGAGATTTTAAGTGAATAAAATTCACTTATTCGTTTGAAAGGTTGACCAGGTTAAAAGTTTTCACTGATTGTGTATTAATCAAATGGGCTTTGGGCCCAAGTTATCCAAATGACTCCCATCCGTCTTTTATATTTTCAATTTGGGCTTGGGTCAATTGTATTTTCAATCCATTTCTTTAAAAAGTTTTGGGCCAGGGATACTTTGGGCCAAGAAACGGGTGTGTTTTCCATATGTCCAATTTTCATGCAATTTTGGGCCTTAATGGGCTTTTGGGCCCAATACCCAAATGTAGGACCCACAAAGCTTAAATATCTTTAAAAACATTAAATCCGCTAAAATCGAGCTTGATTTCGGCTTCCTTGACAATTTCTTCAAACCCGTGTCGATTTGGCGGTTTTCGTGATCTTGAGTTCACTTTTGGTCTTTGACTTTGTCTTTGTCTCTTTCTTGGACTATTCTTTAAAATTTGACCGTGAAATCCCGTGTTTTCTTTCCTTTTTATCATTTGTACCTATTTCACACAAAAACACAAAACCACGCGTAATTCCGACTTTTACGATATTAAACACATGATTAGGTCTTGTTTTTCCTTGATTTTAGTGGCAAAATGATAAGTGTTTACACACTTATTACCAGCCAAGTTGGTCTATGTAGCTCATGATGACATTTGGTTGCACTGATCTTGGTCGTTCGTTCTTGTGAGGGTATTCCACGTGTGTGTGTGTGTGTCTTGTTTGTTGCACCGATTTAATTTTATGTTCTTGTCCCCTTACCATTAATTTTTATTGCTTCCTTTATGTTTTTCTTCTTTGAGAAGGATTATATCATTTCTGACTTTGTGCTCTTTTGGAATCCTTTCTCTCTTCTTCCTTTTGACTAGCTTTTCGCAATGTGGTTGATAGATACACGTAGGTAGATACTCACTAAGGCATCGCTTAGATGAGTTTTGCAAGAAGTATCATATTCCATCATGCGTTCATCCTACTTTAGCTGGCCTGGGATGTGGTGTTCGTGATGCTCCTCTTGGACGGGTTGCCATTTATACCAAGTTCTTTGACTTCTCTTCTTGTCTTTCTTGTTTCTTTCTTGATGTTTTGAGTCACTTTTGCTTTCACCATTCCCATCTGAGTCCCTTGGCTGCTCTCAAGGTCTCTCATTTTGAGATTTCATTCCGTGTTTTGGTTGTCACCCCCACTGTTGGTTTGTTCCTTGTGTTCTATACGAACACGTTTAAGAATGATTTGATTTCATTTTGTCGACGTTCTTCTTACTTTGTGTTTACTGAGAATATACGTCCTCATGTTGATTGGTCAAATCATTTCCTTCTCGTTGACTCTAAAGTTGTTCCATTTCCCATGTCTTGGTCTGATTTAGGTTTGTCAAAGGATCTTACGCCCCTTATATATTACGAATATAGGATGGAGGAGGTGAATTTTTTATTGCAGCATCATGTTGCACCTGTTCCAAAGCATTATGAGGCTTTCTTGACTGCTGTTGGGATTAGCCAGTGCCATTCTCTTGGGAGATATTTTTAACCTGTTTTTGTAGACTCTTGTGGTAAAGGTATTTTGGGTGCACTACATTGTTGCATGCAAGCATGCAAATTTCTACATGTCCTTTATTTCTTTTATCTTGTTTTCAAATATTTTTCTCTTTGCTATTACGACTCATGTGAATCCTCATAATGTGAGCTTTCGTGCCGAGCGTTTGGATGTTGGTCAAATCCCTCTTCTTGAATGTACTCGTGGTATAACTGCACCGTTGAAAGGTTTTATTGATCCTGTAGATGTGGTATCTGGTTTGGATCTTGGCTTGGTGCCTCCTATCTTGAGGGGTAAGAAGACGATTCGTGAAGGTGCAACTAATGTTGGAGTGGATGTTGCTCCTGTTGTTGTTGATGTTGCCTCTGTTAGTGAAATCAACAGTGGTACATTTTTTGTCTTTGTGTGTTAACTGGTTTTGTTGTTTTTTTTACATTTGTTGTTTTCTTGTCCAGGTGTAATGCTTGCTCCTCCGACTGATTTTTCATATGTTTCTTTGTTCTCTGATGTTGGTTCTTTAGTTGACTTGTGCCTTCTGGATCCCGATTTTGGGTTTGATTTGGGTTCTCCTAGATGTGTATCTTTCCCGTCTTTTCCTATTCAGTCTACTGATTTATGTTCTAGTTATGCACCAGATTGTCAGTTCTTTTCTTTGGAGGGCCCGGAGGCTAATCCGTTGGATGCAGTGGAGGCGCCTGCGCTATTAGATATTGGAGGAGCCAATTTCCTTCCTAAAGATAATATCTTGAGTCTTCTTGGTGACCTTGTTGCTCCTTATTCATGTGACTTGGGTGTTTTTGGTTTTGTTAACCAGCAACCCGCTTGTGTTGCTCCTTCGTCTTTTTCTGTTGTGCCTTTTATTTCTGGCTATGTTGCCGGTGCGTTTGGGGATGTTGGTTGTTTTCCTTTTGGTGGTTATCTTTAGGAACCAAAGTAGAGGATGTTCTTACTTTGTTAGTTGTTGTCCCCAAACGGTCTTTTTTGCTATTCATATTGGCCCTGGACATTTGTATTTATGTTTTAATTATGTATGTCTCTTTACTTCAGTTTATTAGGGGGCCTGCTTTCAGGTTTCATTTTTGTGCATCGTTCGGTGGGTGCGGCTTTTGTATTTTTCTTTGACTACTTTTATTTTGTTATTTAGCCTTGTCATGTTGTCTTTGGTAGCTTTCATTTTGTGCATTGCTTAGTGGGTGCGGCTTATATGTTTGTAAGGGCTTTTAGCCGCCTTTCTTTTTTGCACACTGCTTAACGGGTGTGGATTTATACAAATGCTATCTTTGTGATATCTATATTTCCATTGATAGTATTATTGTTGTGGGGAAGCCCCTAGTACTGGGCTTGCAATGCCTCTTACGTACTTTTGTGGGTCTCTGCTTGGAGCCCGCAATTGATTTTTATCACGGAGATATTGTTTTGGTGGGGGTAACCCCCTAACACTAGGCTTGCATGTGACAACCCTAAATTTTTAGGATTGTCACTTGTGACTATTTGACCTTGATTATGTGTTGAGTGTGCTTTTATGTGTTATATGTTTGTGTTTGAGACTTTGACTTGGGTTCAGACATCGTTTATGTAGTACGTGGTACGATATATGATGAAACGATGGGAATAGTTCGTGTTCATGAGTTCACGTGGATGTGACTATGAAGTGATATGGCATTTTTGATGTCATTTTATGTGTATGTAAATAGCTAAGAGTATTGTAGTACTATTTTACTTGTCACGTGTACGTATTTAATTACCGTGTACGTAAGATTATACTCCCTACGTCCCAATTTATTTGTCCACTATTAACTTTTGAAGTGTTTTTTTACTAAACTTTGACCTTAAATTATTATTTTTGTGTTATGTAATACTTGATGAAAATTATACCAAATGAAATTACATCTAAAACTCAATCCATAGATAAATTTTGGATCAAGTATTATATAACATAACTAACACTAATTTAAAGTCATAATTGAATGAAAAAAACTTTAAAAGTCAATAGTGGATAAATAAATTGGGACGGAGGGAGTATGTAATTATATATGTAAGCATTTAGTGGTATAGATTATTATTAGCTTCGGGTTAGTTTAGAAGTTTTCATATAATTATTTAGGAGTCGTAGATAGTAAAATTTTATAGAATAAAATTTTATACTGATCTAATTTTTATAATAATAATTAAAATGTAAACTTCCTAATAACTTTAAAATTCTAAGGCTTTAAAAATAAATAAAAAAGTTTTTATAAATAAGGAATTATTTAAACTTAATAAAAATAATAAATTAAAAAAAAAAAGTCGGTTGAAAAGTAAAACAACGGAAGAAAAATAAAATAGTAAAAGGCTTTTATTGGGCTTGGCAAAAATTAGCATATATATTTAGTAGCCATAAAAAGCGCAGGAGCAAAAAAAGGGGAAACGCAAGAGGAAGGAAAAAGAAGAACAGAGGGAAAAAATAGGGTTTTTGCAAAGTTGGCTTTTTGGCTATTTAAAGGTATAGATCTTGTTTAATCTTTATTATTATTTAATCAGTTATGTTTTAATCATGTAATTAATCATGTGATAGATTAGGGTTTTTAATTTTCTCGAATTAAAATTAATTAGGGCTTGAATTTGGTAATTAATAAGTGGTTTTTAGGGTTTAAAATCAGTTTTTAGGTTAAATCGGATAAGGCAGAAACTGTTGCTAATCTGTCAGAATTCGTCGCTAAACTGTCAAATACTGTCGCGAATGTCTAGGCATATTTTATGTTATTCCTTTTTAAAGCTTTTTGGGTGGTTCAAAAGCCTAAAATTATGTACTCGGAGTGTACTTTTCAAATATTCAGATTGTATAGTAAATGGAGGTTAGTAGCTTGGTCGAATTAGTTGTACAAGTGTCGAGTTCAAGGTTAATTTTCGGACAAAATAGTTTAAACTTATGTTTTGGGTATTTTTGGATAATGGACACTTAGAGGGTTAACATGGGGCTGAGTTGGGATAGGATTTGAGATGCATCCATCATAGGGATTGTTACATTGATGAAGGATTAGAGTCCGGAGTCAATGTTGACGTGTGATATTGTGTTGTGTGCATTAGATAATTGATTGTTTGTGAAGAGACTTTGGGTTGCTTCTCGCAAGGTGAGTTCATAGTCCCATATTCTTGAGTTTTACAAATGTTTTTCTTTACTTCCAGATGGGATGGAAGAGACACTGTGATGGTTTTACAACATATAGCTGCGATTTTTTATGGTTGCTGATGGACAATGTGTGTTTACTTATGTGTTAATCTTGTTATGTGAATCTTGATTGTGATGTGTTTTTGGATTGAGGGACATGTATTATCTCAGTGGACTTTGGTAAGGCGGGTAGCCTTGGTATGGTACATAGATGTATGGGCGTCTATGGGACTAGTGGATATTGGTAAGGCAGGTAGCCTTGGCATGGTACATAGATGTATAGGCGTCTATGGGACCAGTGGATAGTGGTAATGCGGGTAGCCTTGGTTTGGTACATAGATGTATGGGCGTCTATGGGACCAGTTGTGATTGGTAAGGCAGGTAGCCTTGGTTGGTTTGGACTGTGTGATCTTGATTACTAGTTGGTTAATGCATATTGTAGCACCTTGTCCATATGTTTATTGTTTAATGTTTATGATTCACAACTTAAAACTTGTATTGTTGTGTTAGTTTATTTGAGTTTAAACCTATGACTCTCACCAACTTTATGTTGACGTGTTTTAGTGTCTCTTTCAGGTGAGTATGTGGTGGCTAGAGTCTAGAAGCTGCTAGGATGCATTTCGGGGAATCCACTTCTCTTTAGTTTATTTTATTTTGATTCGATGCACGTACTCTATGATGTTTATTTGTTTTGGTTGTTTGTCTTGAACATTTAAGTAAGTCATTACACTTTACACTCATTTGTTTAGAATCCTGTCGTGCTAGATATTGTCATGACACTTTGTGTCTCCTTTATTATTATGTTGCATTTAGATTTCATTATATAGGCACAGTGTGTTATGATGATATCAATACGTCTCGCCTTGTGTTTCCGCTACGGCGGGGTGTGACAATGCAATTCCTCTTATGTGCGTTCCTCGAGTTTTTTCGCTTGGATTACTTGTAGAATAATGATAATCTTAGAACTAATCAAGAGGGTTGTTGTTTTTCTAGAGAGAGAAACTAGAGAGAGAAATAAAGAGAACTTTTATTATGTGAAAATGAAATAAACAACCAACACCCCTTTCCATGGTGGAAAGGGGTTTATATACCAAGTCCCTTAGTAGACTTGGGCTTCCGGCCCATGAACATGCTCATGGGTCGGGTTAATGTAAATAACAACGAAACATATACTACGAGCCTATAACTATATTGCTGGAGTGACCGAGACTTTCTTAATACGAAAAACGTATTTCCAACAATCTCCCCCAAAGGGAGGTCACTCCAAATTTACAAAGTCCTAATCTAGCATGTTAGATCTTCGTTCTTGAGCTCGTCGTCCACTTTCTCTTTACATCTTTAACTTTTCTTCTTTTTGTGAATATGTGTTGAATAACATCAGGCTTTTGCTTGGAACATGTTCTTTTGGCCTTTCACGTGCAATCTTTGTCTTCTTGTGATATTCGCCTCTTCGTGACTTCATGTCCCACATACCTATCCTTTGTTGAATTCTTGAAAGTTTCAGAGTTGATACAGCGGAAGACTTTTAGGTTAGAATTTCTTGAATTTGCTAAAATATTTGATACAGAAGGAATAAGTATGTGAGGACGACTTCAACTGGTACACCACAACGCCACCGTCTTCAAATACAGCAACATACTAAGACACGAATAAAATGGCTTTGACATTTTATTCTAATTCGGTAGCATTTTACCTCCGGTCGGTGAAGACTGTTGGACGATAATAAATATCGTACTTGTGACAGGTAGCTCTAATTAAATATCTCCTTGACAAGATTTCGCGGGTAAACCCGTTCTCTTTATTCGACCGTCCAAAGCTGACTGCGAAAATAAAGAGTGAATCATTTGGATTAAAATTCGTATGATTGAAGCCGTCAATTCATGAAAGCTGGAACAAGTGAAGTTCAATTAAGATTTTCACCATCGCTGCTTTCCAGTTATCACGAGCTTGATTCAAATAGAATCTTGCTTGTCACCTACCGCGGTGCTATTTGATGTTGACACTAGAAGGATTTCCACTCTTCACTGTGAATACTAAAGAGTGCCACTCTGAGTGTTCTGGCAAGATCACTTGGATAATGCGTAGAGGCCCTGGAACAAGTTTAATCTCATTTAAGAGTTAAACCATCGTTTCTTTCCAGTTATCATAAGATTAGTTCTTAAAGAACAGCACGTGTCACCTACCATGAGCTTGTTTGATGTTGGCTCAAGAAGGATTTCCATCTTCGTTGTGATACTTTCGTATTACTCAGATGTTCTAGCAATATTACAAGAATATTGCGTAGGACTCATAAAAATCTTTCTTGTTTTAAAATTGTGTCCTAATGAGACTTTTGATGATCTCGTGGCTCTAGACTCAATAGTGCATTTTTGTTTTTAGTGAACGGAGGCTGGAGAGGATTGCAACCTTTTCTATATCAATTTATTTGGAGTGAATAAACCGATAGATAACATGTTGAACTCCGTGACATTAAAACAAATATCTTTTGAGATATTTGAGTTGGCTAGGAGGGGTTGTGCATCGCATCACTGGGTCCATGATACTTTGTCTTCAAGATGAGTTGACCCGGTTTCTGCCTAAGTTGTAAGGAGGGCTTCTTTCTTTACACCCTTTATCTTTACATTTCTTTTTCATTCTTCAACCCCTTCAATGCTTACTGATAGGTGTGTAAACACCCATCCTTTTTACCACTTAATTACAATAATAACCGAGCCAAAACGTGTATTTTATGTCTTTTATGTCGGAATTATGCGTGGTTTGTGTTTTTGTTGTGATTTAGGACGAAATTGTGAAAAGTGGAGAAAACACGGTATTCACGGGCTAATATTGAAGAAAAAGACGAAATATGAAGTCGAGAAGTCAAGAGTGGAAAAAGAACGGAAGTCCAAGACCAATTCTGAAGATTTATCGAAGAAAAAGTCGAAAGATGGAAGTTTACCAAAAGCCGAAGAACTCGAGTCTTATTTATTGAAGAATATAAAGACGAGTTTAAAGAATTCCCGAGCCATAAGTCATTAAAGTCCAAGATTAAAGAAGATTCAAAGGCTTAAGGACTAATGGTGCAATTAACAAAGAGATTAAGAAGGAAGGACCTAATGATGCAATTAAGATAAAAGGAAGGAGGGGAGGAAGCTTCCTAATCCTCCCCTATATATAGAACATTAGTATAATCTTTTCATTTTGTTGGCTAAGTGTGACAATTAGTCTTCCACCTTTAATTACCTTGTCATTTAAATTCTTGTCAAATTTAATTACCTTGTCTTGCACCTTATTTACCATTTAATTTCAAGTAAGTGTTTTTAATTTTGTTGCTTTAATCTTTATTTACATTTGATCAAGTTTCTTTTCATCAATCTCCTTCTACTTTTCTCCTTTTTAATTCGGCTTAATTTCGGATTAAGCAAGCTTGTTTTTGCTTAATCCATTTGCTTATTTGATTTAAGGTTTTGTCTTTTCTTTTCCTTTTAAGTTTCTATACGAAATTAGCCATAAGTTTGACAATCTTATGTGCTTATTTGGTATTTGGCTTAATTGATTTCAAAGTTTTCTTAAAATTTCATCTTTCTAAAAGCTTACTTATTTTGTTTACTTAATTTGTTTTCATAAAAGTTTTTAAATTTCTGTTTTTTTTATATTCGTCTTGTTATTGTTTTGGTAAAGTTTTGAAATTTGCTTATTGTCAAAGTTAGCTTATTAGTTTGGCTTATTTGCTTACTGGTTTCCATTGTTCCTAACTTTAAGGTTTCTGTGTTACGATCCAACTGGTGCGATCGCATAAACCCTTAAGGGTTTCTACTTGCGATCCAGGGTTGCGATCAAGGACTAGGATCGTATTACGATCACACCTCTTAATCCACACCACGATCACTCATTGCGGTCGTGGGTAAGATCTAGAGTGCGGTCTGTGTTGTGATCGCTTGGTCACGATCAGGCTTCGATCACCACTGCGATCCACTTGTTGCGATCGTAGTTGCGATCGGGAGTGCGATCACTTCTACCCATAGTACTGCTGAGTACGATCCACCACCTTGTGTTTCCATCGCATTGAAGTGCGATCGTGGGCTACGATCCAAGTGATCTAGACTGCGATCAAGCTGCAATAGTGGGTACAATCAGGGTGTGATCCAACCAGTTTCCTTGACTGCGATCGTAGTACGATCGGACCCATTTACTTGTTTTGTTCTTGTTTCATTTTAAACTTTGTTTTCCCGCCTCTTTATTTGATTTATTATTTTTAAGTTTTCACATTTTAATACTTTGTCAATTTTTATTCTCGTCACGCCTTTATCTTCAGTCATTTAATTATTTTACTTTCCAAAGTTTTTAATATTGCACCCTTTACTTTTAATTAATATAGATTTAACTAAGTGCCATTTACTTTTAGTCTCGTTTTTAAATTCCCATCATTAATTGTAAAATTAGATTGTAGATTTACATTTAAGTCTTTGCACATTTAATATACTAAAACGACACAACAACTATTTGTTCCACCAAAGAACGACTAAGTCGCACATAGAACCTAGATCAATTCGTTTAGACCAACACAACGAACTTAATTTTTATACGGGGTGTCAAAAGTCAGTTATCAAATGGCGCCGCTGCCGGCTCTTTTCGTAAAGATTAACGGTTTTTTGTGAGAGACGCGTTGCTTTTTGGGATCCGTTCACTTGTGAGCGTTATTTTTCTTGCATAAAAAATTCAAAAAAAAAAAAAAAACATAGAAATTAAAAATTGCTAAAAATCCATAAAAATTAAAAATTTCAAAAATCCAAAAAGATTTTATTTTTATTGGGTATATATATTGTCTTTGTGTTTGGTATTGTTTTCTTTTGTCTTTGTAGGTGTATGCGTACTAGATCTTCTAATTATCAAGAGCCCGAGACTCGAGAAGATTTAAGTATGTCAGGTGTCAACAACAATATTCCACCGAAAACCTCAATAATAACAACAATGTTATTCCACAGCCCGATCTTCGGACCATGGAGGAACTTTCTCAACCTACCATGTTTGGACGAGGAGGACCGATTGCGCCGATGCAAATCAACGCTCCTGAGTTTTCGTTGAAGCACCACATGATTCAGCAAGTGCAAACAAATCCTTTTAGAGGAATGCCTGATGATGATGCCAACAAACACCTTGACAAGTTCATTACAATCACCCAAAGCATGAAGTTGCCTGGTGCCACAATGGATGTTCTACGCCTACAACTCTTTCCACATACTTTATCCCATCATGCCGAGAAATGGTTTGATCGTCTCCCGAAGAATTCTATTCACACTTGGGATGACATGACTCAACGCTTTTTATCGCGCTACTTTCCACCATCCATGGTCACAAGCCTTCGCAATCAAATCAGCGGTTTCATGCAAGACCCTGATGAATCTCTTTTTGATGCTTGGGAGCGATATAATGTCTTGATTAATCGTTGTCCAAACCACAACATGCTTCCCGTCACCTTAATAGATACTTTCTACAACGGTTTGACTTTTCGAGATCGTGATACGATTAATGCAGCCGCCGGTGGCACATTTATGAAAAGGAGACCCGAGGAGTGTAGAGAGCTTATTGAGAACATGACTACTTATCATAAAAACTGGGATTCCTCTGCTTCTTCAAGGAACAACCCGAGAGTCAATGTTTCTTCTACTTCAGCAAACCCTGAGATGACCGAACTCACCCGCATGATGACTGAAATGAGCAAAAGTATCACGCTTCTCGCTTCAAACCAACAACAACAACAAGTTAAAGCGGTTGCCAATCCTTGTGAAACATGCGGCGGTCCTCACTCATACACCGATTTCCCTTCAACTCAAGGAAATCCGGAAAATGTGTATGCAGCTTACGGTAATTATTCAACGGAAAATTACCAAGCTCGACCTCAAGGGGATAGAAATTTGCTGAGTTACCGGTCCAACAACTACCTTTCACCCGGGTTTTCTCCTCAAAACCAAAACCCCGCCAACAACTATACTAGAAGCAACCAAATCCCACCAAGAGCTTCTAATCCTTATCACCCACCCGCTCAACAAGCCCCACCCATTAACCCCAATGTTGAAGTTATCATGAGAACCCAAGGTGAGCAAATCAAGAATCTACAGAGCCAAATTATCAATTTGAAAGGAGATATCACAAAGCAAGAAAATGAGATTAGATCCGAGCTTCGAGATAATATTCAATCCTCCTTTAGCAATCAAACCAATGATTTGAAGAATATGCTTGCTAGTTTCTTGCCCACCGCTCAACCTTCTTCTTCGAGTTCTCTACCTTCAAACACCGTCACCAATCCGCGAGCTAATGTGAGTGCTATTACTACTCGTAGTGGAATTACCATTGTTGATCCACCAATCCCACCCCCATCATCTACACCTCCTCCACCACCATGTATCCCTACTCCTCCTACACCTAGTATTAGTGCACCATTACCGTCTCCGCCTCGTCATGACGATGTACCTAGGAAGGACCCTTCAACATCTCAACCTTTACCTACTACACCTGCACCCTCACCACCCAAACCCAATATCCCTTATCCCTCTCGTTTAGGCAAGACCAAAATGCTAAACAAGGATGACGCTGAAGTCTCACGCTATGTGAAGATGATCTCTCAAATGAACTTCAACATTAGCTTTCTTGAAGCACTTGTCCACATGCCCAAATTTGTCAAAGCATTTAAGGAATTGCTTAACAAGAAGGAGAAGCTGATTGAACTCGCCAACACACGCTTAAATTAAAACTGCTCTGCAGTTATTCTTAAAGAACTGCCGGAAAAGCTTGGAGATCCCGGTTGTTTTGTGTTGCCTTGCGTGTTCAACAAAACTGAAGAATTTACTGCCCTTGCTGATCTCGGGGCTAGTATTAATTTGATGCCTTTAAGTGTTTGGAAAACACTATCATTGCCCGACCTCACTCCAACGAAGATGACTCTTGAACTTGAAAATCGCACTCTCGCTTACCCCGTTGGTATAGCCGAAGACGTGTTCATCAAAGTTGGCACATTTACTTTCCCGGTCGATTTTGTCGTTGTTGATTATGAAATGGACCCTCGTATTCCTTTAATACTTGGTCGGCCATTCTTGAGAACCGGACGAGCTTTAGTTGATGTGGCCGAAGGAGAGTTAATCTTAAGAGTCGGGAATGATTCACAAGTTTTTAAAATGGGAAAGCTTATAAGTAAATCCTTTAGAGGCCGAGAATCAGTGACTATGATTAATGTGCTCGATGATTTTACCATCTACAACAATCCTCTATTCGACTCTTGCATTGATAATCCACTCTTTCATAATGATGTGGATGATTCTCGCCCCAATTTGGAACCTTCTCCCATTTATGATTCTCCACCGATCTTCGATGCTTATGATGATGATGATTCTAGCTCAGATTCAGATGATTATGATGACCTTACTTCTGAGTATCCCGATCTGCCCACATATGATGACTTTGATGCGGCTGATACTCTTTCGAGCGATTCTTCACATGATGAAGATCCTCCGCCATCACTCGATCCTACTTTGGACGATTACTCATTTGAGGAAGATTTCTCTACGTTTCTCAACACTTACTTCCCTCATGAGAGTGATGCTCCTCCTTATGATTTTGAAGATTATCGTCTTGATCCTACTTTGGATTTGAAGAACATTCTTTCAAAGGAGAAGAAACCGGTCGACACCAATATCCGCAGCACGTATGAGTTAACACCTCTTTGTCCCCCTTCTGAGGACGAGGTTGTGCTTCTTCGCGGATCTTCTTCACACTCTGCTGAGCCTGAGTGCTATTTTCCCCTAAAGGAAAAGGTGTTCGACCCCGGTATTGATATTCTGAAGCCATCTCAGTATCCACCTGATGAAATAAAAGGAAATATCTTTGGAACTTATGGAAATCTGCTTGCACCACTTCACCCTTGCTTCCACCGTGCTCCATCGTTGCTTAAGAGAACCTTGCCTACTCTTCTTTGGCTTGCCTTGTTCGCCGTAAGCCTGTGCTATTTGATGGATGAAAACTATGTCTTTGATCCTGTGGATATGTTTCATGCTTCTTCCTATGATGATCAAGGTCGAGTCAGGCTCACGACTCGGTAATCAAAAATCAAGCGCTTCTTGGGAGGCAACCCATGCATCTATCTTTTAGCTTTCTTTATCATAAGTGTAGGGGAGACCCGTTGGTTTGCTATTTCCTCTCCTCTCTCTTAATCAGGGATTCGAGCTTCAATGATCCACTCTTGATGATTCTTGACGACCCGTGATTCCGTGTTCCATTATCCCGGTTCTATCCTAAACTCTTTTCGATTCACTATTTTATATTTTCTCAATATTAAAATAGGAATCTCTTTAGATGTCTTTTCCTTAGCGAGATTTAAACAAAGTGCACAATGTCCTAAGTGTAGGGGAGTTTACTCCCACATGCTTAAACATTGAGGACAATGTTTATGATAAGTGTAGGGGGGACTTCTATCGAAGTTAGGTGGTCTTTTCCTTGTATTTGTCCTCATTTTAACCGGAAAATCAATTTTTCGACATTTTTCAAAATTTTTGATCTATTTTGGCCCATTGGTTTTACCCTTTGTATAGTTATTTTCTTTCCTTGCTAGAATAAATCTTTAATAAAGTGGTTTTAATTTTCAAACGTTGTGAATCTTTTGACTCAACCCGAGTTTACTTATCTGAGTTACTCTAGCTAGTATCCTTAACGTGTTTAAATCAAGTTTTGCTAGGCTTTTATATAGGGAGCTATAAAACGCGAAAGTCTTAACTCTCACGGGTTAAGAACAAGAACTTTTCGCAAGTTCCTATAACTGATCCTAGAGAGTCGTTTATCAAGGGAACTTTAAAATGCGATTTCTAAACTTGAAAAAGTCTAAGATTTTGCAAGATCCTATAGACGACTCAAAAACCCAAAACTTTGATTTAATAGGCTAAGCATCCACGAGTCTCATTCCTTGAGATTTTAAACTGTGGAGAACGAGAGATGATAGAGTCAATTATAAGTTCGGTATTCTTTCGTGAATTTATGTGAGTTAATTATAAGCCTATTCTCCCATCGCCTGCTAATAAATTTATCTGCAATAAATAAGGTTGTACGATTTGAAAAGTTACTTAGCTTCTAGCCAAAGATCGTTTAAAAGTTGCTCGGTATGGTTTAGAGTTCATAGCCAAGGCATAACTTATTGAAGCGGGATGCGAAGATTGGCGAGTCCAAAAAGGTCCTAACAAGACATGAGGGCTATATTTTGTTGCTAAAGATCCAAAGTGATGTGAAGAATCATTTATTCGAAAATCAATATGAAGGATCGAGACACACGACGAAAAGCAAAAACTCCCCAAAAGTCATGGAGAAGTGTATCCGAAAAGACCCTAGCAAGGTATGAGGATAAATAGATCCAAGTCATAAAAGGAGGCGAATCGTTGTATATCAAAGTCCAAAATAAAGATTGGAGAAAAATGAAGATGTCGTGGTCCAAGTATGAATCTCTAAAAACTTCAAGTGAAGAAATTCCTATTGTGAAGAGAAGACCATTATTTCATGAGCGTCTCTCAAGGTTTGAAGTATGAAGTCGCTGCCAAATATCGGTCAAAGAAAGGTCTAAAATCGTGAAGCAAGTTATGCCAAGATATGAACTCTATGAGGTCCCGAGAAACAGTTTTAAAAGATTTTGTCCTTTAGCTAACTATTGATTAAATCATTCACTTTATTTTCGGACTAAATAACTATCGAAATAAGTCAAAAATGCATCCTCGTGATCATTCAAGATAACAATAAAATATAAGAGATACACCTAGGAATAAGGGAGTCTAAGTGAATAATTGGCCCACATGAGTTCGTGTTAGTTTACTAACTTATAATAACAATGATCTCGTTTTTAAGCTTGGTTTGGAGAAAGTGAAAACTTGAGAATGATGATCATTCACAACATTTCCAAAACCCAAGGTATGTTTTTGATTTCTTTATTTTGAATGTTTATAATTTTCTATCTCTTTAATAAAGGCCAACGTGGATTGATTATGATGAAAAATGTAAAAGTGCTTTGTAACTAATGCATTGCATGAGGACATTGCAATGGTCAAGTGTAGGGGATTTGATAGGTGTGTAAACACCCATCCTTTTTACCACTTAATTACAATAATAACCGAGCCAAAACGTGTATTTTATGTCTTTTATGTCGGAATTATGCGTGGTTTGTGTTTTTGTTGTGATTTAGGACGAAATTGTGAAAAGTGGAGAAAACACGGTATTCACGGGCTAATATTGAAGAAAAAGACGAAATATGAAGTCGAGAAGTCAAGAGTGGAAAAAGAACGGAAGTCCAAGACCAATTCTGAAGATTTATCGAAGAAAAAGTCGAAAGATGGAAGTTTACCAAAAGCCGAAGAACTCGAGTCTTATTTATTGAAGAATATAAAGACGAGTTTAAAGAATTCCCGAGCCATAAGTCATTAAAGTCCAAGATTAAAGAAGATTCAAAGGCTTAAGGACTAATGGTGCAATTAACAAAGAGATTAAGAAGGAAGGACCTAATGATGCAATTAAGATAAAAGGAAGGAGGGGAGGAAGCTTCCTAATCCTCCCCTATATATAGAACATTAGTATAATCTTTTTATTTTGTTGGCTAAGTGTGACAATTAGTCTTCCACCTTTAATTACCTTGTCATTTAAATTCTTTTCAAATTTAATTACCTTGTCTTGCACCTTATTTACCATTTAATTTCAAGTAAGTGTTTTTAATTTTGTTGCTTTAATCTTTATTTACATTTGATCAAGTTTCTTTTCATCAATCTCCTTCTACTTTTCTCCTTTTTAATTCGGCTTAATTTCGGATTAAGCAAGCTTGTTTTTGCTTAATCCATTTGCTTATTTGATTTAAGGTTTTGTCTTTTCTTTTCCTTTTAAGTTTCTATACGAAATTAGCCATAAGTTTGACAATCTTATGTGCTTATTTGGTATTTGGCTTAATTGATTTCAAAGTTTTCTTAAAATTTCATCTTTCTAAAAGCTTACTTATTTTGTTTACTTAATTTGTTTTCATAAAAGTTTTTAAATTTCTGTTTTTTATATTCGTCTTGTTATTGTTTTGGTAAAGTTTTGAAATTTGCTTATTGTCAAAGTTAGCTTATTAGTTTGGCTTATTTGCTTACTGGTTTCCATTGTTCCTAACTTTAAGGTTTCTGTGTTACGATCCAACTGGTGCGATCGCATAAACCCTTAAGGGTTTCTACTTGCGATCCAGGGTTGCGATCAAGGACTAGGATCGTATTACGATCATACCTCTTAATCCACACCACGATCAATCATTGCGATCGTGGTTAAGATCTAGAGTGCGATCTGTGTTGCGATCGCTTGGTCACGATCAGGCTACGATCACCACTGTGATCCACTTGTTGCGATCGTAGTTGCGATCGGGAGTGCGATCACTTCTACCCATAGTACTGCTGAGTACTATCCACCACCTTGTGTTTCCATCGCATTGAAGTGCGATCGTGGGCTACGATCCAAGTGATCTAGACTGCGATCAAGCTGCAATAGTGGGTACAATCAGGGTGCGATCCAACCAGTTTCCTTGACTGCGATCGTAGTACGATCGGACCCATTTACTTGTTTTGTTCTTGTTTCATTTTAAACTTTGTTTTCCCGCCTCTTTATTTGATTTATTATTTTTAAGTTTTCATATTTTAATACTTTGTCAATTTTTATTCTCGTCACGCCTTTATCTTCAGTCATTTAATTATTTTACTTTCCAAAGTTTTTAATATTGCACCCTTTACTTTTAATTAATATAGATTTAACTAAGTGCCATTTACTTTTAGTCTCGTTTTTAAATTCCCATCATTAATTGTAAAATTAGATTGTAGATTTACATTTAAGTCTTTGCACATTTTATATACTACAACGACACAACAACTATTTGTTCCACCAAAGAACGACTAAGTCGCACATAGAACCTAGATCAATTAGATTAGACACACATCAACGAATCTTTTTAACTAAGTAAAATATAGTTATCACTTACCAATACATCACCACTAGCACCTTGTTTTGATTGTTCTAGTGCTAGCATAAGTATTTGGTCGGCATTCAGCTACGTTCACAGGACATTCTCCATCTTTCCTAAGGACTTCTAATTTCTAACTATGGAATTGTCCTTGGGAAGATTCCTCCGGTTCTAGAAGAATCATTGGACTAGCACCTAATCCTACCACCCTTTTGTCACCACATTCGTCGTGAATTAAGTGTGTTTTGGGTTAGTACTTGAACCATGAAAAATCCTTGAAAACTCACTTAAGATACTTGTGATATAAATATCAAAGTTTTGTATCTTTAAGTGTTTTTGTTCATCAAAAATTCTCCCCCTTAACATGTGCAGTACACATATTAAGTTGATTTATACTTGAAGTCTTTTTCATGTTTAGCCATATATATTATCAAGTCTCCTTAATCACATTTTCTCCCCTTATCCAAAATGTTAACCATCAATATTTTGGATATTAATGGATTAACCGGTCTTTGGGTAACAAAATGAAATCAGTTTCTGGCCAAAGAACATATCAATGCTCCCCCTAAAAATAATGAGGGTAAGTTGTAGTGCTTGAGTATGATAGATTTTGAAAGATTTAGAATCTCGTGAGAAATTCTTGAAACATTATCATACTTTCACACTACAGCAAGCCACTAAAGCACAATATTCACAATATTTACATATTCACAAATTAAACAATATGGATTTGACCTGAGATAGGACCAATTAGATAGATCGTTTCATTAGATTGTGGTGCGCTCCATATGGTCTACCACCAACGAATCGTTCAAGACTCCTCATTAAGCGTCTTTCCCGCAGCTTTTCATTAATCTTGTTGATCAGGTAGTTAGCACTTGTTTCGTACCCTTTGTGCCACTGGACGGTAACTTTGGGATGCTTCTTGGTTTTGTTGAGCTGAATCAATATGTCCCGAACTTGCTGAAGAGTCCCGTCACTAAACTTGGAGAGTTCCGCTATTCTCGGGAATTTCTTCTCACCGGATCAATTCAAGTAGAAAGTGTCTGGAACCGGTTTTGTAGTGCTTGTGAAGGGACTTTTGTCATGATGAATATCAGGAACCTCCGTGTATGGAGCTGTGAGGTTCAGCTTCTTCTGATAACTCTCAACGTCAAGTTGCAAGTCTTCAACTCTCTTCTTGGTCACAATGCGACGAGTAAACATTCGTAGAGCTGAATTCAGGGCAATGTAGTCTTCAGTGTCCAAGTGTTTGAGTGTGTGTTGAGTCATCAACAGTAACATGTCTTCAATGTCAACAAGAGGAAGATCTGAAAAGTCTCCTTCCATGATGGTATAGTAGTTGTCGTCTTCTCTTTTTAATTTGATCTCTGTTATATGATGAGAGCCGACTTTGGTTCAATCCTTACTCCTAGAATGGCTTTCATTCTGAACTCGAATTTTACTGGAGTCTTTGATTTGAAGCCACATGCATAGTTGTAAGCTTTCTGTATGGTTTCTCCCCAATGTGATACACCTAATTCAGCATAATGATCATACTCAAGAATTAATTTCCTTACCCATAGACGATCAACCTTTTCCTCAATCAATGGTATTGACCCCCAAGTTGCATCTTTGACCAAAGTTAATGAGGACGCATACTTGCTCGCGCCTTTTACAAAATAATCAAGGTCATGGCAGACAAAGAAATCACGTATAATTTGATTGTCAGCGTCAGCTATCATGAGAGGAGCATTTTTAGGCCTGTGACGACATGTTCATTGAGGAAGGTTCATTGCTTTCAAAAGCTCATTCGCATTGTATTCATTCTCCATTCTACTGATTCTTGAAGTAGGAATGATGGTGGGATCATGGAAAGCTCGAGTTATCATCGCTGGAGTTATGTTGTCAGTTCCATACCTGTAGATTAGATATGCTGAGAAGTCGATGGGATTGTTGAGGATTTGGGAGAAATCTGGTTCATCTTCTCGAGTTAGCGGACGAATGCTAGCAGCTTCTGTGACCCAAGGTTGCTTGGGTGCATTTTTATCTACATTAATTGTATCCACCCATGCCGGTTCACTCGATTCTGGAATATCATGACCTTGCGCAGATTCTGGAGCTCGATTCGGAAAAATTACTCGAATTGTCTGAGTACGTGGAATGTGCTTTACTGGTGTAGACTTAGACGTTTCAGGTATTGGTTGATCGGGTTCTTGGATGGGTAGTGGTTGTCGTGGTGATGTAGATGTGATAGCTGGAGCTGATTGAAGTGAACCCGATGTCAGATTAGCATCAACATCATGACGATGTTTGGTGTGTTTGCCGGTTGGAGTTGACTCAGATTCTTGAGTTTCCTCGGCTGTTGAAGTTGTTTGATCTTTAGTAACATTTTCCTTTTGAGACTTGTCACCTTTTCCTGAAGTTTGATCCCCTTCAACATCTGACTTATCTTTGTTGTTATCATCCTCTGCATCTTCTTCGTTCTTTTCCTCTTCATCACCATTCACTAGTTCATCCTCATCATGTATTTGTTCGTCTATGCTGTCATCATCATCATCGTTACGATCACCCTTATCATCATTGTCACCATCATCATCATTGTCATCATCATCGTCATCGTCAACGTCATCGTCATCTTCATTCTCGGAGGATTCATCGGGTTTGTCTTACTCCTCTTCATCTGCATCGTCTTTTTCTAGATCGAGACAGCTGTATGGGACGACGGTGCCATGTTTTGCAAATATCTCGATGTCTTGATCCATTGCCGTCTTTAAAGCTTTGTGAAGTGCTTGTTGTTCTTGCGTTCGGTTGTGGGACCCGATTTGAATCATCCTAGCATGCAACAGCTTCTTCAACTTGTAGTCTATGAGCCTTTGAGCTATGAGATAGTCGGACGTCTGAGTGTCAGAAGACTTGATCATCATTTTTCTTGCAGCATGTCTTTTAGTTCATCTCGCAGAGGAGGGAGTACGATTTCAATAGATTCTTGAACCTTTTCATTGATTGATTCAATAAGTGTAGCATTAGCTTGAACAAGTTCTTCTTTCTCTTCTTTGTATTTGTTTCTGAGTGTGCGAAGACGTTGAATTGATGCTTGCTTCCTTTCTGCTTTAGCTTCTAGACTAGCTCTTATTGACTCTTCAGATTGTTGACGACTTGTTAATTCTTTTCGAAGCTGATCGATTTCTTTTTCAAAATCTTTCTTTCTTGCTAATTCATCACGAAGAATAGTGAGTTCCTTTGCATAGGCTGTCTTTAAAGATTCTAATTGCGCTGTAACTAGAATAGTCTTATCCTCTTGAGCCTTCAAGCGTTGTTCGATGATTTGCATAAAATCTGGGGTGACGGGTGGAGATGCCAGCAATGGTGTTGGATGAGCAGTTGATTGTGTAGGTGTGACATGATTTGTTACAATGGTGCTGAGTACTGATGTCATGGCCTCAGTTATAGGGACATTTACCATGTTCGGTTTTGTTGAAAGATCAGTGTTAGTAACTTCAGATTCAAGAGAGTCAAGGTTCAAGTACTTACCTACTGGATCTGATAAAGACGTTGATTTGGTAACACTCTTTTCCTTGTGGATGTTCCCTGTATCTGTTGTCTCTGGTTGAATATCATCAATGAACGTATCTTGTTGTTCGTATTGTTGATCATCTTCTTCATCCTGAACTGGTTCGTCCTCGTAATAATCTGGTTCTCCAAATTCAGCAATGTCAGGCAAGTCGACTTGCTTTGTCTGTTTCGATCCACTACCTCCCGTCTCCCTTCTACTTTGTAGTAACGCCTTCTTCAATTGCTTGGATTGTTGTTTCTTCGTCAACGACAGTTGTTGTTCGTCAATGTCTTCAATCAAGTCTTCATCCGAGAGAAGTGTTTTCTTTCCCTTGGCCTTTTTCTCCCATAAAGACACTGTTCTTGTTATTTTTCCCTTGTCTTGTGTTGGTGTATCAGCTTCTGAGGAATCAGTTTCCTTCCTTTTTCCTTTAGGTTTTGGTGCTTTGACCTCTGTAGTGAATTCTCCCAATTCTACTCTCTTTGAATGGTCTTCATTTTCTTTCAGAAAGGTCTTATATGAAGCACTCTTTTTTATTTTGTCATTCAACATATTATCCGGAACAGGAGCAGGAATACATGAGTAAACAATCTTAAATCCTTCTTGTCTCATGTGTAGTATGAAGAAATCATCATCTTCTGAGTTAACAAAGAATCCTCAACGCCGATCTATAGCTTCATCGGCTTTCATGAAGTAGTTGATAATAAGCTTTGTGAATCGTGGAAACTAAAAGTGATCAGATTTCTTCTTAACGTTTCTGAAGGCTTGATAATGAGATTCTTCCCATATGAGAGAAGTAATAACTGATTTTTGGTTAGTTAATAAAAAAGGTTTGTTGCAGCTTTCTTTGTGTTGCTCGTACCCGATTGTATTTGTCGTTGTTTCGTTCTCGGTATCTTCTCGAATTGATCACGGTTCAAAGTAGAATTATCGTAATTGGTGACTAAAAGGGGGAGCTTTTGATCTATATCTACTTAAAAGGTAAGTGCGAGAAGTAATAAAATTAAACTAAAAGCAATTACTGAAAATAAAACTTGAATTAAAATTAAACAGTAAAAGACCTTCTTAGAAAAACAGCTGATTCGGAATGATTCTTTCGATCCGGAATAAGTGCTTGATCCGGAATATATTAGCTCATGCGGAATAATCTAGAAATTGCTTCATTCGGAATGTTCAACCAAACATCCTTCATTCGGAAAACTCCTTCATTCGGAATATAAGTTGATCCGGAATATTTTTGTTGATCCGGAATATACCCTTCATGCGGAATAATCACTGGTTCGGAATGCTGAGCTTGATTCGGAATAACTAAACAAAAGGCTTCATTCGGAAAACATTGTTTATTCGGAATAATCTTTGATCCGGAATAAACAGCTCACTCGGAATAATTAACTGATCCGGAATAAACTGCTCACTCGGAATAAATAAAAACAAAAGCTTGATTCGGAATAATTTTTAACAAAGTACTCATGCGGAATATTCAACTCATTCGGAATAATGGTTCATTCGGAATGTATGCTGATCCAGAATAAAAATTGTTTATCCTGAATAAATAGCTTGATTCGGAATAGTGCTTGACTCGGAATAAAACCCTTTATCCGGAATAACTTTTGATTCGGAATATTTTAAACAAAAAATGCTCATTCGGAATACTCGCTTTATCCGGAATAAAATAAACAGAAACCCTTCATCCGGAATGATTAGCTCATCCGGAATAATCTTAACAAAAATCCTTCGTTCGGAATCTGGGCTGATGAGACAGTCCGAAGAACAGGGAAAACAAAACACCACGAATTTAACCAAAATCCACCAAGTTTTTAACCAAAACTTAAACCAATTTAACCACTAATCATTTACTAATGATAAACATCAAACCAAACCAACAAAAACTCAAAACCCACTTGTTTTTAAGATCAAAACCAATAAAATAAAAACTTAGAACTTTGAATCAACAAGAAAAGAAGGAACAATATTAAATGGAAACTTGTATTCAGGATTAAGATTCAAACAAACAAAAGGAAAGATTAAAACTTACAAGATTATGGAGGAATCAAAGAAAAATAAAAATCACCAAACTCCTTAATGGAGTTGGGGTTCCTAAGAAATTGGAAAAGAAATAACAAAAAAATGAACTAGTCCTCAAATTTGTGAAGGAGATCTCTATTTATAGGCCTTGGCTTGGTTTGGTGAGTCGGCTTTCTCCCTTTCTTTTTGTCTTCTCGTCTTTTTAGAAAAGTTGACGTTTTCGACTTCGATTCGGGATTTGTCGACGAATAAATTCAACTCGTCTTTTAATTTCTTCATTTAATAGACTTGAGTTCTTCGACATATATAAATCTTCCATCTTCGGTCCTTTTCTTCGAAAAATCTTCAAATAGGCCCATTGACTTCAAATCTTTTGCATCTCTTGGACTATAGACTTCGTCTTTTCGTCTTTTTCTTCGATAAAACCCGTGCAATCCCATGTTTTCTTAAATATTTATACGGTTGGCTCTGAAAACACAACAAACACACAAACCACGCATAATTCCAAACAAATGACATCAAATACGCGTTTCGGTCTTGTTTTAGCAAGCAATAAGTAGTAAAAGGATGGGTGTTTTCACACCTATCAAATCCCCTACACTTAACCATTGCCATGCCCTCATGCAATGCATTAATTTTAAAGCACGGTTTACATTTCTCATCATAAATAACCTACCTTGGCCTTTATTAAATTCTAAACACTAAGGAAACCAAAAGAACAAAACAAGTAAAGTATTCAAAGACTTACATTGGGGTTTTAGGTAGTCACGAATGTTCATCATTCTCAAGTTTCACGTTCCCCATACCAAGCTTAAAAACGAGATCATTGTTATTATAAGTTAGCAAACTAACACGAACTCATGTGGCCTAATTATTCACTTAGACTCCCTTATTCCTAGGTGTATCTCTTATATTTTATTTTCGTCTTGAATGATCACGAGGATGCATTGTTTGACTTATTTCGATAGTTATTTAGGCTGAAAATAAAGTGGGACGATTTAATCAATAGTTATCTAAAGGACAAAATCTTTTAAAACTACTTCTCGGGACCTCATAAAGTTCATATGTTGGCATAACTCGCTTCACGATTTGAGACCTTTCTCGGACCGATATTTGGCAGCGACTTCATACTTCAAATCTTTGAGAGACGTTCTTGAAATTATGGTCTTCTTTTCATAATAGGAATTTCTTCACATGAAGTTTTGAGAGATTCTTCATATTTCGACCACGACTTCTTCATTTTTCTCTAATCTTTATTTTGGACTTTGATGTACAACGATCCGCCTCCTTTTAGGACTTGGATCTATTTATCCTCATACCTTGCTAGGGTCTTTTCGGATAGACTTCTCCATGATCTTTTGGGGAGTACTTGCTTTTCGTCGTGTGTCTCGATCCTTAATATTGATTTCTGATAAATGATTCTTTACATCACTTTTGGATCTTTAGCAACAAAATGTAGCCCTCATGCCTTGTTAGGGCCTTTTCAGACTCGCCAATCTTCGCATCCCGCTTCAATAAGTTATGCCTTGGCTATGAACTCTAATTAATACCGGGCAACTTTTAAACGATCTTGTGCTAGAAGCTAAGTACTTTTCAAATCGTACAACCTTATTTATTGCAGATAAATTTATTAGCAAGCGATGGGAGAATAGGCTTATAATCAACTCACATAAATTCACGAAAGAATACCAAACTTATAATTGACTCTATCATCTCTCGTTCTCCACAATTTAAAATCTCAAGGAATGAGACTCGTGGATGCTTAGCCAAATAAATCAAAGTTTTGGGTTTTCGAGTTGCCTTGCATCTTCTTAGACTCTTTCAAGTTTAGAATTTGTGTTTTAAAGTTTCCTTGATAAACGACTCTCTAGGATCAATTATAGGAACTTGCGAAAAGTTCTTGTTCTTAACCCGTGAGAGTTAAGACTTTCGCATTTTAAAGTTCCCTATATAAAAGCCTAGCAAAACTTGACTTAAACACGTTAAGGATACTAGCTAGAGTAAACTTAGATAAGTAAACTTGGGTTGAGTCAAAATATTCATGACTTTTGAAAATTAAAACCACTTTATTGAAAATTTATTCTAGCAAGGAAAGAAAATAACCATAACAAAGCAAAATACAACTATACAACTAGGCCAAAATAGATTAAAAATTTTGAAAAACGTCGAATAATCAAATTTTCCGGTTAAAATAAGGACAAGTTAATGGAAAAGTCCACTTAAAACTTCGATAGAAGTCTCCCTTTATTTTGGTTTGGTGAGTGGGCTTTCTCCCTTTCTTTTTGTCTTCTCGTCTTTTCAGAAAAGTTGACGTTTTGGACTTCGATTCGGGATTTGTCGACGAAAAAATTCAACTCGTCTTTTAATTTCTTCTTTTAATAGACTTGAGTTCTTCGACATATATAAATCTTCCATCTTCAGTCCTTTTCTTCGATAAATCTTCAAATAGGCCCATTGACTTCAAATCTTTTGCATCTCTTGGACTATAGACTTCATCTTTTCGTCTTTTTCTTCGATAAAACCCGTGCAATCCCATGTTTTCTTTAATATTTATCCGGTTGGCTCTGAAAACACAACAAACACACAAACCACGCATAATTCCAAACAAATGCCATCAAATACGCGTCTTGGTCTTGTTTTAGCAAGCAATAAGTGGTAAAAGGATGGGTGTTTTCACACCTATCAAGAAGCATAATCCAAATCGAGTCTCTTGTAGATTCCATAAAAAATACGAGCCTGAGAAAGTCTCATAGAATCAAACCCTTTGGATTTTCCCGTAAAACATCGGATAATGATACTAAAGATTGCTTTCCAGGGTTGTCCAAGTCTAGAGGTGTTAAACTTGGATACGTTAGGCAATTCTCCATCATAACCTAGAGACAAAATCAGATATGTTATTTGTTTTAGGTCTGGAACAGGATCATATGTTTTCCCTTTAGGAGGAGGAAATTCCAAGATTTCACGAAACTGTTTAAGAGAAAATTCCTTCTTCTGACGATTGATGTTGAAGGAAAACTTTGTGTTTGTGATGGGTTTGATAGATGACCAAAACTCTTGCATGTAAATTTCTGGAACACTTGCTGAAATCCGTAGTGCAGATTTGATCGGTGTGAGATCAAGGATTTCGATAGCTATTCTGAATGCTGCTTGTGATGGAATGAAACCTTCTTTCAATCGTTGATTATTGGAAGTGATTGGAAGACGGTTTTCTTCTGGTACTAGTTCATTGTCAAGTTGAATTTGTTGCTCTTGAGTGTGAGCCATGAAATATGCTTAAGATCAAACATACACATTGACACACAAGAGATATATATCATGTAGTATAAACCTTAAAAGCATCCTATTGCATTTTCCTTGACAACATAACAAGTAGCACCTAAAAGACCATACAAGTATTACCCAGAATAATATAGAAACCAAAACAAGCATATCAATCAAAAAACCAAGTCATAAGTCGGAATAAATTATCCCAAACCTAAGTCTGAATAAGTCATATCCAACCTAAGTCAGAATACTTTATGTGAGACATAAGTCGGAATAACATCATTATTCATATAAGTCGGAATAAATCTTTCCACACATAAGTCGAAATATCAAATAATGCACCTAAGTCGGTATGTATCATTATGCACATAAGTCGGAATGTATCATGAAGCGCATAAGTCGGAATGTATCATAAAGCACATAAGTCGGAATGTATCATGAAGCACAAAATTCAGAATGTATTAAAGACTTGTTTCGGAATATGTATCACAACCTATTTCGGAATACACACGTTTGTGACCTAGTTCAGAATACACACGTTTGTGACCTAGTTCGGAATACACACGTTTGTGACCTAGTTCGGAATACACACGTTTGTGAGCTAAGTCGGAATACATTCGTTTGTGACCTAAGTCGGAATACATTCGTTTGTGACCTAAGTCGGAATACATTCGTTTGTGACCTAAGTCGGAATACATTCGTTTGTGACCTAAGTCGGAATACACATGTTTGTGACCTAAGTCAGAATACATTCGTTTGTGACCTAAGTCGGAATACACATGTTTGTGACCTAAGTCGGAATGCATCAATCACACACATAGTTCGGAATACATCAAGCACTACTTAAGTCGGAATACATCTGTTCACAACCTTATTCGAAATCCTTGTAATCACCAACCTAGTTCGAAATTCTATGATTTGTAACCTAAGTCGGAATGCATCAATCACACACATAGTTCGGAATACATCTATACCCAACCTAATTCTGAATAAGTTCGCTGTTTACTGATTATCAACAGAAAAAAACAGTCAACGCAAGTGTTTGGGAATAAAAACAAACAAGGCAACGATCCTATGTTTTTCGTAACAAAACCCACCTTTTAATCAACCAATTAATCAATCCATTAAGTCTATACACCCAAAACTAACATGTGGGGGTCGACTAATTAATCAAATAAGGAAGATCAGATTACCTTATTGGTAATGAATCGAAAGTAGGTCAAATATTTGGATGATGAATTTTATTAATGGCGGCAAATGGTGGTGTTGTTTGTGTGGAATAGTGAGACGAAAAAGAAGATAAAAGGGGCGGGGTCAAACTATTTGACCTTAATCAAATTTTTCAACTTATACACATTTGGCCCTCCATTTTCTTTCGATTTGACATTTTATTTAAATCCTATTTAAGTTTAACTTTTATTAAGGGAATACGTAACGTTCGTTAAAAACTTAAATATTCTTATAAACTATTGAGCACACACAACAAATCAACGCACTTAAGTGATTCTGCCTAAAAACCATTAATCTCTAAGGTCCAATCAAAAGCACGAGAGACAGTTGTTAGCATATCCAAATACTATATACTTGACAAACACATGATGAACAACATTTAATCGTTTATTTTTCTGAGAAAGATTCTGGAAGACGATATATTGGTGACAAAAATGATTTAAGATTTTCTCCCCCTTAAACATTGACCCGTTTTCTATTTAAAGAGTTGTAGTCTTTGTTTAAGGAATCGAATACCAATGAAAGAATTTTCCGTTTAATGATTTAAAAGAACGATTCTTGGTGGCAATAAGATTTCTCTTATTTTTTACAAAATAAGTGCACTGAAACGTACACAGATTTGTGTTAGACCAAGTTATAAAGTAAACTTGATCCCTTGTATAGTTTTAAAGTAATTCTCGTTGTGAGCCAATGTTTTTGTAAGAAATACGTGACTTTAATGCGAAAAGCGGATTGCAGTCTGAAATAACTACAAGCCAAATGGGCATGTTTTAAAATATGTACAACTTTTATACGGACTCTATTTATGGCGCCGTGTCAATTTTAATCAACATTTCTAAGGCCGTATATATTACCGTACTAAAAGACATGCCCGATTTAAAATGAAAAATATTTTTGGATTTTCTTGATTTTTTATATATATATTTTTATATGTTTTATATTTTTGTATTTTGCTTTTGGTGGTTGATATATATACGATAAAGTACAAGATCACGATAAAAGGATACTCTAGAATAGTTTAGCACCACTATTCTGCAGATTCTTCTGCCAACTCCTTAAGTGTCGCTGGTGAGAATGATTTCATGCCTGGCTTTTCGATCAAAAACTCGATACGTCCTCGATCTAAGGCCTTTGTGAATATATCCGCCAGCTGATACTCAGTGTTGACAAAATATAGTTCGATCACTCCATTTTCAACTTGCTCTTTGATGAAGTGGTAGCGTATATCAATGTGCTTCGCCAGGGAATGTTGAACGTAGTTGCAGCAAAGGGTAATTGCACTTTTGTTATCACAGTACATCGGGATTTTGTTGAATCCAAGACCGCAGTCAGTTAATTATGATCTCATCCAAAGAACTTGAACACAACAACCGAACATAGCAATATATTCAGCCTTTGTACTTGATATCGCAGCGCTTTTCTGCCTTTTGGATGCCCAAATAACAAGTCTATCTCTAAGAAGTTGCACACTGCCAGAAGTGCTACGTCTAGTATCTTGACACCCAGCATAATCCGCATCTGCATATGATATTAGTGCAATAGAGGAATCCTTCAGATACCACAGACCACGATAAAGTGTTCCTTTAAGATATCGAAAGATCATTTTCAAAACATGTAAGTGCTTTTCGGTGGGCCGAGCCTGATACCGGGCACACATGCATATAACAAATTGCAAATCAGGCCTGCTAGCAGTCAGATAGAGAAGGGTACCGATCATTCCACGGTAAAGTTTAGGATCGACAGTTATCCCTTCCCTATCCTCATCTAACTTGGATCTCTCCACCATTGGAGTATCCACGGGGTCACAATTTTCAAAATGATACTTCTTTAATGATTCAAGAGTAAATTTGGATTGATTAATGAAGATGCCTCTGGGATTTTGAGAAATTTTCAACCCTAAGAAAAATTAAATTTTTCCCATCATCGACATCTTAAAACGTGTGGACATAATTTTCTCAAAATGGTCAGACAATCTTTGAGTAGTGGCAGCAAATATTATATCGTCAACATAAATTTGTACCAGTATCATGTCGTTGTCCTCCTTGAGAATGAATAATGTTGGGTCCACTTTGCCTTTGGAGAAGCCTTGCGAAATAAGATAAGACGATAGGAGATCGTACCACGCGCGTGGAGCTTGTTTCAATCCATAAGGAGCCTTCTTGAGCGTGTACACGTGATTAGGATATTCCGACTTGACGAATCCATTCGGCTGGCTTACGTAGACATCTTCCCTTAATTCACCGTTAAGAAATGTCGTCTTAACATCCATTTGGTAGACGATCATGTTCATGTGAGCAGCATAGGCAAGGAATAGTCTAATCGCCTCCAATCGTGCAACAGGAGCAAAGGATTCTTCAAAGTCAATACCCAAAGCTTGTTTGTAAGCTCTAGCAACCAATCTAGCTTTGTTCTTTAACACTCCGCCTAACTCATCGAGTTTAACCTTAAATACCCACAACAATGTATGGATTTCAACGTTGTTAGGTAAAGGAACTAATTACCACACTTCAAGACGTTGAAATTCGTTAAGTTCCTCTTGCGTGGCTACAATCCAAGATGATTATGTCATAGCTTGTTGCCAATTTTTAGGTTCAATGTCGGAAAGAAATGCATCAAAGTAGCAATATAATGCATGTTCTTGGAGTTGGTGGCGTGTTAAGACTGGTCGATCGATGTCACCAATAATATTTCAGATTGGGTGATCCTTTGTCTATTTGGTGTTGTGATTTTCAATCCGTGGTGGTCGGGAGTGAACGATTGCAGGAGCTTCCTCTAAGGTAGACGCACCATGAGGGTTTTCAGGTATTTGTGAACCGAAGAAAAGAAGCTCTTGTAAGTGAGAAATTTCCAAACCGTGATCATAGTGATCCTCTTCAACATCATTAGGAACAAGTGGGGGTGATGATTCAGGTGTAGTTTGTGAATTGGTGGGGGATGGGACATCTGGGTTAATAGTGACAATAGATGCCTCAAACTGATTTCCATTATCTTGAGCAACAACTTAGGTAATCGGAGCTAGTACTGCAGGTTCTGGAGAATCATCACTAGGTGGATCAAAGAATTCATCAAACATAGGTTGAAATAACTCATCCCACTCGGGCCTTGTAGGTGGTATAAATGATAGAGAAGTAGGATTGTTGGGAGTTAATCCGGAACTGATCGTACCGGTTCCCATCTCATGAAGTGCGGGTTCAGAGCTGTGTTGCTCAGAATCCATCGCTGTTAGCTCATCAAAATCGGCATCCAAAGTTTCTACTATCTTTCCAAGACGACGGTTATAAATACGATAAGTTTTCTTTGTGGGTGAGTAACCAATGAAAATTCCAATATCAGCCTTCGGTTGAAGTTTGCCCAAATTCTCACTATAAGTATTTGGATAACACAGTGCACCAAACACATGAAGAAATGAAATATCAGGTTTGTGTCCATGAAGTAGCTCATATGGAGTTTTTCCATGGCGCTTACGAATGATGGAGCGGTTTTGGGTATAACATGCGGTTGCCACTACTTCAGCCCATAAGAATAAAGGAGCATTCGCATAAATCAACATAGTTCTAGCAGCTTCCATTAGTGTACGGTTACGTCTTTCCACGACACCGTTTTGTTGTAGAGTGCGAGCAATAGAAGTTTCATGTGAAATACCGACCTTTTCATAATATTCTCGTAGAGTTTGATTAGCGAACTCAGTTCCATTATCAGTGCGAATGCGGCGAACAGTAGCATTAAGACGAACTTGGATCATCTTTAAGAAAGTAATAATATAATTTGGTGCTTGATCCTTGGTTGCTAAAAACTTAACCCATGTAAACCTTGAGAAATCATCCAGCATGAAGAGGATGTATTTTCTACCACTCACACTAGCCGTATGCATTGGCCCGCAAAGATCCATGTGCAAAAGATATAGTGGTTCTTGGTTGGTGTCTTCAGCTTTAGGTTTGTATGATTTCTTGGTGCTTTTCCCTAAAGAACACGCGTAACATAAATGATCCTTGTCGAACTTAAGTTTTGGAAGACCACGAACAAGTTCGTTTTTAGCCAAATGGTTTATAACATCAAAGTTAAGATGAGATAACCGGTGATGCCACAACCATGACTTGGTCTTGGATGATTTAGAGAGAAGGCATACATGATAGGCGGCCATCATGTTTTGAATGGACAGTGTGTAGAGATTATCCCCTCGAGAACCTTTTAACAAATCATTTCATGCGAGATCGCGAATAAAGCAAGTATGTTGTCGAAAAGCAACCTCAAGGTTTGAATCGCAAAATTGTCCCACTGAAAATAAATTATGACCAAGTCCCTCCACATAATATACCCTTGAAATCGTAACATTCCCAATTTGGTATTCACCATTACCCATGATCTTCGCAATATGGTCGTTGCCGAATTTAACCGTTCCTAGAAACTTGTTGACAAAATTTCTGAGCATCGAGCGGTCTCCGGTCATATGCTTTGAGCATCCGGAGTCTATGTACCAGAGGATGATTTGGACCACCTGAAAATATCACCAGACAAAGACGATGTGTCGGAATCTAGAAGTTCCTCTGTGTTAGCAGGTACAAATATAGTTATCTTAGATTTGCTATCAGAAGAGTTCTTAGGATTCCAAAATCGCTTCCTAGATGCTGGCTTAGATTCTAGTTGTCTAACGACCTTAGGTACTTCTTCACTGGTAGGCACAATAGTGGATGCAGACCTAGTTAAAGGGCGCTTTTTCCATTTCTTAGTGCTAGTGTTCCTATTTAAAGGACACCGAGACCTAACTTCCGTGGATGTGATCCTAGTTAAAGGGCACGTAGTTCCATTAGCAGTGAAGTTCCTACCAGTGGGTTTCCATTGCCAACCAACTTGGGTGAATTTCTTCCCCGTTGGAATCCATTCAAGATTGTTCCTAATTGCATACATTTCATTCACGTGATCAACAAGGCATAAATCATGACGCTGAGAAAACATGCATTCATTACAATTCCAACATCGTAAATTAGAATTCACATTTTGCTTAGGCTGCTACACAAACACAGGGCCTTTAGTCTTAGTTACATGATTCTTTTTATTAAAATTTGAAATAACATTCCTAGGGTGAACTTCTACTTTCTTCTTCGTAGTCCTACTAGTGGAAGGCTTGACCCTATTCTTCCTGTCTTGAGATCCTTTAGGCTCAGTAGATACAATTACTCTTGTAGAAGCCAAGGGAACATCAGTGACAGATTTTGATTTAGCCTTGATGGGTGTGTTTATTATAGGCTTAGATCCTGGATTCTTATTGAATGGAGTCATGGCAATGGTGGGGGTTTGTTGTTTAAGTGGTGCAGAACCCGGTTGTCCTATGTACTTCAAGTGCTCTAAGCATTGTTGTACCCTCTAAATGTAAGCATGAGCATAATAATAGTTACTATTCATAGGATCAAGTCCATAGAGATCATCTACCACATCCCTAGCAAGATCCGCGTGCTTAAATACATGACCAGATATAACTTATATGATAGTGGATTGTTCTTATTGTACGGGTTCTTAGTGATCACCACCTTGTTGGTTTTTGGAGCACTAGAGGTCGGGGCAGAGATTGTAGTTGGATTATCAACAACTTCTTATCCTTTGAGTTGAAGTGTCTCCTTTAATTCAGCCAAAACCATGTTTTTGTCTATGAGTTGAATATTTAAGTCAGATATTTCCTTACACTTATGATTCAGTTGGTCAACGAGTGACTTTTGCTCTGCCGTATTAATAGCGAAGCGTTCTTCTAACGAACCATAAATTTGTGAAAAAACCTGCTTTACTTTATCAAACTCTCCTAGCATAGAAGTAATTCTATCTTCTAGGGCATGATTTTTAATCTTTGCAGCCTCTAGTTCCAATTTCTCTGCTACGGATTCTCTCTTAAGTCTCATAATTTCTTCCTCTAGTGCCTGAACCACCTGAATCATCTTGTCACTAGTCTCAACGGATTTTTCACAATCATTTGTTTTTGAAACAGTTTCATTTTTAGATTGATTTTCAATTTCAAGAGATATACAATGTTGTTGAAGCTCATCAAAACGTTTTGGAAGTGAGTTATAAGAATCTTGAAACTTTAAAAACAGCGTTAGATTCGTGACAAGAATGATTATCTACATTATTCACAGGTTCAACAATATTCACAGATATATCATGCACATCATCACATTTATTCATAGCAGATGTCATCACAAAAGCAAATACAATAGTAACAACTTGCATCACTTCGAGAGACACTATATGTTCTAAGAATCGGTCATATTCGGACAAAATCTTTTCTTTCTCAATTAGATGTTGCTCATAAGCATCATCCATTTCATAAAAAACATTTCGAACTTCACCCATTTCGAAATTAAGATTATCCCCGAGATCTAAAAATCCCTCTTTAACATTGTCTACAAACGAAACGATCTCTTTCTCAAACACCATTTTCATGTGTTCGAAAGCCCATTCTCCAGCGGTTTGAGCCGTTGAAGTCGTACATTCCTTGATGACCTTGTCATATCCGGTTAGGTATCGCTGAATCTCTTCCAATCTTAGCAATACCATACTTACCGGTGGAAGATTCTTAGGAATTTCCTTAGGTTCGTCCAAATTAACAAGTGTAGGAAGTATACTAAGGCTTTCTCTAGTATGCATGTAAGTTGGTGTATGTATAAATTCCTTTTGCATATTAAAGCGAATTCTAAGATCTGTTTTTGCATACTCTGCATTAAGCTGTGCATAATCATACTCAGGATATGTAAAAATTACTTTTGACCGATTCTCTTCATGTAGTGACATACTCTCATATTCATTTGAAAACACAATCAGATCTAAGACCAATCCTAACTTTGTTGCATCATAAAGTTGTGGGTTGTGGTTAAATGCTTGCTTTGCATACCCCGGGTTAGGTGGTAGGTCTATTAGACGCGATAGAGTGAATTCTTTAAAAGAAGAATGAAACAAGTGTACTAAATGTGAAGCAGAGTATTGTTTTAATAGCAAAACTTCAGTCTTTTTAACTTTCTCAGACGCCTTAATTTCCGTTTCAACCCTTTTAGACTCGAGAATTTCCAAATCCGTTTGTAGTTTTTGAAAATTATTAACGACTGACTCTTTTTCTTTAAGTTCTTTCGAAAGATTTGCTCTTAAACTCTCAATTTCTAGCAAATTATCCATTTGGACTTTCCTAAACCTATCAAATTCAAGATTGGTTAAGGTAGTGGTCACTGGAGTTAATACCAAGGTTTTAACCTTTTCCTTATACAAAGCAAGCTCGACAGATAATGTCTGATTAACACTGAGGGTTTCAAGGACCACATTATTTATTTGGCCAAGCATAGATGCCGACACGATAACAAATCTTGTTGAGCAAACGAATTTGTAGACGTAATAGCTCCCGGTTGTGTTTCACTCAAAGTCTGGGGACTTACATTGATATTGCTATCATTGTTTGTCTCCTCGTTTGAGTTACTAACCACTGGAGGCTGTTCCAGATACTCAGACACTTGCTCAACTTGATAAGGTACAATACTAGTATCATTGACAATATTTGGTACCTCAGAAATTGTTTCAGCTCCATAAAGTGAAAGATTTGCCATGAGAGATGCCTTGGCAGTATTGAGATCATCACAGTCGGAATCGTATACATCAAGATCATCACATTGATATGCGGAATTATTCGTGATGGCTGCTGTGAGTCTGTCAGTGTTCGCAACTCCAGGATCTGCGAGAAATGCTAACTCTTCTTCATTGAGCTCTCGTCCTTGGGCTTGAGCATTCACCAAGTAGATCTTCTCCTGAAACCATGTGCTATCCCTTTTCCTCTTTGGCTTCTTACACTCTCGAGCCATGTGCCCTTCCCCTTGGAATTATAACATATAATCATCTTCATTTTGCCAGTGTTATTACCCCTTGTAGCTGTAGTGTTAGATGAACGTGCACCAATAATAGATGAGCTTGGTCTCCCCTGAAGTGGTTGCACAGTAACTCTGCCATCTTGGATTGTAGCTTGTTGACGAGAGTTAGAAGAGTTCCTCAACTGATTGTTTGTTGGAGATGGACCTCTGTAACCTCGTTTGTTCAACGCTTGAGTGACGTAAGCAGACATTTGAGCAAGTATATCAGTAGGATTATCCCCTTATCTAAACTTAGGGACTGGTATCTCATCATTACAATAGAATACTGGTGCTGGTTGAGCTACAAGCTGATTTGAAGGAGCACTAACATGTTGTGAGTAATGGGGTTGAGGAGCCTCATGTTGTTAATAGGTGTTGGCAGGGTTTGTTGGAGGTTGATAAGGTGAATATGGTTGTGAAGCATGAGGTAAATGATGTGAGTCTCCTTGTGATGATGTTGTTGGTTGCTTGTATTGTTGCTGATAAGATGTAGGTGGTTGTGGCAAGATCGAATACTATGGAAAGCTTGGAGTTTGATACAATGGTTGATAGGAAGATTGGTGTCCCAAAGCAAACGGAGAGTTGTGATATGACAACTTTGGATGATTTGCAATTAATGCCAATGGTTCTTGATAAGATCCCTGAGAGATGCGTTATTGGATCACGTACTTCTCGTGTTGCTGCAAGAAAGCATAGAGTTGATCTAAATTTGACTTGTGCAAATCTCGAATCATTTTAACATTAGTAACCTATTGACTCCACTCTTGGGGTAACGTGTTCAAGAACTTGGTGTTTAGTTGAAACTAAGCAATCCTTAGATTATACACGTTCAAGTCATTCATCAAAGTAGTGAAACGCCAGTAGTAGTCATGAAGTGTTTCCCCTAGAATGTATGTGAACCTATCAAACAAGTCATACAATTTACACTATCGTTCCTGCTTAGTTAGTGAAGTCCCTTGTAACAAAATAGTTAAGCGATCCCAAAGATCCTTTGCCACTGTGTGTTCACTTACCATTCGATAGATATCGGGTGGAAGAGCTTGAAGCATTGTCTGAACGGCCCTTTCATCTGCATCGGCAATGAGTTTGTTAGCATCTGTTAACTCATGAAACAACCTTGGCCGCGTCACATTGTCGACAGTAACTTCTCCCCAATCGAGTGGACCTTTTTCAATGGATTGAACCATAAGTCTCCCATTGGGTTTACCCATGATGTAAGTTCTCATTCAACCTTGCCATGCTTCAAATAAGTCTTTGATGAGCAACGGTGGACGAGTATGGGTACCCGAAATGATTGAAATATCGGTAAGCGATGTCATTGTAGGCATAAATGAATGAGGATTCATTTTTTGAACACGTGATGGAAAAAAAATTATCTTTTGATTGAGCAATGAAATAAGGTTGAGAAATTTGTTGTGAGTTGATGTAAAATTCTTCCAAAAAAAAATTACAAAGTCCAAAACTTGAACTAATTCAGAATGTGAATCAAGGACCTAGTTCGGAATTTGTGTGTCAATGATCTAGTTCCGAATGTGAATCAAGGATCTAGTTCGGAATATGTTACACAACGACCTAATTCGGAATCTGATAATCAATGACCTAATTCGGAATTTGTGAATCAAGGCCCTAATTCGGAATTTGCTAATCAATGACCTAATTCGGAATTGGTGATGTTCTAAACTAAATCGGAATTGGTGAAGCAATGACCTAATTTGAAATATGAAGTACTTGATCTAAGTCGGAATCTGTGAAGTTCTGAACTAATTCGGAATCGGTGAATCACTGACCTAATTCTGAATATGAAGTACTTGATCTAAGTCGGAATTTGTGAAGTTCTGAGCTAATTCGGAATATGTGTATCTTTTACCTAATTCGAAATCTGGAAGAACGACACTATTCGGAATACACAGATCCACACTCAATTCGGAATCCAAAACTGGTACTAATTCGGAATACACACAATCGTGCAACTAGTTCGGAATGTGAAATTTGTTGTTAGTTCGGAATAAGATATCCACACTCAATCCAGAATATTGCAAAACCCTAGTAACCCGACTTGTAAAACCCTGTTTTCCCAAATAAGAATAATTTTGTACCTTTTGATTTTACCCAAAAATCAAGCCAAAAGTTCCAACTTTTTTTTATGAAAATCACCAATATGAATAACACAAATCCCTACCACAACTATGTAGGCAATTTGTAAGAAAGATTTTGTGGTGAAAAACACAAAAAAATTTGAAAACACGGATATATCTTGATTAAAAGAGTATAAAAACTAAAAACTAACACAACAAAAACCTTATATCATCCCATGGCTCTTGATACCAATTGTAGAATAATGATAATATTAGAACTAATAAAGAGGTTTGTTGTTTTTCTAGAGAAAGAAACTAGAGAGAGAACCTTTATTATGTGAAAATGAAATAAACAACCAACACACTTTTCCATCGTGGAAAGGGGTTTATATACCAAGTCCCTTAGTGGACTTGGGCTTCCGGCCCATGAACATGCTCATGGGTCGGGCTAATGTAAATAAAAACTAAACATATACTACGAGCCTATAACTATATTGTTAGAGTGACCGAGACTTTCTTAATACGAAAAACGTATTTCCAACATTACTCAATTATTATTTTTTATCACGGAGATAATGTTGTGTGCACGTGTCTTTTTGCTTTATGATTTAGACAAATATTAATAGATAATAGTTGCCTTAAAAGGTAAAGGATGGGGAGGTATCTAAGCTCCGCATATTATATTTAAAACATTTATCCGTAAAAATATGGTTACATAGCAATAATTTTTCAATGGAAAAGATTGCCTCTAATCAGCGGCTGAAAGCTCGTTCGTGACTTACATATGAGGTCTTTCATTTACTAGTAGGATTTGATGGAGGCTATGGAACTAGGTATAGCACTTCTTTAAGTTGCAAACGTTCCAGGTTCTTTGTAATATTTTCACTTCTCCATCCCTGAGTTTGTATGACTCGTTTCCGAAGGCTTCTATGACTTCGTATGGTCCTTCCCATTTTGGGCCCAATTTGCCTATGTCTTCGGCTTGGCTTGCGTCGTTGCTTCTGTAAATGAATTCTCCTGGTTGGAATGTTTTGCCACGGACTCTTGAGTCATAGTATTTCTTCATTTTTGTTTTGATTCTTGCTTGTTCGAGTGCGGCTTGTATTCTTTTTTCCACTAGGAGGTCTAGGTTCAGCTGGAGCTTATCCTCATTTATGGTCTCACTAACTTCCGCTGTGCTGAGTGTTGGAATTCCTATCTCGGATGGTATTATGGCTTCTGTGTCGTGTGTGAGTGAGACGGGGTTTCGCCGTTACTTGTTTTTGACGTTGTCTTGTGTCGTGTGGGATTTCTTCCACCCAGTTTTTTCTTCCTTCAAGCCTTGACTTTATTCCTTCTCCCAAACTTCTATTTGCTCTTTCAACGAGTCCATTTGTTTGAGGGTGTTTAACAGAAGCAAAGTGTTGTGCGATCCCTTTTTCTTTGCACCAGTCTTTGAATGGGTTGTCTCGTAATTGCTTTCCAATGTCGGATATTATTTCTCCTGGTAATCTGAACCTGCATACGATGTTTTCCCACACAAAGTTCTTTATCCGCGCATCAGTTTTTGTTGCTATCGCTTTTGCTTCTATCTATTTGGAGAAGTAATCTAGTGCGACAATTAGAAACTTGACTTTGCCTTGTCCCTCCGGGAAGGGTCCGGCTATGTCTATTGCCCATTTATGGAATGGCCATGGTGCCGTTATCGATGTGAGATTTTGTTGAGGGTACTCTGGGACTGGCATGTATACCTGACAGCTTTGACATTTTTCTATTAGTTCTTTGGCATCTCCCTACATTGTTGGCCAGTAATATCCCGTTCTTATGGCTTTTGCTACCACGGATTTAGGACCAGAATGCATGCTACATAATCCTTCATGGATTTATTGGATGATATAGTTGGCTTGTTTCGGTCCCACGCCCCGTCGCCAAGGTTCAATAAATGATTTTTTGTACATCACTCCGTTTATGATTGTGAATTGTTTTTCTTTGGTTTTTAATTTCCTTGCTTGTTTTCCAATCTGCCGGTAGTGTTCCTTCTGATAGGAACCTCTATATTGGGGTCATCCTATTATGCTCTGTTTCCTCTACTACCGCTAGGATATCTGTTTCTTCCGTCGACTTTTTAGTTAGTGTTTCTACTAGAACTTTGATGTGTCGTGGATAGTATATGTGATTTATTTGAGATACGTTATAGGGTAAATTAGAAAATTACCTTTAGGAAAAAGTAATAATCTAATAATACCAATGACGAATTCAATTAAACACGTGAGTGAGTGGAGTTCGTTGTACACGAAGATCTTATGAATTTGAGACGTTTTGTTTCGTTTTGGACAATTGATTTAAATTGTTTTTCGGTTTTAAACTATAATTAAATTCTACCAAATTTAAGCTATTAAAATATATCCTAAAGTGCATGAATCGTAAACACCGCTAATATTAAATTTAAAACAATTACTTACTTAAAAATGACACTATTTAAAAATTAATTTAATTAAAAAACTATGAAAGTAAATCTTTTTAATTAAAATAACTTTCACTTTACTTTAAAAAAATCTAATTAAAACTTTTTAAACTAATCTCTTAATTAAAAACTACTTTGAACAAATCTATTTAGAAAACTATTTCTATTTTAATTACTAAATCTAATTATGAAAATCAACTAATTAAACTTTTAAATTTAATAAAAACATTTTTTTTATTTTTATTTATTCTATTTTTTTTATATATATTATTTATTTTATTTTTTCGAACTAAACAAACTTTTAATGACAAATTAAAAATAAAAAGAAAAACTTATATAGATTTAACAAAAATAAACGTTTAAAAAGAATGGAAAACAAAACAGTTTACTATCAAATATTAACTAAGTTTAGTAAACTAATAACCAAAAGAGCCTATAGCTCAGTGGTTGAGGTGTTTGGCAAGTGACCTGGAGGTCACTGGTTCGAGTCACAAGAGTGACATTATTTTTTTGCTATTGATTTATTTTTGGATTTGGAAATATTAATGTTACAGTTATACCAATTTAAATGCTCGGACTGTTCAACCATCAGACTAAAAAAAACACAGATATATTCGAATCCAGTAACATCAAATTAATAAATAACACACTACTTGAAAAAGATACAATTGAGTATTATATCTAAATACAGTAAAAAAAATGCAACAGACAATTCAGTTAAATCAAGTAGACCTCAAATGCAGCAGTATACTAAAACCAATAACTCAATTCTATCTAAAAAAATCAGTACTCAAAGCATTCAGATCACAGGACTTTTTAGCAAAACAATCAGCAAGAACAGTTCAAACTATCTCAAGCAGAATACTTAAATCGAGCAGGATTAACATCTAACCAAATAAGCTAAAGAATGAGATTCACGTCCCCCTATCTTAGCAGTTATAACAGAGAAAACGATGCAGTATTTAAATCTTAAACATTCATGACAGCAAGCAAAAATGAGGATTCAAAAGAAATCAAAACCTTGAAAAGATCAATCAATTAAACAAGTAAACTTAAATTACTCAGAGACTAACTTGTTCTAAACAAAACACGAGCCATATGAAAGCAGTAAAATCAATCCAGCAGACAATATAAGAATTACAGTCTAAAGCAAACATATAGATTCTCTAATCAATGATCTTAATTATTGTTCAAATCCGAATAGATATTAAACGACCTCAAACTTCAGCAGCTATACGAGTAAAAAAATATCAATCTCCTAGATTCCTCTAAACGCAATCTATAGAACTCATGACTAATTAGCTACAACCTACAGTTTTTTACGAAATCCAAACACGATTCAATCAATAAAATTAACAGCTAATCATATGACAGTTTAAACATATAGTAACAGCTATGAAAACAATTCCAAACAGTCCATCATATCAGAAACAAGCATATTATCATCAATTATACAAGTAAACTTTCAGTTAAACATTCGGTAGAAGCAGATTCATTAAAAACAAAAGTTCAACATTAAACGCCCAACATCTAACAAGACTTTATCTAACATTATATTCGAAAACATAAAAACATAAATCATCAAATCCAAATACTTGTTAAATCACACTCAGCATACATTTAACTAGATCCAAACAAATAATTTCTATATGTATTAGCATATTCATCCACATAAACAAATTCATCTAAAGACATTAACAACATAAATAAAGTGAATAAAACCTTTCGATGAGAACCTTTGGGCAGAAATCACGCGCTGAGCGGATTTTAGACCGAATCGACACCAAAATACCGTCAACAAACACCATCATTCATCGACCCAACAGCAGTGAAATCGAACCAGTAATATTATTTGAAGTTTAATCAGTGAGATTAAACTTTTTCCCCTATTCAAACTCATTAATCTTAAAAGCTATATTTTAAGCAGATATGATTAATTTAATCATTTTATAATATTGATAAGATTTAGCTGACAAAAACATTAACAGAAAATAATGTAAAAACGCAAGATGAACTTTAAAATAACACTTTTATTAATCTCAAATCAAATCATATTACACTATTTTAAAACAGAAATTACAAAATCTATAATCTAAATCTAATATTATAAAAACTAAAAGAAAGAAAAAGGGGATCCATTACAAGTGAAAAAAATACGGTTTTTTATAGCCTCCCAAGGGCTTGTTGAGGAGCGAATATCCGAATATTATGAAGAATATTCCTTCTTATCCTTGGCCCTTGATCTTTAATTCCTCTCTCTTTCTTTGATCGAATGGCTGAGATAACTTATTCTAGCACACGAATCGCCAACGTGGCATCCGTGTGCTAGTTGTGCTTCTTTTACAGCTTGTGATTGGTGGGATTGGAGGAGTGATGTGTATCTTCCACTGAAACAAAGCCATGTAGCATCTTCACCATTCCTTCTCTTCCTTAAAAATGGGGGTTTTATTTATCTCTTTGTGAATTAATTGAATTTATCAAAACCCCCATGTAAAACTGATTTAATTGAGATATAGGGTTAGGAACAGTAACTAAAAGTTACTGGTTTTTTTTGTTTATTTGAGGAAGATGGAGTATTGGGAAGAAGGTACATAGTTAATAACGAAAAAGTAAATGTGTGTGAGAGAATGGATTTATTTATTGGATGGGAAAAATTGTAACGTGTATTTGCACGTTTTTGACTGAAAAGTAAAATCTTTCTCAAATTTCTTGCTTAAACAAACCCTAAGGCCCATCATCTTTTTTCTTCATTCTTTCTTTACTTCCTGTTTTGGGCTTGGGCCCAAGACACAATTCGTCCCATAAATTTTTACATTGGGCTTTTAATGGAATATCCAAAAACCTTTATTAATAACTTGAGTTGATAATGGGCTTTTTAGCCCAACAGTCCAATGTGGGATCCACTTGGCCATAAACTTGCAAAATCATTAAGACCACTCAAGTTGAGCTCGATTTTGGCTTCCTCGATCTTTTTCATCAATCTCGTGTCGGTTTTCGTCGGTTTTCGTGAACTTGGTACCTACACACATTCAAACAAGAAACAAGCATATCCAAGGCATATTTGATACATTATGTGCAATATTTCTTTGTTTTAAGCTACAAATGATATGAGTAATTACACTCATATCAAATTCCCCCATGCTAAGCAATTGCCGTGTCCTCACGCAATGATAAAATAAACATTAACTACACCATTATTCAACTTTTGACAACTTTATTTTACAAAGACATAAAATAACTTTAAGGATCATAAAAGCTCAAATAGATTCATCGTCCTCGACTATTCACTTTTCCATGCCAAGTGCAAAAACAAGATCATTGTTATTATAAGTTGGTAGACTAACACGAACTCATGTGGGCTAATTACTCACTTAGACTCCCTTATTCCTAGGTGTATCTCTTATATTTTATTATTGTCTTGAATGATCACGAGGATGCATTGTTGACTTATTTCGATAATTTATTAGGCCGAAAACAAAGTGAACGATTTAATCAATAGTTAGCTAAAGGACAAAATCTTTTAAAACTGCTTCTCGGGCTCTCATAAAGTTCATATCTTGGCATAACTTGCTTCGCGATTTGAGACCTTTCTCGGACCGATATTTGGCAGCGACTTTATACTTCCAACCTTGAGAGACGTTCACGAAATAATGGTCTTCTCTTCATATAGGAATTTCTTCACTTGAAGTTTTGAGAGATTCATACTTGGACCACGACTTCTTCATTTTTCTCCAATCTTTATTTGGGATTTTGATATACAACGATCCGCCTCCTTTTTGGACTTGGCTTCATTTATCCTCATACCTTATTATGGTCTTTTTGGATAGACTACTCCATGACGTTTTGGGAGTATTTTGCTTTTCGTCGTGTGTCTCGATCCTTCATATTGATTTTTGATAAATGAGTCTTCACATCACTTGAGATCTTTAGTAATAAAACATAGCCCTCATGTCTTGTTAGGACCTTTTTGGACTCCCTAATATTCGCATCCCGCTTCAATAACTTATGCCTTGGCTATGAACTCTAATCCATACCGAGCAACTTTTAAACGATCTTGGGCTAGAAGCTAAGTAACTTTTCAAATCGTTCAACCTTATTTATTGCAACTAAAATTTATTAATAAGCGATGGGAGAATAGGCTCATAATTAACTCACATAAATTCCCGAAAGAATACCGAACTTATAATTGGCTCTATCATTTCTTGTTCTCCATATTGTAAAATTCCAAGAATGTGAAATCAATGGATACTTAGCCTATTAAATCAAAGTTTTGGGTTTTCAAGTCATCTATAGGATCTTGCATCTTCTTAGACTCTTGCAAGTTTTAGAATTTGCGTTTTAAAGTTACCTTGATAGACGACTTTCTAGGATCAATTACAGGAGCTTGCGAAAAGTTCTTGTTCTTAACTCGTATGAATTAAGACTTTCACGTTTTAAAGCTCCCTATATAATAGCCTAGCAAAACTTAATTCAAATACGTTAAGGAAAAGCTAAGGTTAAAAACCGAGTCGAGTCAAAAACTATTCTTATTTAAAGCCTACATTCGTGTCAAAAACACTTATTTTATTTATTAAAACATAAAAATAACACTAAAAATTTAAAATTTTATTGAAAAATGAGAAAAACAACACGTTTAGACACGACAAGAGCAATTGCAAGCGATTATATCGATTGACTCCCCCGTGCTAAAACCAAACATTGTCCTCAATGTTTCTTAGCTCAAGAGTGATACCCCCTTGCTAAGACACGAAGAGTCTAATGCAAACTCCTAGCATGGAAAGAGCACGCACATCTATAAGCCATTTATTAATTATGCCTCAAGATAAAACGTTAGTCGATAAAAAATCAAGGGTAAAGAGTGTGCCCCTTTTTGGCATTCAAAGAATGGAAGATCAAGTTGACCGGCAAAAACCGAACACGAGAGTTTTCAAAAATTAGGGTCATACCTAAGATCACAACACAACAAATCACGAGCACGAGCTTGAAAGATCAAGCCTTATTAGTGTTAGAAAATAGAAAGAAGATAGAATGTATGGGACTCCCCCACAAGGCACCTCGTTTTTGTTCACCGAGTCATGAGCTCGACTCGATCCCCGCATTCATTTGTCCTTAGGGAAAGTGGTGAAAACCGGCATATTGGGATAAAATCCAACATAAAGCGCGATGCCGGGGTCAAAGATCTCATCCTCTTTGTCCGATGACAAACGAAAGGATAAAACTCCAACACGAATCTCTAAAAAGAGATAGTAGTCACAAACAATAGTATGGATTTAGCATGCTCCCCGAGATAAACTCGCACCAAGATGATTAAAAAGTCTTTCAATTATTGCATCGGTGAAAGGCCGAGATTTCCCTAAATCAACGATTCCGGGGTCGAACACCTCGTCCTCAGTAGAGAAAGGAAAGGATAACACGGTGTCATCCCCCCATGCTAATCCATGATCATATAAAGCACAAGGTAATGGTGGGATAAAAATCTCATCCAAAGTGGAATCAACATTCTTAGCTTTAACGACCATTTCACCCTTAGAAATGTGATCAATAGGGTCATGGTACTCAATATGAGACACATGAAAAACCCGCACATTAAGGTCAAAGTGGGTGGGAGGATGACTTAGGACGAAATTATCATCAAGTAAATTCTCTAAAAATAGAGCGTCCCCCTCCGGGTCGATATCATCAACACCCGGTGGTATCGAATCATGAGAAGCAAGAAAAGTATCAATCTCCTCCATAAGCGGATCACTATCCTCAACGGGAATAGGAGATGGAGAGAAAGACTTGGGATTAGGCTTGAAATTCAAAGCCTCGATCCTAGAAATGAGAAGATAGACGTTGGATAATTTCTCACGAAGAATCACGTCCTCTACATCTAAATGAGTAAGTTCATCGGTGAACTTGTCAAGGATCGGAATAGTCAAATCAACCTCATTTCCCGGTGGAAATGGGTCTAAAGGAGCAAGTTCAAAAGTGAACCTCTCATAAAACGGATCACTATCATCCTCATTTCCCGGTGGAAATGGGTGTAGAAGAGTAGGTTCATCGGCGAACCCCTCAAAATCCGAGTCGTGAATATCATCTTTATAAGAAAGTTCATCGGAGAACTCCTCATTAGAAAATTCACTAGAAGTCGAATCATCCTCAAAATCTTCATTTCCATCACAATTTTCATCATTAGTATTGGAGAAAATATCAAAGTGAATGGAAGAAGTCGAGTCATCACAATGTGGCAAATCACACATCTCATTGGAAATACCGTCAAACTCTCTCGGGTTTTGGACAAGAAGAGTGCTAATATGTTCGTCCCCCTTGCTTAGAGAATTTTCAAGTTCCACGGTGGAAGATTCATGAATAGGAGTGGTGATGTCATGAGAGATTTCCTCATCATCTAGGATGGGAGAATCCTCGGGCTCAATAGCCGGCAAGATACGAATAGGAAACACGATAGCACTAGACGAAGGATGAAGAGCCATAAGATCTCGCAACGAAAGAGTACTATCCTCGTCATCATCCAAAAGAAGAGAACGCTCGATTTCACGATTAGCAAGATATCTTTCTTCCTCTTGAATTTTTTCTTTCTTTCGAATTTCAATGCTTAATCCATTATAATCTTGCGAAAGTTGTCGAATCTTAAGTTCACAATCTCGTCTAAATCCTTCATCAATTATTTTACCATGAAATCGTCGACTTCCTAATTCATTTGTAATGTCATTAATCTCTTGATTAATTTGTCTCTTTTCAAGCAACAATTCTTCAATGCTCTTTTCAACAACTTCAACATTTCTTTGATTCATTGTTTCAAATCATTCAATATCGAAAGAATATTGTGGATATTGGTCAAAACCGGATGGAATCGAATTATAGCAAGGATTAGGCTCATAAAACTTTGATCTCTCGTTTAACAACAAAAACTCTCGTGGGGACCTCCACAATATTCACAACAAAGATATTGTTGTGATAAACTCGTCGAATCTTGTGGATAACAATTATCATTAAAGTTTTGATTGTAGCTCGGTTCTTGCTCGTAATTAAGCGAGAATCGATGCGAACAATCATCACTAAAATGAGAATCATTTCCACAAAACTCACTCGAGGGTGTCTCGTATGTGGGGTGTGGAGGTGGATTGAAATCGAGAGAATTATTCGAAAAATTCGGATTTCCATATGAAGTAATCTCATTACAATAAAGACAAAATCCAACACGTATATCGTGACGTAAGTCATTTCCACAACGCTCACACGTGCACCACCGACATGGCAAAAAACCATATAACGGTTCTCCACACCCAACACAATCGACGAAGGAAGAATTAAAATTTAGAGGGTGAGGAGAAAAAGAATTAAACATGATAGAGGATTAAGAAGATTATTTTTGGTATTTTCATAAAAACGAGAATTTAGAGGATTGAAGAAAAGAAATTAGACAAGAAGAAGATTATTTTTGGTATTTTATTTGGTATTGCTCAATCAAAGATGATCGATAAAAAACAAGGAATAAGGATAACTACTATGGAAGTAAATTACCCTCGGTCGACTTTGAAACGATAGGTGAAAACCTAAACGTCTCGAGGTTTAATAAGTAAACAATAAAAATAAGATTTATTACTACTTGAGTCAAACCAATAATAGGTTGTCCCTCTCAATATACGCACAAGCAAGCGGGGAAACGAGGTGGCACAAAGCACTTAAAAACCTTTTTCCTTAGACGGCCATTTATAGCACGTCGCCTTATACCCACCTTATAGTTTGTATAAATCGAGTTCAAACTTCGTATTAGTATTTATCTATTTTGCCTTTTATTTTTGTTTCGGGTTCGACTACAATAGCTAGGTGATGAAATCCCAACTAAGGCTTATTTGAAAAGTATTTAAAATTATTGTTCTACGTAATATAATAGATTATTCAAAAAAAACGAGAAAACCGATACATACTATATAATAGAAAAATAACAAAACTTTCCGAGGACGGAAAGGGTCTTCAAATCAACGATCAACAAATCTCCACAAAAGACGAATCGTACACAAGATCCCCGGCAGCGGCGCCAAAATTTTTGATGTGTCGTGGATAGTATATGTGATTTATTTGAGATACGTTATAGGGTAAATTAGAAAATTACCTTTATGAAAAAGTAATAATCTAATAATACCAATGACGAATTCAATTAAACACGTGAGTGAGTCGAGTTCGTTGTACACGAAGATCTTATGAATTTGAGAAGTTTTGTTTCGTTTTGGACAATTGATTTGAATTGTTTTTCGGTTTTTAAACTATAATTAAATTCTACCAAATTTAAGCTATTAAAATATATCCTAAAGTGCATGAATCGTAAACCCCGCTAATATTAAATTTAAAAAAATTACTTACTTAAAAAATGACACTATTTAAAAATTAATTTAATTAAAAAACTATGAAAGTAAATCTATTTAATTAAAATAACTTTCACTTTACTTTAAAAAAAATCTAATTAAAACTTTTTAAACTAATCTCTTAATTAAAAATTACTTTGAACAAATCTATTTAAAAAACTATTTCTATTTTAATTATTAAAATCTAATTATGAAAATCAACTAATTAAACTTTTAAATTTAATAAAAACATTTTTTTTTATTTTTTTTTATTCTATTTTTTATATATATTATTTATTTTATTTTTTCGAACTAAACAAACTTTTAATGACAAATTAAAAATAAAAAGAAAAACTTATATAGATTAAACAAAAATAAACGTTTAAAAAGAATCGAAAACAAAACAGTTTACTATCAAATATTAACTAAGTTTAGTAAACTAATAACCAAAAGAGCCTATAGCTCAGTGGTTGAGGTGTTTGGCAAGTGACCTGGAGGTCACTGGTTCGAGTCACAGGAGTGACATTATTTTTTTGCTATTGATTTATTTTTGGATTTGGAAATATTAATGTTACAGTTATACCAATTTAAATGCTCGGACTGTTCAACCATCAGACTAAAAAAACACAGATATATTCGAATCCAGTAACATCAAATTAATAAATAACACACTACTTGAAAAAGATACAATTGAGTAATATATCTAAATACAGTAAAAAAATGCAACAGACAATTCAGTTAAATCAAGTAGACCTCAAATGCAGCAGTATACTAAAACCAATAACTCAATTCTATCTAAAAAATCAGTACTCAAAGCATTCAGATCACAGGACTTTTTAGCAAAACAATCAGCAAGAACAGTTCAAACTATCTCAAGCAGAATACTTAAATCGAGCGGGATTAACATCTAACCAAATAAGCTAAAGAATGAGATTCACGTCCCCCTATCTTAGCAGTTATAACAGAGAAAACGATGCAGTATTTAAATCTTAAACATTCATGACAGCAGGAAAAAATGAGGATTCAAAAGAAATCAAAACCTTGAAAAGATCAATCAATTAAACAAGTAAACTTAAATTACTCAGAGACTAACTTGTTCTAAACAAAACACGAGCCATATGAAAGCAGTAAAATCAATCCAGCAGACAATATAAAAATTACAGTCTAAAGCAAACATATAGATTCTCTAATCAATGATCTTAATTATTGTTCAAATCCGAATAGATATTAAACGACCTCAAACTTTAGCAGCTATACGAGTAAAAAAATATCAATCTCCTAGATTCCTCTAAACGCAATCTATAGAACTCATGACTAATTAGCTACAACCTACAGTTTTTTACGAAATCCAAACACGATTCAATCAATAAAATTAACAGCTAATCATATGACAGTTTAAACATACAGTAACAGCTATGAAAACAATTCCAAACAGTCCATCATATCGGAAACAAGCATATTATCATCAATTATACAAGTAAACTTTCAGTTAAACATTCGGTAGAAGCAGATTCATTAAAAACAAAAGTTCAACAATAAACACCCAACATCTAACAAGACTTTATCTAACATTATATTCGAAAACATAAAAACTTAAATCATCAAATCCAAATACTTGTTAAATCACACTCAGCATACATTTAACTAGATCCAAACAAATAATTTCTATATGTATTAGCAGATTCATCCACATAAACAGATTCATCTAAAGACATTAACAACATAAATAAAGTGAATAAAACCTTTCGATGAGAACCTTTGGGCAGAAATCACGCGCTGAGCGGATTTTAGACCGAATCGACACCAAAATACCGTCAACAAACACCATCGTTCATCGACCCAACAGCAGTGAAATCGAACCAGTAATATTATTTGAAGTTTAATCAGTGAGATTAAACTTTTTCCTCTATTCAAACTCATTAATCATATAAGCTATATTTTAAGCAGATATGATTAATTTAATCATTTTATAATATTGATAAGATTTAGCTGACAAAAACTTTAACAGAAAATAATGTAAAAACGCAAGATGAACTTTAAAATAACACTTTTATTAATCTCAAATCAAATCATATTACACTATTTTAAAACAGAAATTACAAAATCTATAATCTAAATCTAATATTATAAAAACTAAAAGAAAGAAAAAGGGGATCCATTACAAGTGAAAAAAATAGGGGTTTTTATAGCCTCCCAAGGGCTTGCTGAGGAGCGAATATCCGAATATTATGAAGAATATTCCTTCTTATCCTTGGCCCTTGATCTTCAATTCCTCTCTCTTTCTTTGATCGGATGGCTGAGATAACTTATTCTAGCACACGGATCGCCAACGTGGCATCCGTGTGCTAGTTGTGCTTCTTTTACAGCTTGTGATTGGTGGGATTGGAGGAGTGATGTGTATCTTCCACTGAAACAAAGCCACATAGCATCTTCACCATTCCTTCTCTTCCTTAAAAATGGGGGTTTTATTTCTCTCTTTGTGAATTAACTGAATTTATCAAAACCCCCATGTAAAACTGATTTAATTGAGATATAGGGTTAGGAACAGTAACTAAAAGTTACTGGTTTTTTTTGTTTATTTAAGGAAGATGGAGTATTGGGAAGAAGGTACATAGTTAATAACAAAAAAGTAAATATGTGTGAGAGAATGGATTTATTTATTGGATGGGAAAAATTGTAACGTGTATTTGCACGTTTTTGACTGAAAAGTAAAATCTTTCTCAAATTTCTTGCTTAAACAAACCCTAAGGCCCATCATCTTTTTTCTTCATTCTTTCTTTACTTCCTGTTTTGGCTTGGGCCCAAGACACAATTCGTCCCATAATTTTTCACATTGGGCTTTTAATGGACTATCCAAAAACCTTTATTAATAACTTGAGTTGATAATGGGCTTTTTAGCCCAATAGTCCAATGTGGGATCCACTTGGCCATAAACTTGCAAAATCATTAAATCCACTCAAGTTGAGCTCGATTTTGGCTTCCTCGATCTTTTTCATCAATCTCATGTCGGTTTTCGTTAGTTTTCGTGAACTTGGTACCTACACACATTCAAACAAGAAACAAGCATATCCAAGGCATATTTGATACATTATGTGCAATATTTCATTGTTTTAAGCTACAAATGATATGAGTAATTACACTCATATCAAACTTGCTTGGCTAGATGTGGGAAGCTTGTTAAGGAAATTTTGCTAAGCGCGTCCACTTTTTTATTTTCGCATTGGGGTATCTGTTTGATTGTGAATTCTTCGAAGTTGTTTATCATTGCCTTAGCCTTTTCTAAGTATTTTTTCATTCTTTCTTCATTGGTTGTGTATGATCCATTTATCTGGTTAGCTACCAACCTTGAGTCTACGTTTTCCTGTAGGTTCTTGATCCCCATTTCTTTAGCTATCTTTAGTCCAGCTATTAATGCTTCATATTCCACTTCATTGTTTGAGGTTTCAAATTCGAATCTCAAGGCATAGGTGAACTATGTTCCTCTTGGGTAGGTTGGTATGAGGCATGCTCCCGAACCTTCTATGCATGAGGAACTGTTAAGTTGGATTCACTAATAACACGGATAAAAGATCCGGAGGTCGGGGAGGATGAAGGAGATGTTTAGCCATTTTAGTGAGAGAAACAAGTAAGAATAAAAGTGTGTGTTTTATTCTAGTGAGACAAAGGGAAAACAAGAAATGGTAAGCCTCACCCCTCCATGTAAGTATGGAGGGGTTTATATAGTGCGGGACTTGGACGATTACATATGACAATATTAGTCCTTGCAAGTCCCGGCTATGAATCTAATGTAATTCCGTTACTCGCACATATTTTAAGGCTAAAAATCTTCCCCCAATGTGGAGACATACGAAATTACTTACAATCTTCCTAAAAAATGAAAATACAACAAAAATATGACAGTATTATGTTTTCTTCTAATGCTGAGAGTGAAATCGTTGTCTTCAAGTCTTCTAGAAGAACTTATACCCCAGTTTGAATCCTCTTTGTCTTTGCTTGTTAAGGAACCATTGTATCATGTATGAACTGGATTAACTTCCCCCCAATTCATACCACATGTCTTGAAAAGCTTTCTTCATAGACTTCTTTTTGACGAAGCTTCTGAATCAGCTTCCCCCCAAACCAATATCCCTGTCTTGAGCAGAATTTGTAGCTTGAGCAGTCTTTTTTCTTTGACACTGAAAGTGCACAGCAGAATTTTGTAGAAGAAGAAGCAAACCACACCAAGTAAATACTATCTTGACATTATTGGTCTTCATGATTATGTGTTTGGGGGAACATGTAAGAAATCAACAACAAATCTTCTCACGCTTGTAGAATACTTCCCCCTGGAAGTTGAACTAAGTACTCTAAAGTACACGTTCTTCCCCCATGATGGTGATGAACTCTCAGAAGCATCATCCGACGTGTACGGTCATAATCGTGAGATGTTCTTATTCAAAGTATGATGGTTACGAACACTCAGATGCATCATCTGACGTGTATGGTGAAAATCGCGAGATGTTCTTGTCGAAAGTATAATGGTGACGAACACTCAGAAGCATCATTTGACGTGTACGCTTAGAACCGCGAGATGTTCTTATCAGGAGTAAGATGGTTAAGAACACTGGAAAGCATCATCTGACGTGTACGCTCAGAATCGTGAGATGTTCTTGTCAAGAGTATGGTAGTTAAGAACACTCGAGAGCATCATCTGACAAGTACAATCAGAATCGTGAGATGTTCGTGTCTGAAGTAGAAATCTTTGTTGACATTTTGTAGCTCAAGTTGCTCGTGAGAATTGTTTGCTGATCACATCTCTACTCTTGTACTCTCTGGCTAAACTTACCAACCTCGTATTCTTTCGGATATTTGTAGTGACCACTTGTGAAGTAAATCCGATATTCCAAAATTGAAACTGAATTACAATCCCCCAAATTTGTTACTTACGCTTAGCACTTGTGTGTATTGACGAACGGTGCAGAGAAACGTCTCTTAGTACCTTATACATAAAAGAAGAGAGAAGTATAAGATGTAAAACACCTCTTGAAATACCCACAACTACAGGTGAGTGTGACACTGAGCACTACAACGTAACTCTAAAAGTGATAGTTGTCCATATCTTAGAACATCCACCCCTAGACATTGGAAACTAGATAAATCAAGTCTCAATCATAAATGCTAAGTAGACGCCTTCGTGATATTCCACTTCAAATTCAAATAATAAATACCAAATCTACTTCGTAATCACTTGAAATTACTTTTCCCGAATACTAGCCGTTTTGAAAATTTTAGTGAATCTTAAAGGATCGTTTTGGTGTTTGTTTGTTTTTCTCGTGTTTGTTTGTGTTTGAGTGAGTGTCGTTTAACTAGGGAACCAACGATGACTAGAGGATGAGAAGTCGTCAACGTCATCTAGCTAACTTTACTTTGAAGTCCAAATCAGTTATATACCCAACTGATGCGCGGATCGACCTCCACAGTGAGGTCGTCGAAATTTTTTCGAGAATTAGGGTTTCAAAAACAAGGATTTTCTCACATCGAAATAAATCCGTAATCACCGTATACCCGATAATTATCTCAACATATTAATCATACTCGGCCCTTTCAAACAAAACAATATCCAACCCACTCCATATATATCCGACGAGCATAAAGTTAAAGCTGGGCCCAACTCATTATGCCATCACAAGCTATGGGCGTAACACGTAGATTATACCAAGATCCCATCTTTGCTTTATTTATACCCTCGTGGCCCAAAAGTGGTAAAAAGATCCAACATTGAACATTTTCGGCAAACAAAGAATTAAAAATCAATTCCAGCCCAACATCTTATCAAATACTTGATATTCCAATATTGTCATACGGTCTAACAACCTTTAATTGGAAAAGAATTAAGCCCGAGTCAGATAATACTAGTGATATATAAAATGTCTTAACCTAAACATTAGGTCACAACATCCCTAATATTACACATATTACTCCGCCTCTTTTCTTTCTTACTCCTCAAAGCCATCTACTTAGAAACCTCCGTCCCATATGCTTCTAATTCTATATTCGGATCAGTCATCCACCTCAACTAATCTGCTAAACTCGAATCCATTAACCCTCGTCATCAATAAGAAACGCTTCTCGTTAATCACACAGCTAAAATCCATATGAATAACGAACCTAGTACAGTCCATATGAGTCACGAACCAATCAAAAACCCTGTAGATATAACACGAATAGCCCACGAGATGAATAATCAAGTATGATTTATGGCTTCAAGATCATTGAAATGGTCTCAGGTAGGTTCAAATGTTTTTTTTCGTTTTAAGTCTCAATCGAAACAATTAAATCGATTATAACATGATTGTTATAAATCAATATTTGATTTTGTAAATTAAAAAAACAGGGTTGAACCCAACAGTGATCAGTGATGATTATTTCGTGATTGTTTTATATAGATCTCGACATGCATGTTGACACACAAAATGATTCTGAGATCTAGTTTGACTGTTGTTTTCGAGTCAATAAATCGAGTCTAGTTGGGGATTAGGTGTCGCTCGTTTGGAAGCAGTCAGGATATTCCTTGCTTATGCTGCACATAAGGGCTTCACGGTTTGAAGGAAGAAGTGTATGTGAATCAGCCGGAAGGATTCATCGATCCTCATCATCCTGACAAAGTCTATCGTCTCAAGAAGGCTGTATATGGACTTAAACAAGCTCCAAGGGCATGGTACGAAGAACTTTCAAACTTCTTGGTGTCCAAAGGATTCTCCAAAGGTTCTATTGATCATACTCTCTTTATTAATAAATATGGGGATGACATACTGCTAGTACAAGTTTATGTTGATGACATTATTTTAGGTTCTACGAACCCAAAACATTCAAAACGTTTTGAAAAATTAATGCATAGCATATTTGAAATGTCAATGATGGGGGAGCTAAAATTCTTTTTAAGCCTCCAGATTCATCAATCCCCACGTGGTATCTTCATTAACCAAGCTAAGTATGCTCAAGAGATACTTACAAAGCATGGTATGACCTCATATGCTCGCGTTGGTACACGATTGTCAACCAAATCCCTAGACGCTGACTTGTACTCATATCCCGTAGATCAAACGTGATATCGCAGTATGATCGGGTCACTTTTGTACCTTACAGCCAACAGGCCTGATATTCATCATGCCACATGCTATTGTGCATGATATCAAGACAGACCTACTCAAAAGCACCTCAAAGAGGTTAAACGGATCTTTCGGTACCTTAAGAATACCATTCACATGGGACTCTGGTATCCGAAGGAAACCGGTTTTCATCTAACAGATTTTTTAGATTCTGATCATGCAGGTTGCCTTGATAGTCGCAAATGCACTTCTGGTAGCGTACAATTTCTAGGGGATGACAAGCTTGTGAGTTTGTCGTCAAAGAAGCAGGACTGCATTTCGCTCTCATCAGCTGAAGCAGAATATGTGGCTCTACCCGCGTGTTGTGCTCAAGTCCTCGGGATGAGAACTCAACTCACGGATTATGGCTTCCTCTTTGATAAAAAAACCTATGTATTATGACTCAAAGTCGGCCATAGCCATATCTTGCAATCCGGTTCAATACTCCCGTACCAAGCACATCGCAGTCAGATATCACTTCATCAAGGAACAAGTGGAACGTAGACTCATGGAATTATACTTTGTCAGAACTGAGTACCAGATAGCAGACTTGTTTACAAAAGCCCTATCACAAAATAGGTTTCAGTATCTTGTTGGCCGTCTTGGTATGAAGTATATGACTCCAGAAGACTTGGAGGTTTTGGCAAATGAAGCTGCTTGATATTCTCTCATAATGACTTCTAAGCGCATCACAGCTTAGAACTCGGACGTCAACTAAGGAAAGTTTATCTCGGATGATAACTTATCCTTCTCAACGAGAAATTCATATTTCTCGGTCATGAGATTCTCATAAAAATATTCAAAGTTGTTAAGTTCATGAAAAACGATTTCTAAGTAAATGTCAGCTTAGACCTCGAACTTTAACTTAAGGAAAGTTTATCACGGATGATAACTTATCCTTCACAACGGGAAATTTATTTTTCTCGGTCATGAGCTAGTCACAAAACAATCAAAGTTTTGAGCTCATAAAAAAGGACCCGAAAGGGAAGTGTACGTTTCAGTGCGCTTTCCCTAAGCAATAGAAGAGAAGTCTTTTATCCTGATTATTTTAAAACCGTTGAACACAATCTTTCAAGAATTTCTCAAAAGGTTTTTCTAAATATTTCAAAATTGTGTGTTCAACACTCCCTTCCTCATATGTGGTTTTTATATCTCAAAATTGTCATATGTTATTTTGATCAATTTTTGAGGGGGAGCGTTTTAAAATCAAGCCTTTAATGTTGTTGGGGTACATATCTGAAATTGTCATAATTTATGTATCCAACACATTCCGAAAATGATATGAAATTGTCAAATGTAATATATTGTATCGGAAAAGGCATTTCATCTCCGTACATCAACATATTTTGTGGTGTCATTTTTCCAAAATCTTTGTCAAATTTTGTCTCAAGGCACACATATATTGTTGAGGGGGAGCAACCCGACTTAATGTTCCATGATTCATGCGTGCACACATGTTTCTCTCCCAATCGGTTTTCAGAAATTATCATATTTTAATCAATTGGTATCCCTAATATGATGTTTTTATATTAGAGATAGGGGGGGAAAATGTGATTAAAATGTAATATATTGCAACATGTGATCTTAAAGAATCAAGTGCAACTCTTTCCTTCACATGCTAAACCATTTCGTATATCGATGCATGTGTGTAGGGGAGCGTTTCGGAAATGTAAAACTTTCAAGTGTTAAAATTTTGATGTTTATCAAGCAATTTTAATGGTTTTCAATGGTTTATGGTTACGATCTTTACCCAAAACAACCTACTGTCCATGACGGAACGATGGAGTCAAAAGGTGGTTTAGGATAGGAAACTAAGTCCTATGATCCAACCAGAACCAGAGGGATAGTTGTCAAAAGGTGGTTTAGGATAGGAAACCCAAGGACATTCCATAGCTAGAAATAGTTGTCCTTCCTTCCCCCTCTTCAAACTCCGATTCGTCTTTTTAGGAAAGATGGAGTTGAATGAAGCTGAATGCATACCAATTACTTAAGTTAGCACTGGAACAATCACAACAAGGTTCTAGTGATGACGTGTTGGTAAGCATTGAAGGAGTTGAATATTCTATGCAACTTAGACAGAAACCGGGTTAACACATCTATCGAAGACAAGTGTCATGGACCCAGTGATGCGATGCACAACCCTTCCCCAGCCATTCAAGTTTCTCTCAAAAGAAACTTGTCTCATTGTCAGGGAGATCAACACGTATCTATTGACTTTCTCACTCCGAGTTAGTTAATATTGAAAAGGTGGCAGTCTGCTCCAGCCTCCGATTACCAAAATGCACTTATTGAGTCTAGAGCCAAAACGAGATCTATCTATCATCTCATTAGGACACAATCGAGTCCTACGCATTATCCTTGTGATATTGCCAGAACATTTGAGTGATACGATTCACAATGAAGATGGAAATCCTTCTTGAGCCAACATCAAACAAGCTCATGGTAGGTAACTTGTGCCATTCAACACGAATGAAACTTGTGAGAACTGGAATGCAACTAAGTTTGGATTCTTAATTGATTCAATCTTGATTCCAGGTTTCTTCGTAAAATCTGTGTGATCTTGCCAGAACATTCAGAGTGGCACTCTTTAGTACTCACTGTGACGAATGGAAATCCTTCCAGTGTCAACATCAAACAGCACTGCGGTAGGTGACTCGCAAGATTCTCTATGAATCAAGCTTGTGACAAACTGGAAAGAAACAATGGTGCGATTCTTTTAAAATCAAACTTGTTTCATGAAATCTAAATTGACGACTCTAATCAGACGGATAATTTATCCTTATGATTCACACTTTACGTTCGCAGTCTGCTTTGAGACAGTCGAGTAAAGAGAATTGGCTACTACCACCAGGAAACCCTGTCAAGGAAATTCTTAATAAATCTACCCGATCACAGGTACGGTATCTAATACCATCTAACAGTCTTCACCGACCGGAGGTAAAACGCTACAGAGTTAGGGTGAAATGTTCAAAGCCATTTCGTCTGTGTCTATATATGTTGATGCATATCAAGAAGGTGGCATAGCTGTATAACCGATGTTGATTCAGGAGTCACAAGAGCACAAGATGGCGATAATCAAGATACTCAAGAATGTAAGAAAGTAATAGATCATCTTGTCACAAGAGCTCAAGATGAACACTATCAAGAATAGATTGAAGATCTCAAGCACTCAATGACAAATGACAAAGGCTCAAGATAAAGATCACAAAAGCATGAAGGAACAAAACCGTTACAAACAAGATCAAGACCAAGATACAAGACCAAAGCAGGAAGATCTCCTCTACAAGAATGTATTCACTCAATCGTCTTATGCTTTTTAAGCTTTTTAAGATGACCGATACATTGGGGGAGATTGTTAGCCCTATATTTCATATAGTCGAACAAGAATGTAATAGGTCATCTTAGTCGTTAAAGGTCTTGTATTATAATAGGTCAGTCGGGAAAACCAGGCTTAGACTTTAAGCTAATATTTTATAAGTTAGGGGCGTAAGCCCAAGACAAAGCCAAGCCCGGCCCATGTCACTTTAACCCACGGCCCAACAAGCCAAGGGTATATATACCCTTTTCCATGTGTGGAAGAGGGTGTTGGTTACCATTTTACTTTCTCCCTATAAAGTGTTTAACCTTCCAAATTCTCTCTTGTTTCTCTTCTTACTTTCTTCTCTTTCTCTCTCTAAATATCAACTAAAGCTTGTGTTATGGATTGATATGGGAATAACAGGAACCATATGTGAACAGTGTCCATGGTTTTGATTGTTGGTTCTTGGCTTTTCTCATAGGGGTGTCTTCGTTGGGCACTTCAGCTATGAAGTCTGCCAAGACTTGTCCTTTTATCGCATTCCGGGGGTTGTAGTTGATATCGTACATATCTAGCGCGACTCTCTACATTTGCATTCATTCAGTTATGTCTGGGTTTGACAACATCTATTTTATTTGTTGATTTGTGACCACCGTTTCAAGGTGTGCTTGGAAGTACCTTTTGAGATTTTCAGTTGCATGGACTAGGGATAAAATTATTTTCTCGATGGAGAGTAATTTTTCTCTGGTCTGATTAGTGTTTCCATGTTGAAGTAAATTGGTAGTTGCTTTGAGTTCCTTTCCGTTAGTATCACTGCACTTACCGCGCTCTTTGAGGTAGATAGGTATATTATTAACTCCTCCCCATGGGTTGGATCAGCTAAAATTGGTAGTTCTGCAATTTGTTTATTGATATCCTGAAATGTCGTGTCGACTTCCTCTGTCTAACAGAATTTATTTTTCTTTATGCACCCTTTCAAGACTTTGAAGAGTGGCATGCATTTTTCTACTGATTTTGACATGAATCTGCTCAGACCCGTGAGATTTTTATTCGGTTCCAGAACTTCTTTGTTGTTTTTAGGTGAGGGCAGATTTGTGACCGCTGCTATTCTCTCTAGGGATGGCTTTATGCCTTCGGAGTTTATTACGTGGCCTAATAATTCTTCTTCTTCCACTCCAAATGGGCATTTTCATGGGTTGAATTTTATGTTTTATTTTCCTTAGAGTTTGGAATGTTTCTTCAATGTCTCTGAGGACTTCCTGCTATGTTTTGCTTTTGATGACTATGTCGTCTATGTAGACTTCCAGGTTGCGCCCTTTTTGTTTTTTAAGGACTCCTTCTATCATTTGTTGATATGTAATACCAGCGTTTTTCAGTCCGGGAGGTATTCGTTTGCAGCAGAAAATGCCTTGACTCGTCATAAATGCTATTTTTTCTTCATCCTCCATTGCTATATGTATTTGGTGGCGCCCTTCGTGAGTATTTAAAAAACATTTGAAGGGTAATCCGCATAATGATTCTACTTTTTGATCATCCTTTAGTAGGTTGTAGCATTCTCTTGAGGAAGCTCTGTTGAGGTTTGTAAAATTGATGTACATTCTCCAGTTTCCATCATTTTCCTTAATCATTACTGGGTTGGATAGCAGCTTTGGTAGTGTACTTCTCTTATGATTCTTGTTTCTAGTAGCGTTGCTACTTCCTTGTGGATTGCTTCGTTTCTTTTCGAGGCCTGGCCTCTCCTCTTTTGTCTGATCGGGGGATATCCTTCCATGACCTTGATGTGATGTTCTGCTATGTTTCTTGGGATGCCCGTCATATCTTTTGGTTCCCATGCAAATACATCGAGATTTTTCTTTAGGAGATCACATAGGTCCTTTTTCCCTTTGTTCGAGAGATTTCCACCTATTATGATCTTTTGTTTTGGGTATCCTAGGTGGATTGCTACTTTTTTCCGCCCTTCCATGGGCGGAATCTTTTGCGTATATGGATTTTCCACAATTGCGCATTCATTTGGTGCCTTTATCCTGCTGTAGAGTGTAAGTACGCCCCTATCTATTGGGAATTTGATCATTCCGTGTGCCGTTGATGGCAGTGCTTTTATTTGTCAAATTCCTGGCCTTCCAAGGATGATGTTATAGGGAAAATACGATCGTACTATCACGAAGTTCATCCGATCGAATGGTTCTCATTTCTTATTGTTACTTGTAGCTCTATTTTCCCCAGTGGCCACATCATTTCGCCATTGAACCTGACCAATGAGGTTGTGGCTGAGGTCATTCGCCTTTTGATCTCTGGTCATAAGCGATTGAAGCAATACTCGTATATTATCTCGGAGGTTTATCCTCCATCTATGTAGATCCTATGGACGTGATGCCCTTCTATCTCTGCTTCGATTATTATTGGTTCTTCTCCTGCTTCAGACTTGTCTAGCGGATGGAAGCATATTTCTAGATTTGTTGAAAAGATTTTTGCTTTTTGTGGAGTTTCTTTTTCGTTGCTTGTTTGTATCATGAGGATAGCCATATGTTTGCTTTCCTTGGGACGGAACCTTTTCCTTTCCTTCTTCACCCATGAGGGTGGTTTTTCGCTTCTGGTTAGTTCATTGATCTCTCTTTTCAGGTGCGTACATTCGTCGGTGTTGTGTCCGATTTCTTTATGAAACTTACTAAATCCGTTTCCCTTTCTTTCTTCCAGCGAGGTAGTATTAGGGTATGGTGTTTTAAGTATTTTCTTCTCGATTGACAAGATTTATGTGGGAGTCTTAAGGAATTTGAGCCGACTGTTTGTGTGTTAGGGTTTTTTGTGACCCCAGAATTCACGCCTCCTATTGGGCCATTGTTCTTGACCTATCTTCTGCTTAGGGCCTGATTCTCTGCAAAGTCTTTCGGCTACCGTTGCTTCCTCTCTGAGGAAGGATTCAGTTATCTTCATTGCCTCATTCATCGTCTTGGGGTTGTCCGCAAGGATGCGTTTAAACAGGACGGGGTGTTTTACCCCGTCTATGAATCTTGAGATCAATACGTCTTCAAGACGGTTTTAGCGCGTTCATTTCTTCTCCTGAATCTTTCTACGAAGTCTCCTATTGGCTCTTCTTCTTTTTGCCTTACATGATGTTATTTGGAGTTACCTTCGTTTTCGTGCCAAAATTTAATCAAGAATTCGATCCTTAATTATTCATAGTTGTCGATTGTTTCTAGGGAAGATTTTCGAACCATAGTCTAGCAGGGCCTGTGAGTTTTGAATTAAACATGTGACACCATATCGGCATAGCCCATCTTTCTACAGAATCCCTTACTTGGAAGACCATGAGGTGTTCCTCTGGGTTTCCAAAACTATCGTATTCTTCAATTTGTCCATGTCTTTATATCCTTCTTAAGGGATTGAAATCCCTTATTCGAAGTGTGAACGGGTCATTGTATCTACTTTTTTGCAGTTTGTTGTGTCCTTGTGTTTTGTGTTCTCTTTATTGTTAGGGGACTGTTCGTTTTCTTGTGCTATTATTTTACCATTATTCCTATGTATTTCCGAATGTAGGCGATATGGAGGTCGGTCTTGTGGAATTTTGTCGGGTAACGCTTCTTCGTTTCTGCCTAGTCTTTGGAACACTCTGCTGTCTCGCCGACCTAATCTTATGAAAACGAACCCTTGGGATTTGCGGATTATCCTTGAAAAGACGCTTCGGCCTGATGCGGAGCTTCTGAAATTGTGTATAATGCAGTTCGTTTTTCTCAGTTCTTGCTAATTGAAAGTCCTAACAATATCGGGTTTTTAACTGTTTTTGGTTGTTAATCTTTTTTGGATATTCTATTTGCTACTTCAAACAAAGCCTTGCAAAACTGAAAAATATTACCTATTTATATGTAAAACATCGTGCAAATACCAAGTTCTTATTCAAGTAAATTCAAAATGTAAATTTTACAACTAAAAGGACTGAAAATGTAAATTCTATGAAAATTAATTGCTCAAAATGTAAATCTAACAAGTGTAAGGACTGAAAATGTAAAAGCAGTTAACCAAAAGGACTGAACTTGAAAACTATGTAACAAACTAACCAATTTGTAACAATTTCCAAAACTACTAACTGAAATTTAACAAAAATCAAACTTAGAGGACTGGATTAGTGAAAACCCTAAAAAGATGTAAGATTAGCCAAAATTTTAAACAGTTTAATACACTAGGGACTAAGTTGCAATTTTGGAAAGTATTTAAGCCAAAAACGGGTTACAATGACAAATAAGCTCATTTGAGCTTATTTCTCAACCAAAATCAGTCAAACCAGTTTCAAAATGCTTAGAATTCAAAATTAGCTAGGTCTGTAAGAAGAATTTGGCTGAAACTATCTAATAAGCAAATAACCACTTCACAATAAGCACAAAATAAGCTCTAGGAATATCTGGACATGTACAACTAGATTTTTGTACTAAAACTGATTAAAGAGCTCAAAACATGAACGGGAAATCAAGTCATATCAAAATTCATCAAGAAATAAGCCTGGAAATTGAATTAAGCTGAAATTGGCTTATGTTGACCAAGCGTTGACCAAGATTTTTTTTTCAAAAAGCTGAAATTCTCAAAAATCATCCAACAACACATACTAAGTGATATTGTAAAAGAAAATAGCCAGGTTAATGAAGTGGATTGTGAGATATGAAAAAGCTGTTTTGATTTACAGAAACTTACCTTGCCTCAAGTGTTCAGATTTTTGCTTATTTCTCTTTGCTTAATGAATACTGTATCAAATGCTTATGGATTATTAAACTTCATAATATGAACTAGCTTTGAGAACTGGTTTGGTTAAATTTCATCAACAAACAAACAAATGCCAAGCTAATGAAATTGAATACTTTTTTAAGCAAATCTGACTGAAATTTGACCCAAACTTTTTATATACCAATTGCCTGTTTGACCTTATACTTGACTTGAAAATGGTTCAAAACTACTTTTTATCACTTGGTTACTGGAAATGAACACTAATTTGCCACAAACCAATACTTGAAAATCTTAAACAAGCTAGAGCCAAACACTCATTATCTGATCTTTATGAAAATATGCAAAGACTTTTTAAGCACAAGTCACAACTGAGTAAAAACTTATAGCAGACCAAACTTAATGACCAAAAAGAGATGTGTTAAAGCTAAATGCAAGCAATTACCAATACTAGAACTCAAAAAGAATAGCAAGGCTAAAAAGTGACAAGAATAAGCTATCAACTAGAACAGTTATCAAAGCAATAAGCAGATAAGCAACTCTTAAGCTACAAACTAACCAGAATCAGATCAAAACTAAGCTAAACAGGTTTTATCAAGCATTCACAAAGATTTAAGCTAGGAGATTAGCATGCAATTGACAAATTGAGTGGAACCAAAAATCAGAAGCATTTGTACCTAGTGAAGGAACCTTTGAGCAGTAGAGGAGTGTTGTACTCTCTATTCTAGTGCTAACCACCACCTTAGCACTAGATTTAACAATCTACAATCAACAAATCAGCTACAAATCAACAAGAATCATCTCAATGGCATGAACTCATCACAAATGCTATGGACTTGAACTGAAATCACTCAAACAGCTACTATCTTCCTTCAAAGTCAGTTATGATCAATGAATGATCATAACAAACTCAATTCAGCAACAGAAAGTATCCAAGATGCAAGGAATGAACAGTAAGTATGATGAGAATATTTGGCGGGAAAAATAGAATTAGAATTTTATTGATGTAAATTTGTTACAAAGTTGTTGAGAAGGTAACTAACTATCTAACTAACTCAAGAGTGTGTCAAACTCTTGAGTAGTTTAGCTAAAAAGGGAAATTGATGAGAGGAAAAGTAAAAGTATGTGTTTTTCACACTTACAACTACTCAACAAGAAATGAAGACTAAACAACTATTTATAGGCTTGAAAAGGAGATTTGTTGGGGTTGGTGACGTGTTGGGACCAATCCTAGGTCTCCACGTGTCCAAATTCTGCTTAACTCATTTTGCAGGTATGAACATGAATTGGGGTTTCTTGATTGAGTTGATTTGATGTGAATTGACCATGACCAATGGATTCGTCTCTAAAAAATAAGCAACTTTGATGTTTACAACTTTCCATGAAATCCACTCTAACTCCAAAACGATCCTGGGAATTTTTGGTTATTTGAAGATGCCACGTGTCAAGCTTTGAATGGTTGAAATGGAAGCACACGGATCACACTGTTGTGATTCGTTAATAAATGAAGACGGCTGTAGTGGGAAATTAATGCTGTTTATGTGGCAATCCTTGTCATAATATCCCTGGCTTCTCATTGGTCAAAAACAAAGCACATGGATTGAAAATGCATCCTTTTACCTACACAAGTGTACACGAACACAAACATACCACATAACACTGTTTTTGCAAGATAAATTGGTATTTTGCTTCATGTTTTAGGGTTATTTGTTGATAAGTTGATATGAGTTTAAGCTCATATCAAATCCCCTACACTTGAACATTGTCATGTCCTCATGCAATTCTATATATTTTAAAGCACAAATTTACATTCTCCTGATAATTAACCCACCTTGGCCATATGGAATGCATCTACACTACTCTAAACTACATGATGCATGATTTTAACTTTTAACAATGTAATGAACAAAATACAATTCTATCTATATCTTTTTGATTTTTTTTGAAATGGTTTTGATGGAAATAACTCATAAAGAATTCAATGACTTTGATTAGGGCTTGGGTACCATGGACATTTATCACCCTCAAGTTTCACTTTCCCCATACCAAGCTTAAAAATAGGATCATTGCATTCACAAGTAAAAAGTGGATCAACTTATTCATGACAATTAAATGTGGAACCGGTTATTATTTGAGCAAATTGCTTGTGGGCAAATTTGTCATTTATTCAAGTGTGAAGTACAAGAAGTGTAAAATCCAAAAATAAGGAAGCACGGTTTTAATCCTAAGTAATCCTCTCATCCATTACTTGAAAAACCGCTCACAATTAATACAAGTCCGTTTCAAGAATAATAAGTCATTCGCCCTATGTGTAAAATCCTCATGTCATGCTTTCATAAGTAGCTACACACTCGCTAAGGAAAGAAAAATAAAACTCACGCAATAATTTACATCCGCCATCTTGTTGAGACTTTGGATCTTCAACCCTGCAACCCGTCAAGGTAATATTGGATTGGAGCAATCTATTGAATCCCCGCAACCCGTCAAGGTAATATTGGAACTCAATAGTCACTATAATTAACACCACGCTGCCCCTCTTGGGAGTCTTGTATAATTTTTATTTTTATTTTTCTTTTTCTTTTTTCTTCTTTTTTCTAGCCACTCATTTTTTTTGTAAGCCGCTCTTATTTTTCTTTATTCCTCACTAAGAAATTTGAAAAGAATAAAAGGAAAAACACCCGCTAAATATTGAGCATGACATAAGTCTAGTACACATAAAACGTTCTAACTTAGAATCTTAAGACGTACTCATACCAACCATGAATGATTAGCCAAAAATGCATAAGAGATTACAAACCAATTAAAACCGTTCTTGATTATTTATTAACAATTATATACATGCGAAGAAAATAGAGGTGGAGAAAAGAAGGGTTTAGCCACAAGTAATTATCATGAAGTTTATCTAGCCCTTTTACACTTGCTTCAACTCTATCATTTCCCATTCTCCACAAATTTAAAATCTCAAATAATGAAATTGGTGGATGCTTAGCCTAATAGACCAATGAAGGACTACATGGTTAAGGATACTAGCTAGAGAATGCTAAGATAAGCAAACTCGGGTTGAGTCAAAATATCCATGGCGGGCCTAATATGTCAAAGAAGTCTAAATTTGTTAAACCATGTTTTATTATATTTTTTTCTTTTTTATATATTTTTGATGAAAAATAAAAGGAAAATATATACAATGCAAATGTGTTATGCAAAATGATTTATGCAAAAATTATGAATGCATATTTTTGGTGGCCAAAGTCGATCAAAAATTTGAAAAATGTTAAAAAAATCAATTTTCCACGTTATCATGCAAGACAATGACAAGTTCTAGGTAAGGTCACTTCGATAGAAGACCCCCCTACACTTAAGCTAAACATTGTTCTCAATGTTTAAGAGCATGGAAGTATAAAACTTCCCCTACACTTATGACAATGAATAGACTTTGCTTAACCCAAGTTAAGGAAAGGACAACTATTAGTGAAATCATGTCTAAGCACAAGGTCTCAATGAAAAATCACTAAAGTAACGAAGTGAACCGGATACAAGGGCCTCCTCCATAAGCTCCAAAGCATGAAATGAGTGAGCAACCCTACAAACAATCATGAAGACAAAAGAAGGTCTCCCCTACACTTATCTCCAAGTCTATACCTTTATTTCTAACCTACAACACTCTAAACCTAGTTATACGATGCTTGAGTTAATGAGTCTCTAGCTCGACTCGTACCTCAATGAATCAATTCATGGGGAAAATGGGGATCTCTTGGACCATTTCAACGGAAATGTCCTCCCCAAAGTAATGCTTAACACGGTGACCATTCACTTTAAAATTTGGACCATCGGGTTGTGACAACTCAATAGTTCCATATGGAAACACTTGAGCAATAGTGAATGGACCGGACCATCTCGACTTAAGCTTGCCCGCAAAAAGTTTCAATCTTCAGTTAAAGAGAAGAACTGGCTCTCCAACTTTGAACTCACGATTCTTGATCTTAGCATCATGAAATTTCTTAGTCTTTTCCTTGTAAAGCAAAGAACTTTCATAGGCATTGGCTCTCAATTCGTCCATCTCATTGAGTTGATCTTTCCTATGGGAACCAGCTTGGTTTAAATCAAAGTTAGCCCATTTGAGAGCCCAAGATGCCTTGTGTTCTAACTCGAATGGGAGGTGGCACGCTTTTCCATAGACAAGCCTATAAGGAGTACAACCAATTGGTGTTTTAAAAGCCGTCCTAAACGCCCACAAAGCATCATCAAGCTTATCCGACCAAGAAGCTCGATGCTCTCCCACCGTTCTCTCTAAAATTCTTTTCAAACCACGATTTGTGACCTCGGTTTGACCATTTGTTTGAGGGTGATACGCGGTAGAAAGTCTATGATTAACTCCATATTTCTTCATCACTCTCGTGAATTGATCATTACAAAAGTGCGTACCACGATCACTTATGATGGCCCGAGGTACACCAAATCTAGCAAACAATTGTTTCAAAAACTTCACAATAACTCTAGCATCATTGGTAGGTAAGGCTTTAGCCTCCACCCATTTTGACACATAATCCACCGCCACAAGTATATACTTGTTTCCCTTAGAGGATGGAAAAGGTCCCATGAAATCAATGCCCCACACATCAAATATCTCACACTCTTGGATAAAATTTTGTGGCATCTCATCACGTTGCGTAATTTTTCCTTGTCTTTGACACACATCACAAAATTTCACCATTTCATGGGCATCTTTGTAAATGGAAGGCCAATAGTAACCCGAATCAAAGACTTTCTTGGCGGTATAGTTGGGCCCAAAATGTCCACCCGTAGGTCCTTTATGACACGCTTCTAAGATCTTAAATGCCTCGGGCCCATCTACACACCGTCTAATGATTTGGTCCGCACATTGTCTAAAAAGATAAGGATCATCCCAAAAGTAGTACTTAACTTCTTTAAGAAACTTCTTCTTTTGTTGATAAGTAAGACCCTCAATAAGCACATTGCCCACAAGATAGTTTGCGATATCCGCAAACCAAGGAGTGGCATCCTCTTGGGAAGAGATAGACATGAGCTCCTCTAATGGAAAGGATTCATTAATTTCTTGATGTGGTAATTCTCCTTGAAAAGGATGCTCAAGTCTACTCAAGTGATCCGCCGCTAAATTCTCGGCCCCTTTCTTATCACGAATTTCTATCTTAAACTCTTGAAGCAACAAAACCCATCTCAAAAGCCTAGGCTTAGCATCTTGTTTTGTCATAAGATACTTGAGAGCGGAATGATCCGTATACACTATGGTTTTGGAGAGCACAAGGTATGGTCTAAACTTCTCAAAAGCATATACTATAGCAAGCAACTCTTTTTCCGTGGTAGTGTAATGAAGTTGTGCACCGGTCATGGTTTTACTCGCATAGTGTATAGGTTGAAAATGCTTATTAACTCTTTGTCCTAAGACGACCCCCACCGCATAATCACTAGCGTCACACATAAGCTCAAAAGGTAATTCCCAATTTGGAGAAACCAAAACGGGAGCCTTAGTCAATTTCTCCTTAAGAGTCTCAAAAGAATCCAAACAATCTTGGTTAAAAATGAAAGGAGCCTCTTTCTCCAAGAGGTGAGTCATCGGTCTAGCTATCTTAGAAAAATCTTGTATAAAGCGCCTATAAAATCCCGCATGACCTAAGAAACTCCTCACACCTTTAACCGAGGTGGGTGGGGGAAGCTTAGCAATCACATCAATTTTAGCTCTATCAACTTCTAATCCCTTGTTGGATATTTTGTGTCCTAAAACAATCCCCTCTTTCACCATAAAGTGACATTTCTCCCAATTAAGTACTAAACGTATTTCCTCACAACGCTTAAGCATTCTCTCAAGATTGGTGAGACATGAGGTAAATGAATTTCCAAAGACGGAAAAATCATCCATAAAAACCTCTATGGTTTGCTCTATCATGTCATGGAAAATCGCCATCATGCACCTTTGAAACGTCCCCGGTGCATTACATAAGCCAAAAGGCATCCTCTTGTAAGCAAATGTACCGTAGGGACAAGTGAATGTGGTCTTTTCTTGATCCTTAGGGTCAATGGGTATTTGGAAATAACCCGAAAAGCCATCAAGAAAGCAATAGTACTCATTTCCCGCTAAGCGTTCAAGCATTTGATCCATAAAAGGAAGCGGGAAATGGTCTTTCCTAGTTGCCTCATTGAGTTTTCTATAATCAATACAAACTCTCCAACCGGTCACAAGTCTCGTGGGAATAAGCTCATTGTTCTCATTAGGCACCACGGTGATTCCACCCTTCTTTGGAACATAATGAACCGGGCTAACCCATGGAGAGTCGGAAATGGGGTAAATCATACCCGCATCTAAGAGTTTAATCACTTCCTTCTTAATAACCTCATGGATTTTTGGGTTAACTCTCCTTTGATTTTGAATGGCTGGTTTATAGTCATCCTCCATAAGGATTTTGTGTGTACAAAAATGTGGATCAATTCCCCTTATGTCGGATATTTTCCATGCTAAGGCTTTCTTGTGTTTCTTAAGGACTTCAATAAGTTGCTCCTTCTCATCCTCTTTCAAATCTTTAGCAATAATCACAGGTAATTGGTCTTTGCCTCTAAGAAAGCATACTCTAAGTGGGATGGAAGGTCCTTAAGTTCAATTGGAGGTGGACTCTCTATGGAAGGTTTTACTATGGAAGGTTCCTCAATGGTAACTTCTTGTGGAATAGGAGAAGGGATATGATCCTCATTGAGCAACTTTTGGATCGTAAGAATATCTTCTTCCCAATTAATGGGAGAATCATCATCACCAAGAAAGTTTGACTCAAATTCCTCCAAGAGGAAATCACTCTCTCCAAAAGGTGTTAAAGAGGGAGCAATTGAGGCCACGGTTTCAACATGGGGTATCTCATCACTAGTACTCTTACAAGCATCATGAAAGTGTTCATCACACACCTCATCTAACACATCAACAATGTTAATAGTCTCACAAGGTCTAGACTCCTTAACCTCTTTCCTATCACAAACTTTCCCTAACTTAAACACCACTCTCTCATCTTCTACTCTCATAATTAGTTCTCCTTCTGCCACATCTATCAAAGTACGACCCGTTCTCAAAAACGGTCTACCAACAATCAAAGGCACTCTAGGATCCATGTCATAATCAACTACTACAAAGTTGGCCGGAAACGTAAACTTATCGACACCTACAAACACATCCTCCGCTATACCTACGGGGTAAGCTATGGTTCGGTTGGCTAGTTCAAGAGTCATCCTAGTGGGAGTGAGCTCGGGAAGAGAGAGTTTTTTCCAAACCGATAAAGGCATGAGGTTAATGCTTGCCCCTAGATCCGCCAAAGCCATGCAATTTTCAACACCAAGAAAATTACAAGGTATCAAGAAGCACCCCGGATCTCCAAGTTTTGTAGGTAAGGTTTTAAGTAACACCGCGGAACAATTTTCATTAAGGTATGTGTTGGGCAAATCAACCAATTTTTCTTTGTTGGAGAGTAAATCCTTGAACATCTTAGCAAACTTTGGCATATAAGCAAGAGCTTTCGCAAAGGATATATTGATGTTGAGTTGCTTAAAAATCCTTAAGAAATTTGAGACTTGGATGTCATCCTTGTTCTTTAACTTGTCCTTTTTCAACCTTGAAGGATATGGAAGAGTAGGTTTTGGTGTAGGTGGAATAGGTGTTGTAGTGGAAGATTTGTCTTTGTTAGCTTCTTCATTGGGAAGTGTGGAAGGTAAAGGAGAAGTATGAATAGGTTGAGAAGGTGTGTTTGAGTGAATGGGAGTATTTTGAGGTGGTGAAGTAGAGGTAGAGGGCTTGTCATAAGTAGGAGCACAATTGGGTTGAACAATAGTAGGTTTAGGAGATGAAGGATCCTTTGTTGTTGTTCCACTCCTTGTTGTAATAGCATTGACATTTGCCCTTGGATTAGTTTGTGTGTTGGAAGGTAAAGCCCCTTGTGGTCTTTGATTTAATGCCATTAAAAGCCTATTGGTTTGTTCATCCGCTATACGTTTCATTTGATCATTCATTCTCTTCTCAATTTCACGCATTTTCTTGTCAACATACTCTTGAGTCTCTTGCATCCCATATCCTTGATTTTGAAGTTGAGGATAAGCTTGATTTGGTATTGGAGCATATCCTTGATTGGGGAAAAGTGGAAGTGGTTGATTAAATCCTTGATGTGGTGGATAAAAGGTATTTCCTTGATGTTGAACATTGTTGGGTGCCTTGTAGTTATTTCCTTGGTAAGGTGGTCTTTGCCCTTGATTCCTTGGTAAAATTTGAGGAGGATTTTGTTGAATTTGGGTGGGTGGTTGGGGTGGGAATCCCGGTGGAGTAAGGTAATTTTGGGATTTGTAAGAAAGGTTATTTGGATTGATATTTGGCTTGAAGTGTTCACGATGTTCCTCTTGGTAAGCATAGCATTCCCCTTGATAAACTTGCACCTTATCACATTGTTCATAAGAATGGGGACCTCCACAAGTTACACAAGAAAGAGTAATGGCATTCACATTATTTGAAGAATTGTTCAATGACATGGTCTTAAAAGCTTGAAGAATTTCTTGTTGTCCTTGTTTGACTTGTTGAAGGATCTCTTGTTGAAATTTGAGGAGTTGGTTATCACAAGGTGTTTGAGAATTGTTTTGGAGAACATGAACCCTTTCTTCAAATTGATTGTTTGTTTGAACCATTGCTTTAGTCTCAATGATGTCCAAGGCCTCTTGCACAGATTTAAGAAGAATATTCCCTCCCGAAGAAGCATTGAGTGAATCTTGGTGGTGAGGTTTAAGGCCATCATAGAAGGTATTGATTTGGTGAACGTCATCCAATCCATGGTTAGGGCATCGCCTCAATAACTCTCTATACTCTTCCCAAGCATCACTAAAGGATTGACTAGGTTTTTTTTGAAAGCCTATAATTAATGTCCTCAAAGCCATGGTCTTAGATGGAGGAAAGAACTTGTTCAAAAACTTAGTGGTGAAACCATCCCATGTGGTGATACTATCGGGTGGTTGGGTGTCTAACCAATGCTTAGCTTGTCCCTCAAGTGAAAATGGCACTAACATCAACTTAATAGCATCATGTGGAACTCCATTTTGCTTAATGGTATTGCAAAGAGAAAGGAATCTCTTAAGGTGATCATGAGGATCATCATTCTTGTTACCATAGAAAGGTGATTGTGAAACCATAGTAATCATAGTCGTTTTGAGCTCAAATGTATTTGCGGGAAAGTCGGGAATCCTAATAGCACTAGCATATCCATGAACATTGGTTTGCATACGTTCCATCAAAGAACGATTATCAACAGCCATGGCTTCTTGTGGTGGAGGAGTCAAAGCACGATTCTCGTGATCGGCTTGATGGACGGTGTTGGTCTTACTCTTTCTCTTTTTCTTCCTTTTCGGAGGAAGAGGTTGTACACCAATCGGTATTTGTGCACGCCCGCGAGTGAGCATGCAACTCAATACGAGGAATGAGAGAGAAGCTCTTGTGTGACTTTGAAGAGAAATGGATTATCCTCTTCGAGTTTCGATATTAAATATCCACAAGAAAATAACAATATATGTATGTACTACTTGGGTGCAAGACCCCCAATGAAGCCTTCCTTCTTAGAATACTCAAAAGTGAACGGGGGGTTAGGTGGCGCGAAGCACTTATGTACCTATTGACCCTTAGATGGCATTTTATAGCACATCGCCTTTCTATTCACTTAAATGTTCATATTCTTCGAATTTTTGCTTATTGAGAGTATTTATCTATTCTTGCTTTATTTTGTTTGATCGATACACGTGTCAAGGACCAGAACGCCCCTCAACACGGTGTATTGCCTTGGCAATACTTATGGAGAATATGTAGATTGGTTGTTCTTATACGTATACGTATTTACTTATAATAATATATGGAAAATATTTTTGTATTTATGTGTTTTTAAGAGAAAATACTATATGTACATAAAAACCGAGAGAATCCAATAATATATATTTTTGGGTGCAATCTCTTAGGAAAAAGATTGCTTTTTGGATTTTTTAATTTGTTTGGTCAATTCTTTAGGAAAAGAATTGATTTGTTAATTTTTTAGTTTTTATATATTTTTATATTTTTGATTTTTTATTTGTTTTTTATTTATGATACGTAAAAATAACGTTCACAAGGTGAACGGATCCAAAAAGCCAATGAAAACCGTCAATCGATAGTCTCTCGTAAAGTCAAAGAACCTGTAGCGGCGCCATTTGAAATTGTGTATAATGCAGTTCGTTTTTCTCAGTTCTTGCTAATTGAAAGTCCTTAAATATCGGGTTTTTAACTGTTTTTGGTTGTTAATCTTTTTTGGATATTCTATTTGCTAATTCAAACAAAGCCTTGCAAAACTGAAAAATATTACCTACTTATATGTAAAACATCGTGCAAATACCAAGTTCTTATTCAAGTAAATTCAAAATGTAAATTTTACAACTAAAAGGACTGAAAATGTAAATTCTATGAAAATTAAATGCTCAAAATGTAAATCTAACAAGTGTAAGGACTGAAAATGTAAAAACAGTTAACCAAAAGGACTGAACTTGAAAACTATGTAACAAACTAACCAATTTGTAACAATTTCCAAAACTACTAACTGAAATTTAACAAAAATCAAACTTAGAGGACTGGATTAGTGAAAACCCTAAAAAGATGTAAGATTAGCCAAAATTTTAAACAGTTTAATACACTAGGGACTAAGTTGGAATTTTGGAAAGTATTTAAGCCAAAAACGGGTTACAATGACAAATAAGCTCGTTTGAGCTTATTTCTCAACCAAAATCAGTCAAATCAATTTCAAAATGCGTAGAATTCAAAATTAGCTAGGTCTGTAAAAAGAATTTGGCTGAAACTGTCTAATAAGCAAATAAGCACTTCACAATAAGCACAAAATAAGCTCTAGGAAAATCTGGACATGCACAACTAGATTTTTGTACTAAAACTGATTAAAGAGCTCAAAACATGAACGGGAAATCAAGTCATATCAAAATTCATCAAGAAATAAGCCTGGAAATTGAATTAAGCTGAAATTGGCTTATGTTGACCAAGCGTTGACCAAGATTTTTTTTTCAAAAAGCTGAAATTCTCAAAAATCATCCAACAACACATACTAAGTGATATTGTAAAAGAAAATAGCCAGGTTAATGAAGTGGATTGTGAGATATGAAAAAGCTGTTTTGATTTACAGAAACTTACCTTGCCTCAAGTGTTCAGATTTTTGCTTATTTCTCTTTGCTTAATGAATACTGTATCAAATGCTTATGGATTATTAAACTTCATAATATGAACTAGCTTTGAGAACTGGTTTGGTTAAATTTCATCAACAAACAAACAAATGCCAAGCTAATGAAATTGAATACTTTTTTAAGCAAATCTGACTGAAATTTGACCCAAACTTTTTATATACCAATTGCCTGTTTGACCTTATACTTGACTTGAAAATGGTTCAAAACTACTTTTTATCACTTGGTTACTGGAAATGAACACTAATTTGCCACAAACCAATACTTGAAAATCTTAAACAAGCTAGAGCCAAACACTCATTATCTGATCTTTATGAAAATATGCAAAGACTTTTTAAGCACAAGTCACAACTGAGTAAAAACTTATAGCAGACCAAACTTAATGACCAAAAAGAGATGTGTTAAAGCTAAATGCAAGCAATTACCAATACTAGAACTCAAAAAGAATAGCAAGGCTAAAAAGTGACAAGAATAAGCTATCAACTAGAACAGTTATCAAAGTAATAAGCAGATAAGCAACTCTTAAGCTACAAACTAACCAGAATCAGATCAAAACTAAGCTAAACAGGTTTTATCATGCATTCACAAAGATTTAAGCTAGGAAATTAGCATGCAATTGACAAATTGAGTGGAACCAAAAATTAGAAGCATTTGCACCTAGTGAAGGAACCTTTGAGCAGTAGAGGAGTGTTGTACTCTCTATTCTAGTGCTAACCACCACCTTAGCACTAGATTTAACAATCTACAATCAAAAAATCAGCTACAAATCAACAAGAATCATCTCAATGGCATGAACTCATCACAAATGCTATGGACTTGAACTGAAATCACTCAAACAGCTACTATCTTCCTTCAAAGTCAGTTATGATCAATGAATGATCATAACAAACTCAATTCAGCAACAGAAAGTATCCAAGATGCAAGGAATGAACTGTAAGTATGATGAGAATATTTGGCGAGAAAAATAGAATTTGAATTTTATTGATGTAAATTTGTTACAAAGCTGTTGAGAAGGTAACTAACTATCTAACTAACTCAAGAGTGTGTCAAACTCTTGAGTAGTTTAGCTAAAAAGGGAAATTGATGAGAGGAAAAGTAAAAGTGTGTGTTTTTCACACTTACAACTACTCAACAAGAAATGAAGACTAAACAACTATTTATAGGCTTTAAAAGGAGATTTGTTGGGGTTGGTGACGTGTTGGGACCAATCCCAGGTTTCCACGTGTCTAAATTCTGCTTAACTCATTTTGCAGGTATTAACATGAATTGGGGTTTCTTGATTGAGTTGATTTGATGTTAATTGACCATGACCAATGGATTCGTCTCTCAAAAATAAGCAACTTTGATGTTTACAACTTTCCATGAAATCCACTCTAGCTCCAAAACGATCCTGGGAATTTTTGGTTATTTGAAGATGCCACGTTTCAAGCTTTGAATGGTTGAAATGGAAGCAACGGATCACACTGTTGTGATTCGTTAATAAATGAAGACGGCTGTAGTGGGAAATTAATGTTGTTTATGTGGCAATCGTTGTCATAATATCCCTGGCTTCTCATTGGTCAAAAACAAAGCACATGGATTGAACTAGTATAACTTTCCATATATGGCAGAAATCACCTCTTAACTTTGGCAGATTACACTTAAAGGCTAGCAGCTTCATTTCTTTGGCATTTTTAGTCCTTCAACTTTCATTCTTGAACAAAATTGGTCCTTTGACTGAGTTGACTTGATAGTTGACCTTGTTTGACTATGATCTTGACTTTTTACAATATTTATACTTTGGTCCTTCATCTTTGGCAGTTTGTCAAGATAGGTCCTTGTACTTCAAATTCTTGTCACTTTTGATCCTTCTTTGTCTTTTTCATCAAATTAAGCTTGATTATTCCTTGTTTGCTTGAAAATGCATCCTTTTACCTACATAAGTGTACACGAACACAAACATACCACATAACACTCTTTTTGCAAGATAAATTGGTATTTTGCTTCATGTTTTAGGGTTATTTGTTGATAAATTGATATGAGTTTAAGCTCATATCAGCTTCCCAGCTCGTTTGGAGATATTGACCTCTCCCACTTAGGTTCTTTCTCGGATCTTGGAGTTGTGAATCTTGTCTGGCTAAGAGCTTCATTAATGTGATCATACATTTCCATTCTTTCATTGGGGGATAGGTGCTCTCTAGGGTGTGTCCGCTCCTGAGAGTGTTGTTTTTCTTTGCGAAGTTTGTCGAACATGTGCGGTAATAACTGATCGTAGTATTCATCGCAAAGCTCTTTAACTTTGGTGTCGGACAACCGCTTGTTAAAGCTTTCTCTACCTAAATTCGTTATTCCCACTTTCGCGGTGGGCAGGGCGGACATGCGTTCGTGAGGGGACTTTCGTGCCGAGGTGCTCATTTTGGGATGAGATCTTTTATGGAACGTAATTGTGTATTGGGTCCCACAGACGGCGCCACTTGTTAGTACAGTGATCGGTCGAGGTCGAGAATAGATCTAAACTGTTATCCTTAAAATATTGAGTCAAACAAGAATGATCGGTCATAGGTTTATTATGAATCGTTTATTAGAACGTTGTAATAGGTAGTATTATAGTCGTGACAATACGGGCTTGATGGATAGCTTAAAAGGCCTCTTTCAAGGTACTAAGAATTTATTCAAGCCCGACCCAAACAATATAGTCAATAGAAAGCCCACATGTAGGCGGACTATATAAAGCCCTTCCTAGCATGTTAGGAAGGGTTAGCCATTTCATTAATTAATATAATCCACCCTAAGTTTCACACACTTTCTCTCTCTAAAATTCATCTCTTTTCATCTTTGTTTCTTGTTTAATCATCATAAATCAGGGGACAACAATTGGTATCAATTGCCACGAGGTAGATTAGTGATTGTTTTTGTTGTGTTCGTGAGTTTTTTATCTTCAAACCTCATGTCCCAATTTTTTAATTTTTTTTTTGTTTTCGTGCTCTAAATATTCATAGAAATCTCCTACATAGTTGTGGTAGGGATTTGGTCACTTTGGATCGTCCAAAAACACGAAATTTTGGGGCGTTTGGCTCGATTGTAGCGAAAAAGTACGTTTTTCTTCAGATTATTGCGAAATAGTCATTTTTTTGTGAATCTTTGTTCAACATATTTCGCAATAATTAGGGTTTTGATTATTGCGAAATTTGTTGTTTTTTAGTATTGCGAAATCGTTCATTTGTGGATATTACGAAATCCCTTTATCTTGGTTATTGCGAAAAGTTGACTGAATATTGTGAAATCCCTTCAACTTGATTATTGCGAAAAGTTGGCTGCATATTGCAAAAAATATTGCGAAAACCCTTCATCTTGATTATTGCGAGAAGTTGCCTGATTATTGCGAAATCTTGATTATTGTGAAGTCTTGATTATTGCTAAGTCTTGATTATTGCGAAGTCTTCACGAGGTTATTGCGAGATCTTGTTAGTTGAATTATTGGGAGATTTTTTCCGTAATTTTACAAATACTCCGAGATTTTCAAAAAAACGTGATTTAGAAAATTTTTAACAAACTTCGTGCGTTATTTGGTCTTGGAATTTTTGGTTTCCTAAGAAGACATTATTAGGGGATTTCAACTACTTTTCTCTACAACAACAATCACTACAAAATCTACTTAAGATCCGTATTCATTTCAACATTCAGAGATTGTCAAGATGGATTCTACTACAGAGTATCGTGTGACGAACAACAACATCATGGTGGCGGGTAACAAAGAGAGACCACCAATGCTCGTGTATGGTCGATATGCACAATGGCAATCACATTTTATTCGATATCTTGATACTAAACCAAATGGTGATGTTCTACGCCGTTGCATTAAAGAAGGACCCTATACTCTCACTACAATAACCATTCCTGCAACTCCAGCAACCGACTCGACGCCCGGTGCTGATGAGCAGACAACTGAGGAAACATATGAGAACACTACGAAAGAGAATCGTGCTTGGATTGATCCAGAGAAGGAAGCAATCTATTTGATTCTAAGTGGGATTGGGGATGATATTTACTCAACGGTCGATGACTGCTCTACCTCAAAAGAAATGTGGTTTGCCATTGAACGCTTGAAACAACGAGAATCACTTAACAAGGAAGATGTCAAAACAAACTTGTTTTGGAACTTTGGAAAGTTTACTTCATTGAATGGAGAATCGATTGATTCGTATTAGTCCAGATTCTACAAGATGATGAATGACATGACAAGAAATAACTTGGAAGTCTCCACCATGCAAGTCAATGTGCAATTCCTACAGCAACTTCAACCAGAGTGGACACGGTTTGTAACTTTGGTGAAACAACAAAATAAGTTAGACGAGGTCAACTATCACACGCTCTTTGACATTTTGAAACAATTTCAGAATGAGGCAAATGAACTTCGAGCTGAACGGGTAGCAAAGACTACTAATCCGCTTGCTTTGGTGTCTACCACTGAAATCCAAATCATCGCTCTCGTGCTCCAAAGTCATACTCTACTCAATCATCATCACCAAGATACTACACTGTATCCAAGACATCTACTCCCACAAGATCAAGAGGTAAAGAGCCTATAGCTCTATCACCGCCATCTGAGCACTCATCCGAAGAAGATAGTGATGAAGAACAAGCTCAGAAGGACAGGGAAATAGAGCAACAAATTGCTTTCATCATGAAGTCTTACAAGAAGTTTTACAAACCCACCAACAATAACCTCAGAACTTTATCTAACACACAGAACAGATATGTTGAGAGCCCTCCAAGGTATGATACATGTAGGCGTGGGGAGAGTCCTTCAAGGTATGATCGATGTAATCCAACGCATGTTGAGGGTTCTATACGTTATGATCGACAACCTGCTACATATGATAATCAGAGGGTTATTACTGTTACTAGGAATACGGAAACGGTTGGTACTCAAGTGGTTCAGCAAAGTAGGATTCAGTGCTATAACTGAAATGGATTTGGTCATATGGCAAAGGAATGTAGAAAGCCAAAACGGGTTAAGGATTATGCATATCATAAGAAGAAAATGATGCTATGCAAGAAGATGGATGCAGGGGTCAAATTGTCGACAGAGGAAGGAGCAATGCTTGATGACACTCATGATGATGTCTCCGACCAAGAACTCGAAGCACATTACTCGTACATTGAAAAGGTTGAAGAAGTTCTTAATGTCACTAAAGATGACAATGGTCCTATCTTTGACACTGAGCCAATCGATAAGGTACAAATTAACGACGAATATAATGTGTTTGGTGATACTCATGAGCATAGTGAGCTACCCACAACCATTACTGACACATGTATGATGGAAACGGTTGATAGCAACACCACACCCGATTCATCTGACATGTGCAATAATGAGTCTGAGGATGATCAACATGCAAATAAGTGTGATGATGATGAGGAGCGTATTGTGCTTGCTATTTTAATTGCTACTTTACAAAAAGATGTCAAAGAAACTAGAAAGATTCAAAATAAATTATATAAGGCAAATGCTACGCTCACTCAAAATTTTGAAGAAAGCAAATCTGCAGTTATAAAATCTAGTGAGCTTCTTACAAGCTGTAGAGCTGAGCTTATTCAAAAAGAAAAAGAGCTTGCAAGGTACAAAGGGGGTGTCATTACTACTGTAAAGGATGTTTTCGAACCTAAATACAACGAAACTCTTAAGCTTTTAAAACAAGAGAAACGTAATTATAACACCGCTTTAAGTAGTGAACGACACAAAACGTATCTTGGTACTACTAAAGTGAATGAGCTAACTCAAAATATTGATTTTCTTCAAGAGGATAAAACGAAACTAGTCACTAAGAAAACGGAAGAGGTTGCAAACTTGCAAAAAGATTTCAAATCTAAACAAGCTAAAGACATTGACAAAGTCGTGGAACTTGAAGTTCAAATTGATTTTTATAAGAATTTTTTTTATAAAACAAATAAATATATTCAAACCATGAGAATGTTGGCACCTCGTTCGTTTTTCAAGGGTAAAGCTAGTTTTGCTAGTCCTAAGTACCTCGAGAAAGCTCAATCTAAGAACCCGCGCCTATATCTTGAGGAGTCCCAATGGACCGACCTTGATTGTCTTCTTCATAGGCCCGATAGTGATGAATCACTAACTTTTGAAGAAGAGAGTAGATCACCAGTAAATAAAGACTTTGTGAAACCATATAATTATGCTTATGAAAATAGTCTTTATGAAATTTTCAAACCACAAAAACAGAAGTCTCGTGAGCAAATATTTTTCGAATGTGCAAAAATAAGAATTAAATGGAGACAAGTTTTTGCCAGTAAGAAAATTAATGTTTCAAAATATATCGGGTACTTGCCGCATCAGCTTCTATAAGCAAGAGTAAGCAAGAACTTATTATTCTTAAGAGTAACATTGAAAATTTTAAAAAGGTTGTTCATGATGACTGCAAAAAACGTGAACTTTCGAAAGGCGATAAAGAAATTCATCACGATATAACTGTGCTTGTGAAAACTATTTTGATTCCGCTTGCGGAAAAAACAAAGAAACATGCTTTGGAATTTGAAACGTTAATAAAGAAAGAAATGTTTGCCGATTTGAAATATATGGAATCTCTTGAAAAAGAAATTGACGACCATTAACCTAAAACAGACGAGTTTTCTATAGCATATGATCTACTCTTGCAAAAATGCCTCTCAAAAGATAGTATGTGTGTTTATGTTACATATTGTGCTGATATTAATGAATATTCTGATGTTGCATGCAAATATCTTGATAAAGTCAAAGATTGTGAACGTCTTGAAACTGAGCTTTCGAAAAACTTAACCAAAAATATTCTTTGTTTATTCAACATAGATATGATTATCTTCAAAAACATTATCATACACTTGAACTTGCATTGCAAAACAAAGTTGGAAGTTTTTCAAATGATACACCTTTGGAAGTAAAATTATATGAGTCATGTCGATTACTAAACGAAAAAATTCTTGATATTGCATATTTGAAAGCTCAGTTACAAGAAAAAGACATAGCAATAGCTGAATTGAAGAAACTCGTTGCTAAAATGGGTAGGAAAGTTATGGAACTTAGCGTTAAGAAACCTGTTGTGAGAAAACCCAATGCGTATAAAGTGACTAAATCGTTTGTCTTGGGTAAACCATATGTTTTCTCAAATTCTTCATTTGTAACATCTGGGTTTGCCCCCAAGACGGATGGGAAGGATAGGTTACCACAGATTCGTCCCAAAACGGTTATTCAAGCACAAAGCACAAATGTGATCAAACCCACACAAATCAAAGATAGTCAATCACCTCAGATTTACAGAAACACTAATAGACGTGTGTCTTTTACTACAGGAGTAGTCCCCACTGCTAGTTTTAGCTGGCCTAAGCTTAAGCGCACTCAACTGAATGATAAGTTCTGGAAAAACAAGAGTTAAGGGAAGATGAAGAAAGTAGAAGACCACCCTAGGAATTTGAATGTTTCTAAGAATAAAACGTTTGTAATCGCATGTAATGACGATTTGAATGATTCGACTACTTTAAATGCTTTAAATGTTAAGTTTGTTTGTGTGAAATGTGGAAAATGTGCTAATGCTTATCATTCTATGTGTGCTATGAATAATGTCAAATGCGTAGATACTAGAACTAAGAAGCAAATTGCGATGCCTATTAGTGCTAGTAAAACCCAAACGCAAAGTGAACCAATCTGGTGCAACCCCCCCCCCCCCAAGAAAAGTATTGCATCAGACTCTACCACTAAGAACCTAGAAGAAGAATTATGGAATTATATGAGTCTGCTAGCAAGTCTTGGAAATGGTGGTTTGCTAATGAATTTCCTCCAGGATATAAATGGATGCCTAAGGTTAGGAAAGAAAACGTGACAACGAGCGTAGTGTGCCTTTAAGTGTTGAAACTAGGGAAACTAATGAATCGGAAATCACAACTAACATGGTATCCAACTTAGCAAATGCTCCATCGTGTTCTAATTCTTCTGCAGGTGATCGAAATAATTCTCTTCATACTGGACTCCGGGTGCACGAAACACATGACAGTGAATCTCAAGCTTCTAATTAACTTTGTGAGAAGTTCCTAGGTACGGTCCGATTCGGAAATGATCAATTTGCACCGATCCTAGGATATGGAGATTTGGTTCAGGGGAATATAACGATCAAAAGGGTATACTACGTCGAAGGGCTCAATCACAATATTTTCTCGGTTGGTCAATTCTGTGATGCAGATTTGGAGGTGGCATTTAGAAAGAAGACATGTTTTGTTCGTGATTATGATGGGAATGATTTACTCACCGGTTCACGGGGTACAGATCTTTACACAATTTCGCTTCGAGACACATCTTCCACAACTCCAATTTGTTTCATGGCCAAAGCTTCAACGACCCAAGCATGGTTATGGCATCAACGTCTATCTCATCTCAATTTTGATACCATCAACTTGCTTTCCAAGAAAGATATTGTGCGAGGCCTTCCAAGCTTGAAATTCATCAAAGATCATCTTTGTTCTTCTTGTGAGATTTGTAAAGCTAAAGAAGTAGTATTAAGACAAAGACTACACGAAGCTCTAAAGGACGGTTAGATCTTCTTCATATGGATTTTTGTGGACCTATGCGTGTTCAAACTATCAAAGGGAAGAAATACATTTTGGTTATTGTCGATGACTACTCAAGGTACACGTGGACTTTCTTCTTGAGATCCAAAGATGAAACACCCGAAGTTGTCATCAACATCATTAAGCAGATACAACGTGGTCTTCAAGCTCAAGTAAAAGTGGTACGTACTGACAGAGGCACAAAATTCTTGAATTCAAATCTGAAGAATTATTTTGAAGATGAAGGGATTGAACACGAAACATCTATTGCTAGAACACCTAAACAAAATGGCGATGTTGAAAGACGAAAACATACTTTAGTTGAGGTTGCTCTAACATTATTATCCGCTTCAAAACTACCACTATTCTTTTGGGCCGAAGCCGTGTCAACTTCATGCTACACAAAAAACTCGTCCTTAATTATTCCAAGACACGAGAAGAAACCATATCACATAATTCATGATCGCAAACCTTCACTCAAACACCTTCATGTTTTTGGATGTACGTGTTACATAATTCGAGATGGTGAAAATATGGACAAGATGAAAGAGAAAGGTGATGCATGCATTCTAGTGGGATGTACAACTCGGTCTAAGGAATATAGAGTTTACAACAAGAGAACAAAATTGATACTCGAAACTATTCATGTCAGATTCGATGAATTGAATGAGATGACACTTGAACAAAGCAGTCTAAGTCCCGATCCACAACGACTAAAGACTTCTGTGCACAACCGCACGGAACTCAGAACTCATGACCACAACAATGAACCGTCAAGTTCAAAGCTGGTTCACAAACATGTTCCTAGAGCAGATATGATAGTAGACACGACAATTGAAGATTTGGAAATGTTATATGGACCAATGTTTGATGAATATTTCACGGGCGAGAAACATTTTGTATCAAAGTCTGCCGCTGTCACTCTTGTTAAGAATGATGATATCGATCATCGTCAACAAAATGATACAACTTCATCTACTTCAACACGGGTTGCTGCAGATATACCTCCTCAAAATATCACTTCAACAATCAATCCTACAACATCCACAACTACTGTCATTGCTCTAGAGAACACAAATCAAGCAGACAATGCATTATCTGACGATGACGATTTTCACAACCCATTCGGTACATCGGTACATGAAACTGGAGAGTCTTCTACTCGACATGTAGATCCGTAAAAAATGCATACGTTCTAGCAACGACATCCGTCAACACATCATTGGACCCTAGATCACCCTTTGGTTCAAGTAATTGGAAACCCTTCACAGCCCGTTCGTACAAGACGACAACTAGAAACTGATGGCGATGTTTGTATGTTCTCACTCGCCGTGAGTACAGCTAAACCGAAAAACATCAAAGAAGCCATGGCTGATCATGCTTTGATTGAATCGATGCAAGATGAAATTCTTCAATTCGAAAGACTTAAAGTTTGGGAACTTATTGACAGACCATACGATGTGATACCGTTAAATCTACGTTGGATCTAGAAAAACAAGATGGATGAAGAAAACACAATCATCAAGAACAAGTATCGACTAGTGGCTAAGGGGTATGGTCAGAAAGAGGGTATTGGTTTTGAAGAATCATTTGCACCAGTATCTCGTATGGAAGCGGTCAGGATTTTCCTTGCTTATGTTAAACATAAGGGATTTATTGTTTATCAAATGGACGTAAAGACGACATTTCTTCACGGTCCTTTGAAGGAAGAAGTCTATGTCACGCAGCTGGAAGGATTCGTTAATCCACATTATCCTGACAAGATATATCGTCTCCACAAAGCACTATATGGACTTAAGCAAGCTCCAAGGGCGTGGTACGATGAGCTCTCGAAATTTCTGGTATCCAATGGTTTCTCAAAAGGTTCCATTGATCTTACCTTGTTCATTTATAAAAATAGGGATAACATTTTGCTTGTGCAGATTTACGTTGATGACATTATTTTCGGGTCTACAAACCCAAAACTTTCAAAATGGTTTGAAAAAGTAATGCACAACAAATTTGAAATTTCTATGATGGGCGAACTAAAATCCTTTCTAGGAATTCAAGTTCACTAATCCCCACGTGGTATCTTTATAAACCAAGCTAAGTATTGTCATGAGATAATCAAAAAGCATGGTATGACCTCATGTGACCCAGTTAGGACACTATTATCCACAACATCCCTAGATGCTGATTTGGAGGGAAATGCCATAAATCAAACAAGATATCGTTCCATGATCGGCTCCCTCATGTACTTAACAGCAAGCAGACCATATATTGCACATGCAACATGCTATTGTGCATGATATCAAGCCAGACCCACTGAAAAGCATCTCAAGGAGGTTAAACGGATCTTTCGGTACCTCAAGAATACCATTCATTTGGGACTCTTGTATCCGAAGGAAACCAGTTTCTTTCTAACAGCCTATTCAGATACTGATCACGCAGGGTGTTTTGATACTCGAAAAAGTACTTCTGGTGGTGTACAATTTCTAGGACAAGATAGCTTGTGGGATGGTCTTCCAAGATCAGGATTGCACGTCACTTTCATCAGCCGAAGCAGAGTATGTGTCTTTATCTGCGTGTTGTGCTCAAGTTCTTTGCATGAGAACACAACTCACGGATTATGGCTTCCACTTTGATAAAGTACCTATGTATTGTGACTCAAAGTCGGCCATAGCCATCTCCTGTAATCCGGTACAGCATTCCCGCACGAAGCACATTGATGTCAGATATCACTTCATAAAGGAACAAGTTGAACGTGGTATTGTTGAACAATACTTTATTGGAATGGATTACAAATTAGCCGACTTATTTACAAAAGCTCTGTCAAAAGATAGGTTTGAGTACCTCGTTAGGCAAATTGGTATGAGATGTTTGACTCTAGTAGAACTTTAGATTCTGGCAAAGTTGCCTGCTTGATTCATCTATCAAACATCTACTTGTAAATATTATTGAAAAAGCAAAATGCAAAAATATAAAACATATAAAAGCAAAACAAAAAATTAAAAATCTTTGAAAATCCTAAAATATTCTTCTCGACGTGTCTTTTAGTATCGATAATATGGTCGTACCTAGAAATGTCGCTCAATAACGACACAGGTGTGTACATAAAGCTCGAACGAAAGTTGTAAATAATTTTCAAAACATGTCATTTCTATCTTTTAATAAATGAAAATGTCTCTTTTGGACGACTTATCCACAAACGGGTAGAGCAATCTATCACGGGTTGAGCTAGTCACAAAACATTCAACGTTTTGAGCTCAACACTATGGCTTGTAATCACTTTCAGATTGCAACCCGGATCTATATTCAAGGGGGGAGTGTACGATTTAGTGCGCTTACCCTCAGCAAAAGAAGAGAAATCTTCTTACACTTGAGTGGATTGTCAAGACATTCAAAGTCTATGAACTCAAGTTTATGCTTTAGAAAAACCTCTTCGCCAAAAAGAAACGGAGTTTTTCAAAAAGCGTTGAACACAACTTTTTCAAGAGTTTTTCAATGATTATTCAAAATCTTTCAAAAATTATGTGTTCAACAACTCCTATCCTTAAAAGTTTAATGTGGATCATATCCTCGTAATGACAATTCAATTGCATCACTTTTTGAGGGGGAGCTTTCCAAATTCATGTTAATTTTGACACATTTTTCTTCAGAAGATTTTCAAGACTATTTTTATTCACAATATATTTTAATCAAATTTGGTATCTCTAATATCAAACGATTTTACATATTAGAGATAGGGGATAAAATGTGATTAAAATGTGATCTATGGACTCAAGCACTTTAACTCTTACCCACATGTGCGAAACACTTTCGATTATCGATGCACATGTGAAGGAGGAGATTTTCTAAACCGACAAAACTATCAAGGTGTTAAATGTTTTTCAAACACTTTCCTAGAATTTAAAGTGGTTTATGGTTACGATCAAATACCCAAAACATCATTGGTGTCAAAACGGTGGTTAGGTTTAAGTCCTATGATCCAACCAGAACTGGAGGGATCCTCCTAGGGACAATCTAATAGATTATTAGAAGTCCTTAGAAAAGATGGAGTAGAATGTGAAAGTAGCTGAATGCCGACTAAGTACTTAAGCTAGCACTGGAACAATCACAACAAGGTGCTAGTAATGACGTCTTGGTAAGAATTGAAGGGGTTGAAGAATGAAATAGAAATGTAAGGATAAGGGGTGAAAGGAAAGAAGCCCTCCATACAAATTAGGCAGAAACTGGGTCAACACATCATGAAGACAACATATCATGGACCCAGTGATGTAATGCACAACCATTCCCTAGCTGACTCAGGCTTCTCTCAAAAGAAGTTTGTTTTATTGTCACGGAGATCAACACGACTTCTATTGACTTTCTCACTCTGAGTTAGTTGATATTGAATAGGTGGCATCTGCTCTAGCCTCCGACCACTAAAATTGCACAAATCGAGTCTAGAGCCAAGAGATCAATCAAATCTCGCTAGGACACACAGAATGACGAACAAGAGAGTCCTACGCTATATCCTTGCGATATTGCTCAGAGTGATACTACTTAGTATTCACAATGATAAGTGGAAATCCTTCCAGTGTTAACATCAAACAGCACTGCAGTAGGTCATGTGTATGATTCTTTATGAATTGAACATATGTAAAACTGAAAAGCAACGGTGGTTTGATTCTTTACGGATTCAAACTCGTTTCAGGTTTCTACACAATATCTTTATGGTCTTGCCAGAACATTCAGAGTGATATTCATTGATATTCACAATGACAAATGGAAACCCTTCTAGCGTCAACCTCAAATAGCGCTACGGTAGGTGACTTGTAAGATTCTTTATTGATCAAGCTTGTGTCAACTAGAAAGCAACAACGGTAAGATTCTTTATGAGTCAAACTTGTTCCGGGAATTTGAATTGATAACTTTAATCAAGCGGATATTTATCCAATTGATTCACTCTTTATGTTCGCAGTCTTGCTTTGAGACGGTCGAGTAAAGAGAACCGCTAGTACTGCCGCGAAACCCTGTCAAGGAGGTTCTTAATTGAATCTACCTAATCACAGGTACGATATTAGATATCGTCTAACGGTCTTCACCTGTTAGAAGTATTTAAAGTGATGGTCATATAATATACCGTTGCGAAGCTCGTGGAAAATGCTACTTAATGGAGTCGAGAGTTCTATGTTATTGTTATGTATGTGACGGGAATTAGTCCCGAACACACAAATGAGGAAGGCCTCCTCAACTTGTAAGCCTTAGTATAAAAGGCCAATCCAACCTCATTTGTGTGTGTGAGTCCCTCATAGTATCTTTCCATTCTTCTTATTTTAGAGAGAGAAACTCTCCTTAGTTTCTCTCACAAGAAACACCTACTTTGTATCTTTCTTCCTTCTTCTTCATCTAATCTAATATTCCATTCTTAGTTTTAATCTTGTTCTTCATCATCTTTATTTCTTGTTCTATAAGTCGTGTGTATACGTCCTACAAGTAGTATCAGACGCCAAGGGATTCGTGAATAGCTCTTTGGTGTTGTCCTTGTTTTTCTTGAAATTTGTGAGCTTTTATATAGTCGTTGTCGCGATTTGGGTATTTTGGTTTTGTCATAAACACGAATTTCTTGTCAAAAAATGTCAACTTGTTGCCTAAAGTCACGAACGTTTTCAAGTATTGCGATAGCACCTCCATCGGAAAGTTTCCAGGTTTGTTCATTGCGATCGCAAAAACCTAAGGGTTTGTACATTGCGATCGCTCATTCAGATCCCTTATTCCGATTGTGGATTGCGATCGCTCATTGCGATCGTACATTGCAATCGGGACTAAGGATAGATTGCGATCACGACTTGCGATCTACGTTGCGATCACGAGTTGCGATCTGTGTTGTGATCACAACTTGCGATCTGTGTTGCGATCACGACTTGCGATCTGTGTTGCGATCACGACTTGCGATCTGTGTTGCGATCACGACTTGCGATATGTGTTGCGATCACGACTTACGATCACGACTTGTGATCAGACTTGCGATCACGACTTACGATCACAACATCGCGATCACATTCCGATCGAAGCATTCCGATCGAAGCATTTTTAGACTTTGCTAGTATCTAGACTAGTTTCGGACTATCGTTTACAAAAAAAAAGAGTTAAAATTTTCTCGTCAAATAAATTCAAATTTTTTCCATACTAATTTTAGGCTATTTCTAGCTCGATTTCAAAATTTGGCGATTACCAATTTTTTCGCTTTATTTTATATCAGACGGAGGTATTGTTGTCGGACTGGAAAATTTCGGCAAAGTTTGATTTTGTTGAGACTCCAAAACACGCTTTCTACGAACTGAGATCCTGTCTTTCACACGACTTCTACTATGACGTATCAACAAGATAGTGATGTTGCGGGTTTTGAGCATCGTGATAGCCATGCAAGAAAGAAGAGGAATGTTGCCCATCTCCAGTCTCAGCTTCTTATAGCACAAAAGGAAGAAGCAGGAATTCCACTTCTAGCTGAAGAGTTTGATCTCATGGCATCTACAGCAGCATATGATGAGGAAGAAGAGGTGACTACCGACTCCATGTTGATGGCTAATTCACAACAATCATCAACATCGGTAGTTCAACCTGACAGAGCTCCTGTGTATGATTCAGACGGTTCCTCTGAGGTACACCCACGTCTCAATGATAATGAGTTATATAATATGTCTAATCAGGAGGAAGAGTATACTGACTCACTTGAGCCTTCCACTGAGACACACGGGGTTCAAACAGTGTGGACCTTAGTGGAGATCAAGTAGCGCAACCTACAACCCTTCCTAACGAGAGGCATGCGTATTATAAATCATTATTTGATAAGCTTGCCAAGGATGTTGCCCATGCGAATGTGGTTAATAATAAGTTTAGAGAAACTAATGCCAAATTGACCACTGAGCTTGCGGGATATAAGGAACGGGGGAAACGTTTTGAGATTCATCATGCTAAAATCAAGGAACTTGAACAAGCTCATGCTACATCGGTTTATCAAGAAAAATGCACCACTAAGAAATTAAATGCCTTACATTTAAGTAGTGCTAAAAAGATAACCGAATTGAATGATGAAATCAACTCTCTTAATAAACAGCTTTCAACCGAAAAATCTACTATTTTGGATTTAAAAGAAGAACGAAAAAAGCTGAAACATGATTTCAAAATTCGAGAAGATGGGCTTCTTGAGGATTTTTGCAAAGCTCAGGATAGGATTAGGAAATTAGACAACCTTTTGGTAAAACGTGGCCAAACTATGCAAACGATAAATATGCTCGCACTTAAATTGAATGAGATAAATTACACCCGTTACAAAATGGCTTTAGGTTGTCCTCTTCCTCCCAATCCCGAATATCTTAAGCAAGTTCACGCCACAAATCAAACACTATATAATGATAGTATGCTCTTGTTTGAGGAGCATGATCCTCTTACTGTGCATGATTCTGAGAAAACTACTGAACTTACAGTAGAGACTCGTTTAAGAATGAAAAAGCTTGATAAAGAAGTGACACCCGTTAATTATCTGAAAGTTAATCCTCCAAGTGTTTTTTTGGGTCTAAAACGAGTACTAAAATGCTTTTGATACCGAGTGAGGAATTGTCGGATGATCTTCCTAAACCGAGTGTTGCACGATGATTTCTTAACGAGCTAAAATATAACTTTGTCATTCTTAAACATGTTGTTAATTCCAAAATTACTGGAGGAAACTTTACTTCACCGGTTCAGATTGAAGTTCAGAAAATTCTTCACCACGAGATTAATCTGATCATTAATCGAGTTGATGCTAGGATAAGCAATCTTTAGAACGCGTTTCTAAAAGAACTAGCCAAATTTGTTGAAGACTTTAAATCTTTGGCGAAGGAGGCTGATTAATCTCTTGATAGAATTAAAGTTTTGGAAAGCGACCTTGCATGTCTCTCGAAAGCAAGTGACAGTGGTGATGGTGTTGATAGTAACCCCGTTGCGGTAAACATCTCTGTGTCAGACAATGAAACCCTCCAAAATGAGCTTGATCGTACGAAAGAGAAAATAGAGTCTTATGTCATCAAAAAGGACAACGAATTCACCGATCTTTGGAATAAATATGTCAAAAAATGTGATGAATGTAAGGATGACAAACTTTCGTATGATAAAGCTTACAATGAAATGCAACAAACAATCGAACAGCTGCAAGCTCAGTTAGGAGGTGAATGTCGCGACAGTGAGCCTTTAAAAAATGTTAATATAAAAGAGTTCACGATTCTTCAACACTGATATGATTTTCTTCAGAAACATTGTCATGCTCTTGAACTTGATTTGCAAAACAAAGTTGGAAAAGTTCCAAATGACAATAATTTACATGTAAAACTCTCTGAATCATTTCGTGAATTGAATGAAAAGAGAGTGGAAATTTATGATTTGAAAGCTCAGTTGCAAGACAAAGACATCGCGATTGCTGAGTTGAAGAAACTTGTTGGAAAGATGGGTGGAAAAACTGTGGATCCTAAGGTTGTATAATCAGTTGTTAGACAACCCAATGCGTACAAATTACCAAAGCCATCTATCTTAGGAAAACGCCTTCTAATGTTTCTAGGTTACCTCCTAATACCTATGTGCAATCAACTATTCCAAAACCAGCCATCTCACCCTATGCTCCACCATTTAGAAAACCCAATTTTGTTAAACAGAACCATGCGTATGCACCTTGCACTACTCCTAAGATTACTCCCAAGCATGTGACTCTTATGCCTACAAAGGAATATAAAGGGTCAAATGATGTTGTTTAAACCAACAATTTAGGGAAGGGTATGCCAAAAGGGAACATTCAGAAAGTAAACCCTATGTATTCACCACCTAGTAAACAACCAACTTCTAGAGTTCAACACACTCCTAATGGTAGTCAACCAAAACCTAGGATCCATTACCAGCAACCTAGGAATTGGCAACCACCAATGAGTAGTCGTGTATCGAACAAGGTGCCTGAATAGAAAGAAAAACCTAGGTACACAAGGACCTTTGAGAATCCCAAACTCCATGTATGCCCCACGTGAAAAAAGGGCATTCACCATGGACACCATGCTCATTGCATTCTGCAATACCTCTATGAGGTAAACTATTGTGCCTTCTCACAGAGATAGAATGTCGAATCCCATAAGACAACAAGGAGATTCACACCCGTCACATAGAACAGAAATGACAAGAAATCTTCAAGGCAGATCAATGCAAGATCTAGTATCTCTCCAAAGAAGTCTTTCGCTGTTCAAGAGAACACTACTTCTAGATCTAGTCTTCAGTGGAAACCAACGGATAGGATCTTCAAAGCAGTTGGTCATTTCAGGTTCTTCAGTGGCTTTTGAATCCATTTCCTCAAAGGGTTCCAATTGTGTACATTCGACATCACCCTCTTCTACTGTACAAAGGTCTATTTTGGATTATTTTCGAAAAATTCAAATAATCAAAATACAAAAATATAAAACCTATAAAAACAAAATAAAAAATGAGAAAATCTTTCAAAAATACCAAAAATATTCTTATCGACAAGTCTTTCAGTTTCGATAATATGGACGTGCCTAGAAATGTCGCTCATTAACGACACGGGTGTGTACATAAAGCTCAAATGAAAGTTCAAATTTTTTCAAAACTAATATTAGGGTTTTGCTAGTTGAAAAAGTTCGTTTTCTCGGTGTCTTAACGAATTGATTTCCGGTTTAAAGTGTGACTCAGTCGTTTTTGGTAAAAAGTAATATTTTTGGTTGTAGTAAAATAAATGTGCAAGACTTTAAAATAAATGACGGGTAATTAAAACTAAAACTAGTTAAAACGTAAATGGTGCAATATTTAAAACTTTAAAAGTAAATGACGAGAAATTAAATGACGTAAAATTAAAACTTGACGAAAAGTAAATTAACAATCAAATAAAAATGCAAAACGTAATTAAAATAGACTAAAAACAAAAATAGAGATTTCTGTAAGCGTGCAATTTTTGGAAATTAAAACGTAATAAATTTAAAACTTAAAACTTTGTAAAAAAACAAGAAATTAAACCCAGTCGGAATGCCTGGTCGGAATCCCATCGGAATCCTAATCGGAAAGTACTCGTCGGAACATCCAAGAAACTCTACAATCAGAATGTGCTTGATCGGAAAACAATCGGAATAAGCTAAACAAAAAGCAATCAGAATAACCTAAAAACAATGCTATCGGAATAATAACAAAACACACCATCGGAATGTAAAAAGGAATTCCAATAGGAATCACAAGGCACACCATCGGAATATTAGAAACCCTTTTCCGATCTAGTGATCGGAATACAAGGGGCCTAATCGGAAAGCTGATCGGAAAGGGAAACCCTTTTCCGATTGGAAGAACTTGTAATAAGCAATCGAATAAGCTATTTTTCAATAAGCTAAAACCGAGATTTAACTAACTATTTGATGAAAATAACTAAATAAGCACGAAATAGAACTTTTGAAAACTATAGATAAGCAAAACTTTGAAATCAAAGTTTAATAAAACGAATACTTTTAAGAAAACTTTAAATCAAATAAGCATTAAGATGAAATAGAATCAAGGATTAACATTAATCAAAGATAAACAAAATAAGAAAGGTAGAAGAAGATGATTAAAAACTTGAATTAAAAAGATTAAAGATCAAAGATTTAAACAAGATTAAAGAAAAAGCTTGAGGAACATTAAAGAAAACTAGAGAGAGAAAGTAATCTACTCCTACTCCTAAAACTAATCTACTCCTAAATGACTAACACCCTTTCATGTGGTGAAAATGAAGGGTATTTATAGGAAAGGAGGAGATGCTTGTGTTGGTCTTTTCTTTCTTTCTTTCTTCACGTCTTTTCGTCTTTTAAGTTCTTCGACTTTGTCTCGGGATTAATTTAAACTCGTCTTATAATTTTCATTTATTAGACTTGAGTTCTTCGGCTTAATTAAACTTCCGTCTTTAGACTTGTTCTTCGATAAATCTTTAGAATAGGCCTTGGACTTCTGTTCTTTTTGCACTCTTGATCTTTTGACGTCGTCTTTTGCCTTTTTCTTCGATAAAAGCCCGTGTTTTCCTCCCTTTTCACGTTTTGGTCCTAAATCATAACAAAAACACAAACCACGCATAATTCTGACATTTACGACATAAAATACACGTTTTGGCTTGGTTATTATTGTAATTAAGTGGTAAAAGGATGGGTGTTTTCACACCTATCAAATCCCCTACACTTGACCATTGCAATGTCCTCATGCAATGCATTAGTACAAAGCAAGTTTTACATTTTCCATCATAATCAATCCACATTGGCCTTTATTAAAATGATATAAAATTTCAAAAATAAGAAAACAAGTAAAGAGATCAAAAACTTACCTTAGGGTTTTGGAAATGTCATGAATGATTATCACCCTCAAGTTTCACGTTCCCTAAACCAAACTTAAAAACGAAATCATTGTTATTATAAGTTAGCAAACTAACACGAACGCATGTGGGCCAATTATTTACTTATTTCGAGGATGCATTGTTGACTTATTTCGATAGTTATTTAGGCTGAAAATAAAGTGGGACGATTTAATCAATAGTTAGCTAAAGGACAAAATCTTTTAATACTGTTTCTCGGGACCTCTTAAAGTTCATATATTGGCATAATTTGCTTCACGATTTGAGACCTTTCTCGGACCGATATTTGGCAGCGACTTCATACTTCGAATCTTGAGAGACGTTCTTGAGATAATGGTCTTCTCTTTATAATAGGAACTTCTTCACTTGAAGTTTTGAGTGATTCTTCATATTTGGACCACGACTTCTTCATTTTTCTCCAATCATTATTTTGGACTTTGATATACAACAATCCGCCTCCTTTTAGGACTTGGATCTATTTATCCTCATACCTTGTTAGGGTCTTTTCGGATAGACTTCTCCATGATCTTTAGGGGAGTATTTGCTTTTCGTCGTTTGTCTCGATCCTTCACATTGATTTTTTATAAATGATTCTTCACATCACTTTGGATTTTTAGCAACAAAATGTATCCCTCATGCCTTGTTAGGGCCTTTTCGGACTCGCCAATCTTCGCATCCTGCTTCAATAAGTTATGCCTTGGCTATGAACTCTAATTAATACCGAGCAACTTGTAAACGATCTTGGGCTAGAAGCTAAGTAACTTTTCAAATCGTACAACCTTATTTATTGCAGATAAATTTATTAACAAGCGATGGGAGAATAGGCTCATAATTAACTCACATAAACTCATGAAAGAATACCAAACTTATAATTGACTCTATCATCTCTCGTCCTCCACAGTTTAAAATCTTAAGGAATGAGACTCGTGGATGCTTAGCCTATTAAATCAAAGTTTTGGGTTTTCGAGTCATCTATAGGATCTTGCAAATTCTTATACTTTTTCAAGTTTAGAAATCGCATTTTAAAGTTCCCTTGATAAACAACTCTCTAAGATCAATTATAGGAACTTGCGAAAAGTTCTTGTTCTTAACCCGTGAGAGTTAAGACTTTCGCGTTTTAAAGCTCTCTATATAAAAGCCTAGCAAAACTTGACTTAAACCCGTTAAGGATACTAGCTAGAGTAAACTTAGATAAGTAAACTCGGGTTGAGTCAAAAGATTCACATCGTTTAAAAATTAAAACCACTATATTTAAAATTTATTTTAGCAAGGAAAGAAAATAACCATAACAAAGGAAAATACGACTATACAACTAGGCCAAAATAGATTAAAAATTTTGAAAAATGTCAAAAAATCAAATTTTCTTGTTAAAATGAGGGCAAATTCATGGAAAAGACCACTTACTTCGATAGATGTCCCCCTACACTTGATATAAACATTGTCCTCAATGTTTAAGCATGTGGGAGTAAACTCCCCTACACTTATGACATTGTGCACTTTGTTTAAATTTTGCTAAGGAAAGGACAACTATAGTGATTTCAATGTGAACATATAACATATGAAATATTGAATCACGAGAGTTTAGGATAGAACCAGGAAGATGGGAACACGGAATCACGGGTCGTCAAAAGTCATCAAGAGTGTGTCTTTGAAGCTCTAATCCCTGCACATGATAAGAAAGAAAACAAGAAACACCAACGGGGCTCCCCCTACACTTATGGTGAAAACATGTAAAGATAGATAGATAATTGGGTTGCCTCTCAAAAAGCACTTGTTTATATTAACCGAGTCACGAGCCTGACTCGTCCCCGAATTAAATGGTCCATGGGGAAGCCTCGAATGTAATACCGGGATCAAAGACCTTGTCCTCGTTCCCGGTGGACATTAACAAAGGAGAGGCAGGAGGATAAGTAGTGAATGGTAGGAAAGTCCGCTCAATATAAGAAAAGCAAGTGAAATCCAGATTGACGGGAGGTGGGGTGGGTAAGGGAATCACATTGTCATCCTCCAAAGACAATGGATGCAGACCAATTGGCAAAGCCATAAAATTATCAATCATAGAATGGTCCATGTCACCTCCAGAGTCAAAGCATTTATCCTCATGAACGTTGATCTTGTCGATATCATCGTAGATAAGGAGTGTATAAACTCGTTTGAAAAGATCACGATCAAGTACGAAACCATCATTCATTTGTGGGGATTGTTGATAAGTTAAATCCTCACGAATGTGGTAAACGTAATTCTAATAAGAGGAGTGTTGATTAGGTAACTCCTCGAGAATTGGATGTTTGGGCATGTGAGTTGGTTCGTCATTATTATGAAAAATAAGACGTTCCAACTCATCAAGTTCGGCCTCGATATTGGAAAAATCGTCCTCACTCGTAGGTGGAAGTGGAGGTAAAAGAGCTAGCTTTCGGTCGATAATTTCCTCAATCTCGGGCTCGAAGACGAAATCATCATACTCACCACATGTTGAACTCTTGTTGGGAGGATCAATTATCGCATGTGGATTTGTGAGTATGTGATCATTGACTAGCGAAGCAAACTTGTCCGTAAGCTCCGCAAAAGTCGGCACATCAGACAAATTTTCCGGAACACCCGCGGGCTCACTTGGGATGACGACAAGTTCCTCGACACTAGACTTTAGGAATTTGTCCGATTTCGTTGCCGAAATAATGTCAAGACGCTCATCCTCCATTATGAGAGAGCCCACGGGCTCCTCGGGTGTGATAGCAATAGACGAAGGAGGAATGGGATAAGTCTTACGTTGCTTTAGAAATTCCTCCTCGTCGAAAATCACCTCAATATCGTCATCACTCTCCTCATTACCTAAAGGGCCAATAATAAGCTCAGGGATATGAGTACTCGTCTGATCTCGTTGCTTTAAAAATGACTCCATACAAGTTTGCAGCCTGTGTAAAATCGCTTTCATTTGTTCTTGAACAACTGTAGCAAGATCGTCAATAGGTTCCTGGTAACTCACCCCGTGACGAGGCTGATGATCAATTGGGTATTGCAGGGGTTGGTCAATACTGGAAGGGGTATAATTATAGTAATTTTGATTCCCCGTTGGACAGTGAAAACTTTCGTGAAGACCCCCACAATTTTGGCAGCATGGGTATGGAGAAAAATATGGTGAGTACTGTGGATAGCTAGTTCCATTGTCATAATTGTAACCCGGTTCTTGCTCGCCATGAGGCGGGTATCAAATTGGACACGAAACATGCCAATGAGAATCGCTTCCACAAAATATGCAAGGGGGAATAGGAGGTGGATTAGAAAAGGACGAATTAGTCAAGTTGCACGATGGACAAAATCCGAATTGTGTATTGTCGATATCATTTCCGCACTGCTCACATGTACACCATTGACATGGGTTGTTCCCGTATAATCGTCTCTCACACCCGGCGCAATGGACATAAGAATCCATAAAGAAAAATAGATAAGCAAGAAGAATATTTTTGGTGCATAACTTTGAAAAAGAAATGCTTTTTATGATTTTTCAAATGTTTTTGGGATTTTGGAAAATTTTTGATACGAAAAATAACGTTCACAAGTGAACGGATCCCAAAAGCCAACGCGTCTCTCACAAAAAACCGTTAATCTTCACGAAAAGAGCCAGCAGCGGCGCCATTTAATATTAGGGTTTTGCTAGTGGAAAAAGTTCGTTTTCTCGGCGTCTTAACGAATTGATTTCCGGTTTAAAGTGTGACTCAATCGTTTTTGGTAAAAAATAATATTTTTGGTTGTAGTAAAATAAATGTGCAAGACTTTAAAATAAATGACGGGTAATTAAAACTAAAACTAGTTAAAACGTAAATGGTGCAATATTTAAAACTTTAAAAGTAAATGACGAGAAATTAAATGACGTAAAATTAAAACTTGACGAAAAGTAAATTAACAATCAAATAAAAATGCAAAACGTAATTAAAATAGACTAAAAACAAAAATAGAGATTTCGGTAAGCGTGTAATTTTTAGAAATTAAAACGTAATAAATTTAAAACTTAAAACTTTGTAAAAAAACAAGAAATTAAACCCAGTCGGAATGCCTGGTCGGAATCCCATCGGAATCCCAATCAGAAAGTACTCGTCGGAACATCCAAGAAACTCTACAATCGGAATGTGCCTGATCGGAAAACAATCGGAATAAGCTAAACAAAAAGCAATCGGAATAACCTAAAAACAATGCTATCGGAATAATAACAAAACACACCATCGGAATGTAAAAAGGAATTCCAATCGAAATCACAAGGCACACCATCGGAATATTAGAAACCCTTTTCCGATCTAGTGATCGGAATACAAGGGGCCTAATCGGAAAGCTGATCGGAAAGGGAAACCCTTTTCCGATTGGAAGAACTTGTAATAAGCAATCGAATAAGCTATTTTTCAATAAGCTAAAACCGAGATTTAACTAACTATTTAATGAAAATAACTAAATAAGCACGAAATAGAACTTTTGAAAACTATAGATAAGCAAAACTTTGAAATCAAGTTTAATAAAACGAATACTTTTAAGAAAACTTTAAATCAAATAAGCATTAAGATGAAATAGAATCAAGGATTAACATGAATCAAAGATAAACAAAATAAGAAAGGTAGAAGAAGATGATTAAAAACTTGGATCAAAAAGATTAAAGATCAAAGATTTAAACAAGATTAAAGAAAAAGCTTGAGAAACATTAAAGAAAACTAGAGAGAGAAAGTAATCTACTCCTACTCCTAAAACTAATCTACTCCTAAATGACTAACACCCTTTCATGTGGTGAAAATGAAGGGTATTTATAGGAAAGGAGGGGATGCTTGTGTTGCTCTTTTCTTTCTTTCTTTCTTCACGTCTTTTCGTCTTTTAAGTTCTTCGACTTTTTTCGACTTTGTCTCGGGATTAATTTAAACTCGTCTTATAATTTTCATTTATTAGACTTGAGTTCTTCGGCTTAATTAAACTTCCGTCTTTAGACTTGTTCTTCGATAAATCTTCAGAATAGGCCTTGGACTTCCGTTCTTTTGCACTCTTGATCTTTTGACTTCGTCTTTTGCCTTTTTCTTCGATAAAAGCCCGTGAAAGCCCGTATTTTCCTCCCTTTTCACGTTTTGGTCCTAAATCACAACAAAAACACAAACCACGCATAATTCTGACATTTACGACATAAAATACACGTTTTGGCTTGGTTATTATTGTAATTAAGTGGTAAAAGGATGGGTGTTTTCACACCTATCAAAAACATGTCATTTCTTTTTCTTCAAATGATTTACAATTACCTCAGATTGTGACTCGTGCCTCAAAGAAAGGAAAGTTGATCACGGATGATAACTTATCCTTAACAACGAGAAAATAAAACTTTCTCGGTCATGAGCTTCGGATAAAAACATTCCATGTTTTAAGCTCATGTAAACGACTTACAGTTAAATGTCAGACTGTAACTCGAACTTCAAATAAAGGAGAGTGTATATTTAAAGATAACTTATCCTAATAACAGGTAGAGAAATCTATCACGGATTCAAAGTTTTGAGCTCAACATAATGGCTTATAGTCACATGTCAGACTATAACCCGGTCCCCAAAGAAAGGAAAGTCTATGACTTATCCTCATCAACGGGAAATTAATTTTTCTCGGTCATGGGCTTATATTAAAACATTCAAAGTTTTAAGCTCATGAACTCAAGGAAAATGTTCATTTATGTACATTTTTCCTCAACAACGAGAAATTTAGTTTTCTCGGGTTTGAGCACAATTTCTCAAGGTATTTCAAAACTGTGTGCTCATATACTCCCCTATTTTAATTAGAGTTTCTTTTCGAGGGGGGAGTACAAACTTTCATGCAACATTATTCTCTCCATGTTTCATCACTAGTTTCACAAAAATTTCTATCTCATGCAATTTTTAAGGGGGAGAATAGTGACTAAAATATGCTCAGAATGTGTCATCCTGGATAAGATCCTTGATATAAGTGCTTTATCTTCCTAATATGTGCAAAAAACTTTCATTTTATGATGCACATATGTAGGGGGAGCGTTTTAGTGATATAGAAAACTCTCAAGGTGTAAACATTGATTTCATCAACACCTTGATTGCCTTTTCAATAGGTTTTTCTGGCTACGATATCTATATCCTTTAACACAATTATTCACGACGATATTGGTGTCAAAAGGTGGTTAGGTACTCGTCCTATGATCCAACCAAAACCGAAGGGATCTTCCCAGGGACAATCCGTTAGAACTTATAAGTCCTTAGGAAAGATGGAGTAGTTAAGTAAACGGGAATAATGCCGACTAATGACTTAAGCTAGCACTGGAACAATCACAACAAGGTGCTAGTTAGGACGTCTTGGTAAGAATTGAAGGGGTTAAAGAATGAAAAAGAAATGTAAGGATAAAGGGTGTAAAGAAATCATCCCTCCAAACAACTTAGGTAGAAACTGGGTCAATACATCTACTATCAAAATCACGTTGATGATTTCTGGTATTGAAGACAAAGCATCATGGAACCAGTGATGCAAAACACAACCCATCCCAGCCTACTCAAGCTTCTCTCAAAAGAAGTTTGTTTTATTGCCACAGAGTTCAACTCATTCCTATCAACTTTCTCACTCCGAGATAGTAGATATTGAAAAGGTGGCAGTCTTCTCCAGCCTCCGATCAACAAATAATGTACACTTATAGAGTCTAGAGCCAACGAGATTCATAAAAAATCTCATTAGGACACTTATTCCATATATCAATTGTTTTTCATCTTTAGAACACAAGCGATAATTTGTAGAGTCCTACGCTCTATCCTTGTGATATTGCCAGAACATTCCGAGTGATACTCTTAAGTATTCACAATGATGAATGAAAATCCTTCCAGTGTTAACATCAAACAGCACTACAGTAGGTCATATGTAAGATTCACTTGAATTAAACATATGTTAACTGGAAAGCAACAGTAGTTTGATCCTTTCTTGATTCAAACTCGTTCTAGGTCTCGATGAAATATCTTTATGATCTTGCCAGAACATTCAGAGTAATACTCCTCAGTATTTATAGTGACGAATGGAAATCCTTCCAATGTCATCATCAAACAACACTGTGGTAGGTGACTTGTGAGATTCTATACGAATCAAACTTGTGTCAACTGGAAAGCAACAATGGTTTGATTCTTAATTGATTCAAACTTGTTCCAGGAAATTGAATTGATGACTCAATCAGCATAATGGAACTGCATGATTTACTCCTTACTATGATTTATCTTTCGATATATTCAAGTATTGAGAACGGCTACCACAACCGGAAACCCTGTCAAGGAAGTTCTTTGAACTTACCTAATCACATGTACAATATTCGTACTATATAACGGGAAATCGGAGGAATGCAAACGGTGGAGTAACCTCAAGAGTCGTAATTCAAGACCACATGCTCATGAAAAAAGAAGAAAGCTCAAGAACATCTAAAGACAAAGACTTCCGCTACTCTGATTATCAAGGAAGATTATTAACAAGCTTTCAAGACAACGCAAACTATGAGTATATGGGAAAAGACACAAGAACACAAGTTGGCAAAGTTTAAAGATCAAGTCAAGGCAAAGATCAAAGATCCAAGATCACAAGTCATGAAAGGAACTGTGAAGGAACTCTCAAGACAACGAGCTTCAAAGTCTGCAACAACAAAGAAGTGAAGTCACATATTACATGACCACCACTTAGGGGGAGAGTGTTAGAAGTATTTAAAGTGATGGTCAAATAAGTGAAGTCACATATTATATGACCACCCCTTAGGGGGAGATTGTTAGAAGTATTTAAAGTGATGGTCATATAATATACCGTTGTGAAGCTCGTGGAAAATGCTACTTAATGGTGTCGAGAGTTCTATGTTATTGTTATGTATGTAACAGGAATTAGTCCCAAACACACAAATGAGGAAGGCCTCCTAAACTTGTAAGCCTTAGTATAAAAGGCCAATCCAACTCATTTGTGTGTGTGAGTCCCTCATAGTATCTTTTCATTCTTCTTGTTTTAGAGAGAGAAGCTCTCCTTAGTTTCTCTCACTAGAACACCTACTTTGTATCTTTCTTCCTTCTTCTTCATCTAATCTAATATTCCATTCTTAGTTTTAATCTTGTTCTTCATCATCTTTATTTCTTATTCTATAAGTCGTGTGTATACGTCCTACATCACCGACCGGAGGTAAAACACTACCAATTTAGGAAGAATGTCAAAGCCATTTAGTCCGTGTCCATGTTTTGTCTCAAGAAGGTAGCAATGTGGTGTACTCAGTAAAGTCGAAGGTTCAAAACCACATACTCATGCCCAAAGACATATTCAACAATCAATAAAGCTAAAGACTTTAGCAACCCTGATGATCAAAATCTTCCTTAACTATTAATGTAGAGGAATGAACTCTCTTCAAAGGAGATTGTTAGCAAGCTTTCAAGATGGTTCATAGTGTGAGTATGTGGATGAAGACATAAGATCGCCAGATGGCAAAGACAAGTCAAGAATGGTTTGAAGATCTCAAGATTAAAAGACAAAGTCGAAAGACGACTACAAAGGCTCAAAGATCACAACATGAAGGAACAAGGCTACTATTACACGTTCAAGACTCAGTTATGGAGAGATTAGTAATCTCTACAAATCTCCAAATGTCGAAGGGGAATGACCTCTTATTGGGGGAGATTGTTAGCCTCAAAATATTGAGTCAAACAAGAATGATCGGTCATAGGTTTATTATGTATCATTTATTAGAACGCTGTAATAGGTAGTATAATAGTCGTGACAATACGGGCTTGATGGCTAGCTTAAAAGGCCTCTTTCAAGGTACTAAGCATTTATTCAAGCCTGGCCAAAACAATATAGTCCATAGAAAGCCCACATGTAGGCGGACTACATAAGGCCCTTCCTAGCATGTTAGGAAGGGTTAGCCATTTCATTATTCAATATATTCCTCCCTAAATTACACAAACTTTATCTCTCTACTTTATCTCTCTAAAATCCATCTCTTTTCATCTTTATTTCTTGTTTAAACATCATAAATTAGGGGACAACATAAACACTCGCGGAGAGGTACTTAGATGCTTTGAATTAGGGCGGATCTTGTACTATCAAGAGATGTAATTGACAATTTCATGCACAAGTAAGGTAACATCATTATTCCTTACCGTAAGGACGAACCCCATGATTAGACTCCGGCGTAAGAGTAAGTATGCATATTGTCCGGAATGTATGTGTGTGTTAAGATAATTGAGAAAATCGTATCTCGTTTGGAGTGCAAGCGGGTACTATTTATAGGAGAACGTATTGGGCCTTTCCCTTTTTATCGGATAGTACTTGAGGGTGGGCCTTTGTGGTCTAAAGGCCCATTTGTCTGTTTGTTGTCTAATCGTACCATGTAGATTGACTCTTTGAGGACTTATCCGCAGGGGTTTCAAACATACTTGTTGGAAGTATATATCCAGTCATTGCGTCACGACTCTGCTTGCTATGAGCGGATCCGCTTGGAGCTTTTGTCACCATGGTGGGCTTTTGTGTACTTAGGTCTTGGCCCAAGGTTTAGTGTATGGTTTTAGGCCCAGCCGTATCCATTCCATACGCCATTAGTTTTACAAAATCACCTGCGGTATTCATGGACCTCATGAACCGAGTGTGTAAACCCTATTTGGACAAATTTGATCGTATTCATCAATGACATCTTATCTATTCACGTAACAAAGAGGAGCACGAGGAACATTTGAAGATCATACTATAGTTGCTAAGGAAAGAGAGGTTAAATGCAAAGTTTTCCAAACGTGAGTTTTGGATAAACACAGTTTTTTTGGACATGTGATTGATACCGGTGGTATTCACGTGGATCCTGCTAAGATAGAAGTCGTGAAGGATTGGGCGACTCCTACAATACCCACGAAAGTCCGTCAACTTCTAGGTTTTGCCACTTACTATAGGATATTTGATGAGATGGCTTTTATACATGATCTCATCGTTCTTTTTGGGCTTTAAATGCATTAAAATGTCATAAAATACCATATATATGCTTGTATTTGTTTACTTGTGTGTTTAGGTATGGATATCATGAAAAAGACAAAAGATCACAAGAAACAAGGAAAAACGGACATGAGAAACGAAGCTGTACAAAGAACCGGGCCCTAGTTCATGAATTATCCAAGATAAACCCTTGAAGACTTGAAGATGTACAAGATTGATCCTCAAAATATGAAGAAATGACACTTAAAACCCTTGTATATTCATAATTACAAGTTTGGTCCCTTAAGTTTGTGAAAATTACAAAATGGTCCTTCAACTTTGAAGAATTGGCAAGTTTAGTCCCTCAACTATTCTAAATTGTCAATTATGGTCCCTTATGAAGTCAAAGATACAATAAAGACCTTTGAAGATCAATAATGTCCAAAATCAGTCCTTCAAATATTCAAAAATGGAAAAAATTACCCTTGAAATACTTTTGCCAAAGTTTTGGGGCAAAAGTGTGAAATCAGAAAGTTGAATAACAAAGGAAAACGGGTTTTCAAGCTTAAAAACATGATTTATAAGTTTCACCAAAACCCAAGGACTACTATTGTCATTTCCCTAAGTTCAAATGATACAAACACGTGCCAAACATAAACACTCCACCTTTTTCGGATCAAAGTTTCTACTGTTCACCATTCATCTCACCCAGAATTACCACTCACTTAACCAAAGGGTAAACTAAAATTACCTAGTCCGACGCTTGATTCACCTCAAACCAAACTCATCCCACACCCAAAACCCTCACTCCCACTCACCAAGGGACCCCACCATTCAAACCCGTCCACCTATCACATCAAACCTTAACCTCCAAGGTATGCCACGTGGCCAAATCAACAGCCCACACTCCTTTCTTGGTTACAAAGCTAAAATGAACAGCCAGGATGCATTTGGACAGCTCAATATCAAAATTTGTCTAGAAGATTCAAGGGCATTTCAGGAACTTCATAGCTAGGGTTTTCTCATCGTAATCTCAGCCCTTGTGGCCTATATAAGGACTCCTCAACTTTTGAGAAAGCCTTGTTCCAGTTTTACTCATTAAACATTGTAATTCTTTTTTAAATTTTATAAAAGTTGGTATTTTGAGAAAATTGTAATTCCTTTTTATGTTTTTGAAAGTTGGTGTTGTTTAAGAGTGATTCTGAGTTCCATTTGATGTTATAAATGTGTTTTGATCTTGTGGTTTGAACACGTTTATGTTTGGTAAGGCTTTTAAAGTTTGAAAAAACCTTGAAATCAGTCATCTGTTTTTGATATTTTTCTTGTACTAATCCTTAACCAACAGCCATAAGCTCTTACAAGCTTGTTGACACCAAGCTTGTGAAGGGGTTTTAGCCTTTGGTTGGGCTGTTTGTTGCTTGTGTTGAAGAAATCAAGTCCTTGAGGTTCTACTTTGAACCATCAACCAAGGCAGTCATCATCTCCTTTGTTGAAGTACCTTGGTCTTGTTCTAGTTGTTCAACAAGGTCCAAGGAGCATTGCTGATCCTCCTAGGATGTTGTGGAGGATAGGTATAACCTCTTGTTAAGATTCCTTTAATAAATCACATGTTATGGTCTGATTTATACTTTGCTATGTGATTTGTTGGTTTTGTGTTTGTGCTTTGTGGTTTATGGTTGGTATCTGTTAGTTGTCACCTAGTTGAGCTATTTGAACTATAAAATCAGTAGGTTGTTTGTAGAAATAAGAAGTTTGAAAAGGGCTTATAAAAGGGTTGTTTGGGATTTTGGGATCATAAGGCCTTGTGGCCTTGTGCCCTTGGTTCTTAGGGCTTGGGAGGTCTAAACAAGCCATATACAATAGTTTTTAGTCACTGGTTAAGTTTCAAAAGGTTTGGAAAAAGGATTTCAAGTTTTGTAAAAATTTGATAAAAAGTGTTTTGGAATTGGTCAAACACATCAGATCCAATAAAATCTTTGTTTGTTCGATCTAAGGTCTGAAATCAGGTTTGGGAAGAGTTTAGGTGGTAAGCTATCTGTGCATTATCTGTTTTTCGAATTTGGTGGCTTATTGAAGGTGCTAGAGCTTATCAAAGTTGGCTGAAGTGGTCAACTGCATCAACAAGTTGACCACCTCATTTTGTTCTTGCATTTATGATTCTAGTGTATGCCTTGTTGTTTTGTTGCTTGGAACTTGTTATTGTGCTGCTTGTGAGTGATTTTTGCTATTTGGTGTGCCTTGTTGCTGGCTTATAAGCTAACTGGCTTATTAAGCCCGTTTTGCCAAAATCAGGAATCATTTGGTCAACTGACCACTTGATTCACAAGGACTCCTCCTTGAGTTCTTCACAAAAGTTTCTTATAACAAGCTTATAAACCATCCCTGGTCATTTGGTGAACTTTGGAACACTTTGACTTTTGCTCAAATAAGCACAATTTGGCTTATTTTATAGAACTGCTTATTGGTACATGCAACAACTTGGCTTTTGTAATAGGTGTCATTTTTCTCAGCTTAATAACAAGTCTGGAAGGTTACAAGTCATTTGGTTAAGCTTTTGCTAGAAAACTAGCTTATTTGGCTTTTTAAGCCAGCTTATTGGTTCACACAGCTTATTCTACTTGGCTTTTTGTGATTTGCTTGATTGATTATTCTTAGTTAAGCTATTTGTGAACTTTTGCAACAAACCAGAGCTTCTGAAACAGCCTAGAACTCTAACCAGACTATTTTGTCTTTTAGTGAAATTGTTCTTTGCTTATTTATGGCTTATTGAGTGTGCTTTTTCAAAATTTCTTTTCACAGATCTCTTAGGCATCTCAAAAGAAGGTTTTGTGTTTAAGTAGAGCTTATGGCATTGGCTTATTGCTTAATGGGCTTATTGGCCCAATAAGAATAAGTTGTTGACTATTTAAGCTGTGATAAGCTCAAAATCAGCTTTTGAGCCTTCACACTTTTGTGTTTAGAATTGAATTTTGAGTCAGATAGGGCTTTTTAGGTCATTTGGGCCTAGTTTGACTTTTTGGGCCCAAAAGCTCATTAAGGTTAACTGTTTTTTGTTTTAGCCCATTTGGGGGCCCATTAGGGGTATTTTGGTACTTTCACTTCCATTTTCTGATTATTTAGGTTAAAATAAACTAGTTTGCAAGTTTTTAGAATTTTTTATATTTTTGGATTTTTATATTATTTTAATATTATTTTATTATTAAATTTCAAATTTCACATTTTTGCACTTTTTATATTTTTCTTAGGTTTAATACATTAAAATAGGATTTTTGCAACTCTTAGATTAATTTTATCACCATTAGATTAATTTTTATAATTATTTTAAGTTTAAATAGTTTTTAAATCATTTTAAATAGTTTTAATTAGTTTAAAAATTTATAAAAATAGTTTATAATCTTTTTAGGTCATTTTAGAGGTTTACAAAGTGAAAAATCTTTATTTGGGCTTTTTAATAATTAATTTGATTTTTAGGGCTTTAATTAGCATTTAAAAATTAATATTTAATTAATTAAAAGGTTTGAAAAAGTTTTGATCATTTGTAAACTCATAATTTATTTAACTTGATTTTGGGAATTTTTTGGGAATTTTTAGAATTAATTTTTATTTTAGCCCTTTTTACGGTTTTACGATTAGTCGTCGTAGTAATTAATTTCACGTCTTCGTCATTCTATTTTCTCATCCCCTTCTTTCTAATATTAATCTCAAATCTTGTTACATTTTAGTAACACACAAATACCTCCTTGGGAAACGAACTTTTACATCATAATGGTCATTAGTGTTTGATTTTCCTAAATCATCACTTAATACTTTCCCTATTTACCTCCTTTTCCTAAAGGCGTGGCAAAACACTGCAACCATTTTGGCGCCATTGCCGGGGAGGTGTGTCGTGATTAATTTGTCTTGTTGTTTTTAATATTAACCAAAAATAGTATTTGTATTAGTAGAAATCTACTAATACGTATTATCGGTTTTTTTTTCGTTTTTCTTGTGAAATTATTATTACTATATTGTATTAAGTATCACAATCAATACAAAAATATCTCCAAAAGTGTGAAAACACAACCTTAATTGGGATTTGATCTCCTAATTTTTGTATTCGAATCTCCAACAAAAAGAAAAAGGCAAAAATAGATAAATACTTTTGTGAAGCTCGATTTTGAAAAATACAAACTATATGGTGGGTATAAGGCGGGTATTATAAAATATACCCTAAGGAAAAAGGCTCTTAAGTGCTTCGCGCCGCCTCGTTTCCCCGCTTGCTTGTGATTATTTTGAGATTGAAGGCTAATCGAGGGTTTTGCCGCCCAAAGTATTATTACGTATCATATATATTTGCTTGGTTTTCTTTGTGATTAAACCCTCTTGAACAATTTGGTTTTCACCAAAGTTCTAAAGTCATTCGAAGGCGTTCACTCCACGTGATCGTTTTCATTCTTTTGAGGCTTCTTTAATCAAGAGTTTGATTCGAGGAGAGATTTGGTAGATTGTTGTCTACGAAGATACACAAAACTCAAAAAAATTAAAAACAATCAAAAACACAAAAAAATTGAAATTCACAAAACACCCAAAAGAATCTTCTTTGCTCACCTTCCATTCTTCGTGAAGTTTATGCAAACTCGTAATCAAGCAAAACGAGCTCGTAAACGTCGTCAAAGTCAAGGAAATCAAGAGACGTTGATTGAAGAACAAACTCCAATTGTTGAACCTATTGTAGAACAAGAAGTCGTCATGGCTAATCGTACTATGATGGAGTTGCTTCAAGCACCCACCGAGGGTTTTGGAGAAGCTATTGTGATTCCCGCTATCCTTGCGGAGAATTTTGAGATTAAGACGGGTTTAATGTCGATGTTGCAAGCAAATAAGTTTAGAGGTCATGAGAAAGACAACCCGCATTACCACATAAGGAATTTTAATCGTCTCACCGCAACTAGCAAGTTTAAGGATGTTCCACATGACGCCATTAAGATGATGTTGTTTCCATAATCATTAGATGGACCCGCTAAAATTTGGCTCGAGAAAGAACCGCCAAATTCGATTTTGACATGGGGTGATCTCGTTTCTAAGTTAGTGAACCAATTTTTCCACCATCTAAAACAACACATTTAAAAAATGAGATTTCAAGGTTTACACAACGTAATAATGAGAGTTTTTCAATGGCATGGGAACAATTTAAGGAAATGTTACATGAATGTCCACACCATGATTTTTCGGAATTTCATCAAATAGATACTTTCTATAATGGGCTTAATGATCATGAACGATATTATTTGAATGCCGCCGCGGGTGGTAATTGTTTGTGCAAAACGACCGATGAAGCTTTAAAGATTATCGAGAATAGATCTAAGGTTTACAACCCTCGTAACACACCGAGTGTTGCCAATATGGGTTCGTCATCGTTGTCATCGTCTCGTAACATTAATGCCTTACATGATGAAGCTAATGAGGAAAATCGGTTTTTCGATAGGTTTTTGACACTTATAACTCATTGGAAAGCACAAGATGCTTTGAATTCCGCATCGGTTAAAGCGGCTGAAAAGAGTTGTTTGTCTTGTGGTGGAGCTCATGATCTTTCCGAGTGCATTACCGCTAGTGGTAACACTTCGAGTACTTACGTAGCAACGGGAACTTACAAACAAAACGGCCAAGGTTCCCGCCCAAATCAAGCTCCACCAAATCAAAATGCTAATAACTATCGAAACAACAATCAAAATGGTGGTTATCAAGGCAATTCACGTAACTACAACAAAGAGAATTATCAAAGTGGGAATGGACAAGTTGTAAATCAAAACCAAAACCGTGATTTTCAAAACACAACACAAGGTTTTAAAAATGCTCACACTAAAAATCTTCAAGGAGAATTCTTGGATTATGCTAAAGCAAATGATGCTAAGTTTGATAACATGCAACGTGAGATGATTAGCTTAAGATCCGAGTTGAAAAACGAGCTTAAAAACGAACTTGCTAATGAACTTAAGACTCATGCTAATAAAATGAAAGGAAATGTTCAACGTCTTCAACATAATCAACAAAAGATGGAACAAGGACAACATGAGATTAAGCAAGAATTGTTAAAAGCGGATTTAAGGCAATCAAAATTTGAAGACCGAATGGCAAAAATGTTTGAAGCAATCATGTGTAAACCCTCTTCCTCGGGTGGTCTTCCTAGTGATACCATTGCAAACCCGAAGAGAGAAATGAAGGTTATTACTACACGTAGTGGTAAAACTTTCAAGGAACCAATCTCTCGTCCAAGTACTTCTACGGAGAAGGAAATCGAGAAAGAGCCCGAGGTGATGGTCGAAAAGAAGCATATCACAAGCCCACGAAGTACCGCTCATGCCACACCTACGGTTGAACCAATACCAATCATGGAACCCGAGATTCCAAGGCCGTTGCCTAATGTCCAACCCACACCATCCTTACCTTACCCTTCGAGACGTAACAAGGAAAAGGCACAAGAACGGAATAATGATCAATTTGAGCTATTTATGAAAATGTTTTGTGACATACATTTTAAAAAGTTTTGCCGACGCTCTTATCATGATGCCTCTATTCGCCGCAAACTTCAAAAGTATGCTAAACAACAAAGAGAAGTTACAACAATCGTCTAGTTGTTCATTGGTTTTTCTTAGCCACATACCACAAAAATTCGGTGATCCCGGTAAATTTTTGATTCCGTGTGCAATTTAAGATATAGAGGAATGCTACGCCTTGGCCGATCTTGGTGCTAGAATTAATTTAATGCCTCTTGAGATTTTCAAATCGATTTCGCTTCCGGCTCTTACTCCTTCGAACATGTCTATCAAGATGGTCGATCATTCTACGATTTTAGCATGTGGAGTAGCCGAGGACGTTTTCGTTAAAGTCGGAAAGTTTTACTATCCCGTTGACTTTATCGTTGTAGACATTCCTATCGATCGAAAAGTTCCTCTCATTTTGGGTCGTTCATTTTTGGATACATCAAGAGCAGTTATTGATGTTCATGCTCGAAAAATCATCCTTCGTTTCAATGAGGAAGAACTTGTCATCAATGCAACACAAAACTCCAATCTTTCTCATGTCTATTCTATTGCAACTTTAAACCATGGTGATTCAACCAATGTCGTTTGCAAAGAATTTTCACCAAGAGTTTTAGGAAATGTCGCCAAAAACAATTTACCATTTCCTTCGACGGTGGAGGTTATGAGTGTAAATCCTACAAAGAAGAAACCGTCAATACTTGAATCGAAAAATCCTTCGCCTCACCTCGAACATTCATTCTTGAAAAGTGTTGATAAGTCGCCGGTTTCTACGGAAGATATTTCGGATGACGAATATGTTGACCCTGATAGGGAGGTTTTCTTTGTCGATAAACGTTTTGAGAACTTACCACCACCAAAACCAAAACGGTTTTCAAATGTGAGAATTTTTAGTGTGACTAACATCGTCTTAGAAACACCAAATATTTTCGACATAATCAAAAAGGGTTTTCATAAGGAGAGTTTAAAAGGTAAAAAAGGAAAAGATTTTAAATGTGATTTAATTTATTTTTTTACAAATCTAACTCCATCATCACCATGTGTTTTGAGTGCTACAAGCTCGTCTAATCCTTTTGACGATGCTTTGTGTGGTATTAGTATGGGGGAAGCCCCTTATGTTCCTTCATCCTTGTCCACCGAGGACGAGATATTCGATCCCGAAATCTATTATAAATTGAAATCTCGGTCTTCCACTGATGCAATAAATATGAAACTATATCGATTTGCTTGGTGCGAGTTCACCTCGAGTAGCTCAAAAGTTTGTCTTACCAACTGTCCTGCCCTTCTACTTCTCATCTCTTTTCTTCAAACTCTTTGAGTTTATGACACGTGTTGAAGTGGCGTTGAATTGTTTATCCAATGAAAATGAAGACGCCATCTTCGATCCCGGTATTTTGCATCATTAAAGGACTTAGTCCTTAATACCGGTTGCTTTTTGGGCCTTGTTTATCATGTAAGCCCCATCAAAAATTGACCATACCATGATTTTCCCTAAATGTTCACATTTTGAGGGGATCGAGTCGAGCTTATGACTCGGTAATCAAAAACGAGGTGCCTCGTGGGGGAGATCCCATGCTTATCTTTTTATGCTTTCTAATAAATAATGAGAGGGGATTTGTGCCCTTCCAACTCGTTGTCTCGTGGTTGTTTGTGATTGTGTTATCTAGATCATCATCATCATCTACGATTGAAAACTCTCGTGTTCGTTTACGTGAGCCTCCATCGTTTGCTTGAAGAAGTTTTTCACGAATCCATGACATATCCTTTATTGTTCTAACAATTATCTTTTAGCATAATTAATAAATGGCTTTAGATATATTGTTGATCACCCTTTCCATGCTAGATCCTAAGCATTCGACTCTTCGTCTCTAGTATGGGGGTGCTCCACCTTTAGACCCGAAACATTGAGGACAATGTTTAATTTTAGTATGGAGGGTGAATAGATACTTGCTTTGCTACGCCCTCACGTTTTCCAACTTTCAATGTTATGTTTTGTTTTGTTGCTAATAAGGCTAAAATGGCCAAAATTTAAAATTTTTCTTAGTTGTAATAAGTGTTTTTAAGACACGAATGTATATTTTCTGATGGGTAGAATAAGAGCTAATTTTTGACTTGATGAGCATTTGGAGCCCTTTACATCCCGCTAAATTCAAGTTTTGCTAGACTTCTATATAGGGTACTTTAAAACACGAAAGTCTTAGCTCATTCGGGTTAAGAGCAAGAACTTTTCGCAAGTTCCTATAATTGATCCTAGAAAGTCACTTATCAAGGGAACTATAAAATGCATTATCTAAACTTGAAAAAGTCCAAGAAAGTGCAAGATCCTATAGGTGGCTTGAAAACCCAAAACTTTGATTTGATATAGTCTTAATGAAAGCTAATCCAAATTTGGCTTAATTTTGACTTGCATGGCTAAGTATTCACGAGTCTCTTTAATTAGAGGTCTTTAAATAGTGAAGAACGAGAAATGATAGAGTTAGACAAGTGATCATGCTAAACGTAGAACATGAAAATGTTCTTTCAAAAACTCATATGTTTTTAATTGTGGCTTTTTCTCCCATAAGATCAATGCATTAGGAATAAAAATAATTGCAATAAGTAAGGTCGTACGATTTGAAAGGTTACTTAGCTTCTAGCACAAGATCGTTTAAAAGTTGATCGGGGTTGAATAGATAGCCAAGGCATAACTTATTGAAGCGGGATGCGAAGATTGGTGAAGATCCAAAAAGGCCCTAACAAGGCATGAGGAGCTCTATTTTGTTGCTAAAGATCCAAGATGATGTGAAGTATCATTATTCCAAAATCAATATGAAGGATCGAGACACACGACGAAAAGCAATTACTCCCCTAAAGATCATGGAGAAAGTCTATCCAAAAAGACCCTTACAAGGTATGAGGATAAATATATCCAAGTCCTAAAAGGAGGCGGATCGTTGTATATCAAAATCCAAAATAAAGATTGAAGAAAAAATGATGAAGTCGTGGTCCAAGTATGAAGAATCTCTCAAAAACGTCAAGTGAAGAAATTCCAAATTATGAAGAGAAGACCATAATTTCAAGAACGTCTTCCCAAGATTTTAAGTATGAAGTACATGCCAAATATCGGTCCGAGAAAGGTCTCAAATCGTGAAACGAGTTATGCCAAGATATGACCTTAAGGAGATACACGAGAAGCGGTTTTAAAAGATTTTGTCCTTCGGCTAACTATCGATTAAATCGTGCTACTTCACTTTCGGACTAATAAATACTCAAATAAGTCAATATGAATCACTTGTGATCCATGACAAATAGTTAAAAAATTCTAGAAACCCATTTCCTTTTATAATAACTAGGACTGCGGGGAGAAAAAGTATTACACAATTTGGACGTATGAGTAGTGTTAGAATTGTGACTTGTACCAACAATGATCTCGTTTTTGCACTTAGCATGGAATGTATGACAATCAAGGATGACAAAATTTACTCTATGGAACATTTACTTATTTCTATTCATTGACCCTAAAAGTCATATTCGTGATGAAAATGATACATTATGTCTTTACACATCTTCGTAGTATCATTGCAAGTGTTTTACTTTTCAATAAAGGTTAATAAAATTGAATTTTGGTGATGCTTAGATACTTTATTCTAGCATTGCGTGAGGGCACGACAATGGCTTAGTATGGGGGAGTGATGAGATGGCTTTTATACATGATCTCATCGTTCTTTTCGGGCTTTAAATGCATTAAAATGTCATAAAATACCATATATATATATGCTTGTATTTGTTTACTTGTGTGTTTAGTATGGATATCGTGAAAAAGACAAAAGATCACAAGAAACAAGGAAAAACGGACACGAGAAACGAAGCTGTACAAAGAACCGGGCCCTACTTCATGAATTATCCAAGATAAACCCTTGAAGACTTGAAGATGTACAAGATTGATCCTAAAAATATGAAGAAATGACACTTAAAACTCTTGTATTATCATAATTACAAGTTTGGTCCCTTAAGTTTTTCAAAATTACAAAATGGTCCTTCAACTTTGAAGAATTGGCAAGTTTAGTCCCTCAACTATTCTAAATTATCAATTAAGGTCCCTCATGAAGTCAAAGATACAATGAAGACCTTTGAAGATCAAGAATGTCCAAAATCAGTCCTTCAAATATTCAAAAATGGCAAAAACTACCCTTGAAATACTTTTACCAAAGTTTTGGGGCAAAAGTGTGAAATCAGAAAGTTGAATAACAAAGGAAATGGGTTTTCAAGCTTCAAAACATGATTTACAAATTTCACCAAAACCCATGGACTACTATTTTCATTTCCCTAAGTTCAAATGATAACAACACGCGCCAAACATAAACACTCTACCTTTTTCGGATCAAAGTTTCTACTGTTCACCATTCATCCACCCAGAATTACCACTCATTAAACCAAAGGGTAAACTAAAATTACCTAGTCCCACGCTTGATTCACCTCAAACCAAACTCATCCCACACCCAAAACCCTCACTCCCACTCACCAAGGGACCCCACCATTCAAACCCGTCCACCTATCACATCAAACCTTAACCTCCAAGGTATGCCACGTGGCCAAATCAACAGCCCACACTCCTTGCTTGGTTACAAAGCTAAAATGAACAGCCAGGATGCATTTGGACAGCTGAATATCGAAATTCGTCTAGAAGATTCAAGGGCATTTCAGGAACTTCATAGCTAGGTTTTTCTCATTGTAATCTCAGCCCTTGTGGCCTATATAATGACTCCTCAACTTGTGAGAAAGTCTTGTTCCAGTTTTACTCTTTAAACATTGTAATTCCTTTTTAAATTTTATAAAATTTGGTATTTTGAGAAAATTGTAATTCTTTTTTATGTTTTTGAAAGTTGGTGTTGTTTAAGAGTGATTCTGAGTTCCATTTGATGTTATAAATGTGTTTTGATTTTGTGGTTTGAACACGTTTATGTTTGGTAAGGATTTCAAAGTTTGAAAAAACCTTGAAATCAGTCATCTGTTTTTGATATTTTTCTTGTACTAATCCTTAACCAAAAGCCATAAGCTCTAACAAGCTTATTGACACCAAGCTTATGAAGGGGTTTGAACCTTTGGTTGGGCTGTTTGTTGCTTGTGTTGAAGAAATCAAGTCCTTGAGTTTCTACTTTGAACCATCAACCAAGGCAGTCATCATCTCCTTTGTTGAAGTACCTTGGTCTTGTTCTAGTTGTTGAACAAGGTCCAAGGAGCATTGCTGATCCTCCTAGGATGTTGTGAAGGATAGGTATAACCTCTTGTTAAGATTCCTCTAAAAAATCACATGTTATGGTCTGATTTATACTTTGCTATGTGATTTGTTGATTTCGTGTTTGTGCTTTGTGTTTTATGGTTGGTATCTATTAGTTGTCACCTAGTTGAGCTATTTGAACTATAAAATCAGTAGGTTGTTTGTAGAAATAAGAAGTTTGTTTGAAAAGGGCTTATAAAATGGTTGTTTGGGATTTTGGGATCATAAGGCCTTGTGGCCTTGTGCCCTTGGTTCTTAGGGCTTGGGAGGCCTAAACAAGTCATATACAATAGTTTTTAGTCACTGGTTAAGTTTCAAAAGGTTTGGAAAAAGGATTTCAAGTTTTGTCAAAATCTGATAAAAAGTGTTTTGGAATTGGTCAACACATCAGATCCAATAAAATCTTTGTTTGTTGGATCTAAGGTCTGAAATCAGGTTTGGGAAGAGTTTAGGTGATAAGCTATCTGTGCATTATCTGTTTGTTGAATTTGGTGGCTTATTGAAGGTGCTAGAGCTTATCAAAGTTGGCTGAAGTGGTCAATTGCATCAGCAAATTGACCACCTCATTTTGTACTTGCATTTGAAATTCTAGTGTATGCCTTGTTGTTTTGTTGTTTGGGACTTGTTATTGTGCTGCTTGTGAGTGATTTTTGCTATTTGGTGTGCCTTGTTGCTGGCTTATAAGCTAACTGGCTTCTTAAGCCCTTTTTGCCAAAATCAACAATCATTTGGTCAACTAACCACTTAATTCACAAGGACTCCTCCTTGAGTTCTTCACAAAAGTTGCTTATAACAAGCTTATAAACCATCCCTGATCATTTGGTGAACTTTGGAACACTTTCACTTTTGGTCAAATAAGCACAATTTAGCTTATTTTTTAAAAACTGCTTATTGGTACATGCAACAACTTGGCTTTTGTAATAGGTGTCATTTTTCTCAGCTTATAACAAGTCTGGAAGGTTACAATTCATTTGGTTAAGCTTTTGCCAGAAAACTAGCTTATTTGGCTTTTTCAGCTAGCTTATTGGTTCACACAGCTTATTCTACTTGGCTTTTTGTGATTTTCTTGATTGATTATTCTTAGTTAAGCTATTTGTGAACTTTTGCAACAAACCAGAGCTTCTGAAACAGCTTAGAACTCTAACCCGACTATTTTGTCTTTTAGTGAAATTGTTCTTTGCTTATTTCTGGCTTATTGAGTGTGCTTTTTCAAAATTTCGTTTCACATATCTCTTAGACATCTCAAAAGAAGGTTGTGTGTTTAAGCAGAGCTTATGGCATTGGCTTATTGCTTAATGGGCTTATTGGCCCAATAAGAATAAGTTGTTGACTATTTAAGCTATGATAAGCTCAAAATCAGCTTTTGGGCCTTTAGGCTTTTGTGTTTAGAATTGAATTTTGAGTCAGATAGGGCTTTTTCAGGTCATTTGGGCCTAGTTTGACTTTTTGGGCCCAAAAGCCCATTAAGGTTGACTGTTTTTTGTTTTAGCCCATTTGGGGGCCCATTAGGGGTATTTTGGTAATTTCACTTCTATTTTCTGATTATTTAGGTTAAAATAAACTAGTTTGCAAGTTTTTAGAATTTTTTATAATATTTGGAGTTTTTGTATTATTTTAATATTATTTTATTATTAAATTTCAAATTTCACATTTTTGCACTTTTTATATTTTTCTTAGGTTTAATACATTAAAATAGGATTTTTGCAACTCTTAGATTAATATTATCACCATTAGATTAATTTTTATAATTATTTTAAGTTTAAATAGTTTTTAAATCATTTTAAATAGTTTTAGTTAGTTTAAAAATTTATAAAAACAGTTTTTAATCTTTTTAGGTCATTTTAGAGGTTTAAAAAGTGAAAAATCTTTATTTGGGCTTTTTAATAATTAATTTGATTTTTAGGGCTTTAATTAGCATTTAAAAATTAATATTTAATTAATTAAAAGGTTTGAAAAAGTTTTAATCATTTGTAAACTCATAGTTTATTTAACTTGATTTTTGGTAATTTTTTGGGAATTTTTAGAATTAATTTTTATTTTATCCTTTTTTACGGTTTTACGTTTAGTCGTCGTAGTAATTAATTTCACGTCTTCGTCATTTTATTTTCTCTTCCCCTTCTTTCTAATATTAATCTCAAATCTTGTCACATTTTAGTCTCACACAAATACCTCCTTGTGAAACGAACTTTCACATCATAAGGGTCATTAGTGTTTGATTTTCCTAAATTATCACTTAATACTTTCCCTATTTACCTCCTTTTCCTAAATGTGTGGTAAAACACTACAATCAATATTCATCGAGGGATTCTCTATAATAGCTAAACCGATGACTGATTTGACCCATAAGGACAAGAAATATGAGTGTGGAGAAGATCAGGAGTTAGCATTCCAAACATTTAAGCGAGTGTTGTGTGAAGCACCCATACTAGCCCTACCCGAGGGTAGTGAAGACTTTGTAGTATATTGTGAGTTGGGTGCAATCATATTTGTTTTTAGTTTAATTGTCTTTTCAGTTCACTTTGAATGGAAATCCAGTTTTATCATTTCGATTCTTTCGTTTTTGGTTGTGTTTACGTTTTTGAAAATTATACTACTTGGTACGCAAAACGAGAAATTAAAAACTATTATAATATTTTATTATACTATTATAATTATAATTATACTATTATTTTAATTATAGTTATAATACTTTATTATACTATTATTATACTATTATGATTATAATTATATATTTTATTATACTATTATACTAAAAGTAAATTTAAAAACAAATTTAAAAACAAATTTAAAACCAAATTTAAAAACAAATTATACTAATGAAATTAAATTCAAATTACTCTAATCTACAAATTACTTGAAATCCAGAACTTATCCTAATCTCGTTATAACTACGCCGAACAGCAATACTTTGCCCAATACCCTTCTAAGTAACAGTCCAACTAACTACACCTCAACAGCTAACGAAATGGACCTATAGTGAAACTGTCAATTTAACAGAAGGACCAACGATACTAACTGATTTAAATAAGAGGGACTAACAACTTAACTGCCTAACGAGATTAGACTATGACTGGTACTTGGTGTATCCAAGTGAAGGATTGAAATTGAATATTCAGGAAACTAATTTCAAGCCAACAAGTGTACATGTTACTAGTTCGAATCCTATGGATAACACTCTGAACTTTAAGATTTTTAAATGAAAGACATTTCTAACAACTTATTAATGAACTGATTATGATTAAGTTTTACCAACTATAATCTAATCCTATTTTATACTATATCAATATTGCAAACTACACTTGCACTAAATGAAAACCACAAATAACCACACCTAATGTGAGTAGTTTAGACTAAGTTTTAAGTTGATGGGTTAATAAACCCAAATCAGAACTAATATACTACTAGCTATTGACCAATAATTTATTAATCTCAATCCTTATTTCTCACCAAATTCAAAATGATCATCCTACAAACTGGAGTAGTCGAAGTCTAAAATAGAAATGCCATATTGAGGTTGCTTGAACTTAAAATGTACGAACTGTAGAAATGACTTCTTGAATCAGCAAAGATCTTATTCTAACTCATAAGACTTACACAACTAAATTTAACAACTAATTGATAAATCTCTATCCTGAACTAAGTTATGCTAAACACCACTTAAGCTGGTTAAAGAATTAAACCAGCAGAGATGATTATCTAATGAGCACGGATGTCCGTTTTGCAAGTCTTAAATTTATAACAAGGGTTGACCAAAAATGGACTAGAATACAAACACGGGCAAGTATACCCTTTCGTTCGTAATATAGTTTGGTAGTGGTAAGCCAGGATCGTTCGGAAGGACTTAGTTTCGTTTTTGATAATCAAAATAATAATCGAAGATAAAAATGATTGAAGTAATAATATGATGAAAAATATGACTAAATGGGATAGTTCATATAATTTCGTGATAATTATAATAATGATCGAGATATGATTAGATAGGTAAAACGTGATAAACCTTTTTCATCAAATGGCGTTTTCACAATTCACTTCGGTTTGATTCAAGACTTATGTCTATCAAGCGACTAAGCTTATACAAGTTTCCAATAAGTTCAATATTTTATCAAAATATCTAAGTGGATCTCTCCAACCAAAGATTCAAAAACCATAGTCAAGTTCTTTAAAAAAATTATTATAACAACTTGACCCTCTCAGCATCAAACTATTGTAACAAATCAATTTTGATATAACAACGTGATAGAACTAAGTGGCAACGTGGTTCTACAACATTAGCTTGAAATTTATTTATAAAGGATCATATAATCACATACCTATCTAGTCACAAATAACTTATCCTAGCATAGTAGTCAAAGTATTAAATGGAAAAGAGTAAAAGAATATCATACTTAGATTGAAAGAAATGACGAGTACACAAGTGTCATGATTGTATCGCCTTTCGACAAACCAAAGAGTAGGATACTCTTGTTACAATTATCTCCCAAAAGGGATGATAAAATGAGAATAGAAGCCCTCTATTTATAGTGTTGTCTGGAGGTCAATGTGCGTTGCACTTTCCCAAATGTGTGCCGCATATTGGAAGTTGCGATTGTGCGTCGCACTTCTGAACAAGTGCGCTGCACTTTTGGTACGTCCAGAATGTTCTTTGACTTAATTCTTATTTATTGCAACTAAGGACTCCAGTTTTATTTCTTTCACTTTGGGCCTTCAATCTTTCAACCTGCATATAAAACGCAATGTTTTAAGCATCAAAAGTCCTTTATTAACATAAAAATGGGATAATAACAACGATTTAAATATGTATAATTTGGGTGTTATCAAATTCCTCCACACTTAGCTATTACTTTTCCTCAAGCAATCAAAGCGAGAAACAATGTTAGGCATAAGTATATGAAGCATGATAGGAAAATGATTAGGTTTCTAAGTAGCAAAAGAAAATGACACAATAATTTCGGCACCTAACATGAGAATAGTGTTTTAGATTTTAAGTTCAGATAAATTTCACTTAGAAGGGAATAATGTAAGATTAATAGTGTTTTATTTTGCCTTTTCTTAAAAAATATCTATAAATTAGCCTCACTGTGGTTTAGTAAATGATGATCAAGCACAAGTTCTGAAGCATAATAATTTATCTACTTTCACACAAAATAGAGAAATATAAAGGCTCGGTTTTCCTCACTATTTGGTGGATGATTTGTGCTAAGTTATAGTATCAATCAATGAGATTTTTACTTTGCTAAAAACTTATTTATTTACACAACATATTTATTTTTATAGCTGAAAAGGTTTTATGATTTTTTTGGTGTGGAGAAAATTGATTTATTTTATTTTATTTTTCCTATTTGTCTCCTCCTCCAAACTTAAGGTGAACATCGTCCTCGGTGTGAGAACTGATAAAACTAAAATTAGGAAAAATGCAAAGGGAAACGAGAACTTCCCGGGGCTTAGTAGAAAATTTGTTGGACTTCAAAAAATGAATCCAGAATAGAGCTCCAAATTGCTTTTCCTGCATAAACATAACAAACAAAATGCATGCAAAATATATATAAGGACGGTTTTATTTATTTAACAAGTCCTCCTCTACACTTAAGGTAAAAAGTGGGGAATGAAACACGGATTACCTTCCGAGAAGCGCTAAGTTTAGAGTCTTCAGCCAGACTCGGCTACTCGGGTTTATTTCAGGTAGAATGGGATGTATTCTCCATTTATTTCATTATAGTGTTCCTCCTCGTGGTAGATTTAAGTCTATGTCCGTTGACAATAAAAGTGGTGTTGTCTCTATCATGCAGTTCAACATGTCCGGATAGATATTAGTATTTCACTGTATAAGTTCCGGTCCATCTCGAAGTGAGTTTTGGTCGATTGAATTTGTATTTCGAGATAAAGAGGAGTACTTTGTTTTCATGCTTGAAATGTTTTCTTAATCTTAGCTTGCGATCATGCCATACTTTAGTTCGTGCTTTGTATAATCGGGAACTTTCATAAGCTTGATGTCAAAATTCATCTAACTCGTGAAGTTGAAATATTCTCTTTACTTCAACTGTGATATGATCGGGGTTGCAATTTTTGAGTGCCCAATATGCACCATGTTGTATTTCAATCGGTAAATGGCATATTTCGTCATACAAAAGTTTGTATGGAGTTGTTCCAGTGGGTGTTTTGAATGCGGTACGAAAGGCCCATAGAGCATCTTCTAATTTCTTAGACTAACAAGCAGTGTTATTTTTTACGGTCTTTTCGAGGATTCGTTTAAGAGCTCTATTAGTGTTTTCAACTTGGCCACTCGTTTGTGGGTGGTAAGATGTGGAAAAATGATGGTTAACTCCATATCTTTTCATGACTTTATCCATGAGTTTGTTATAGAAATGAGTTCCTCTGTCGCTTATAAGTGCTTTTGGAATTCCAAAGCGACCAAATAATTTCTTTAAGAATGCTATAACAACTCTTGAATCATTGGTTTGCAAGGCTTGAGCTTTGGCCCATTTTGATACATAGTCGACAACTACTAAAATGTATTCACATTTGTACGATTTAGGAAATGATCCCATGATGTCGATACCCCACACGTCACATATTTCGCAGACTTTGATATTATTGAGAGGCATTTCATCTCTTTTGTAATGTTTCCAGTCTTTTGACATTCTTCGCAAAGGCGGACTAAGGTATCAGCTTCACGAACGATTGTAGGCCAATAAAAACCTGCGTCGAACACTTTTTTAGCGACTGTGTTCGCGGCGTAATGTCCTCCGGTCGATCTATCACACCACACCATGGCGGAATATGGGGCGCGACGTATGGATATCGTCACAACAACAACGTGTCTATAGAGAGAACTATATGAATTAGAAATGTCATAAAAGGAGACATAATAAGTGTGAAAACACTCATCCTTTTACCACTTATTTCCAATAATAACATGACCAAAACGTGTATTTTATGTCGTAAAAGTCGGAATTATGCGTGGTTTGTGTTTTTATTGTGTTTTAGGACCAAAAGATGAAAAAGGAAGAAAAAACGGGCTTTCACGGGCTTTTATCAAAGAAAACGAGAAAAGACGAAGTCAAGAGATCAAGAGTGCTTAAAGAACGGATGTCCAAGACCTATTCTGAAGATTTATCGAAGAAAAAGTCTAAAGACGGAAGTTTAATGAAGTCGAAGAACTCAAGTCTAAATTAAAGAAGAAAATTATTAAGACAAAGTTCAAATCCCGAGACGACGTTGAGTAAAGACAAAGAATTAAATCGAGTCGTGAAGAAAAGAAAGAAGGAAGCACACCACACATGCACTTCCCACTTAGCCTATAAATACCCTCCTAATCACATTAGGAGGGTGGTTGGCTAGTTTTAGTTTTCATTTTCCTTTCTAGTTTTTAGAGAGAGAAAGTTCCCAACTTTCTCTCACTAAGTTTTTCATCTTTCTTTCTTTTAATCTTTCAACTTTAAGCTTTGTGTATTTGGATTTCATCAATCAAGTTAAAAGTTAAGCTTTTGTTCATTAATCTTTTTCTTCATTTCTTGATTTACTTTAGTTCTTGATCCGAAAAACATTCTTCATACGGATTGATTTTCTTTCTTGATTTACTTTACTACATAAGCTTCATACGGATTAGGCTATAAGATCTTTGTGCTTATTGGCTTATTTCACGTTTTAGCTATTTGCTTTTCGGATTTTCATAAGGTTTAATCTTTTTAAAAGTTTCTTTTATAAAGTTAATGATTTTTCTTGTTTTAAAAGTTGTCGAATTTTTGCTTATTAAGTTGTTTAAGATTCGGTTAAGGTAGCTTATTGTATGTGCTTATTGAAATTTTAGCTTACCATCATTTTCGGATTGTTTCATGATCCATCGCAATATTGGGGACTACATCATTCCGACGGCTACCTATTTGTATCGCAATAACCCATAGAGGGTTTTACTTTGCGATAGCTTGGCACTTACCCCTTATTCCGATCTGGGATTGCGATCGCACATTGCGATCGCATATTCCGACGGGTGATAAGGTTACTTTGAATCGAAACTCTGCCAAAATTTTGTCAGCTACATTCCGATAGGTTGGTCATATTCCGATAGATGCACATTGCGACAGAAGTGTTTACTCGCATTCCGATCTGAACTTTGCGACAAAACCATATTCCGACAGAATTGACTTTGACATTCCGATGGGTATTCAGATTAAATTCCGACAGCTTTACATTTGATTATTCCGATGGCTTTCATTTTGATACATTCCGATAGAACATGTTTTTAAGTGTTTATCTAAATAACTTTTAGTTTAACTTTTAAAAGATTTAATTTACTCAACGACATTTTCATACTTTCTTTTAGTTTAAAATAGATAATCAAACCAACCATTTATTATTCTACCAAGAACAATTGAGTCGCACTTTCTACCAATAATCAATTCGAAGAGATTCGGACGATAAGATTTTATACTTGGTGTAAAAGCCTTGTATTAAATGGCGCCGCTACCGGCTCTTTTCGTTAAGATTAACGGTTTTTAGTGTGAGACGCGTTGGATTTTGGGATCCGTTCATCGTTGAACGTTATTTTCCTTGCTTTAAAATTTTCAAAAATCCAAAAAAAAAATAAATTTAAATTATATATATATATATATATATATATATATATATATATATATATATATATATATATATATATATATATATATATATATATATATATATATATATATAATCTTCAAAAATACAAAAAAATTGAAAACCCATAAAAACCAAAAATATTTCTTTTCTATTTTTCTAATCCTTATGTAGGTGTGCATGCGTACTCGTGCTCGTAAGAAGAGTGTAGCTCAAGCCGAAGTCATTACCCAACCAATTGTCACAATGGACAATCAACCAATGATCGAGCTTTTGTAATCGCACGTAGAAGGCAACACCGATGCAATTGTCATACCTGAGATGGGAGCCAACAACTTTGAACTCAAATCTGGCTTTATACAAATGGTCTCTGCTCAACCCTTCTTGGGGCGTTCACTTGATGATCCTCATGACCACATTAAAAGGTTTCTTCAGCTTACCAATACGGTTAAGTACAATGGGGTATCACAAGAAGTGTTTCGCTTGCAACTTTTTCCTTTCTCTTTAGAGGGACAATCCCGGAATTGGCTTGATAAGGAACCGCCACAAAGTATTCTTACGTTGACGAATTTAGAGACCAGGTTTATCAACTACTTTTTCCCACCCTCACGTACTACCGCTTTACGAAATAAAATAATTACCTTTGAAGAAAAGTACGGTGAGTCTTTTAGTGAATCTTGGGACCGTTTTAAGGAACTTTTAAGAAAGTGTCCACAACATGGTTTAACAAAAGTACATCAAATCAATACTTTTTACAATGGTTTAAGCATGAATGACCAAGATTCACTAAACAGTGCCTCGGGGGGGTAATATTTTGGTTTAGTCTTCTAATGCTGTTTGGGATATTATTGAGAACAAATCTAGAGTGCAAACCAAGAGTGTTAGAACTAATGTAGCAAGTGCTAGTACTAGTGATGCCGACAAAAGAATTGATAAGCTTACTTCGCTAGTGGAATCGCTTGCTTTACAAACTGCCAACAATGCCAAACAATTCAATGCCCAAGCTAATGTTTTGAGCCAATCATGTGATATATGCGGGGGATCTCACTCATACACCGATTGTCCTTCAACTCAAGATAATCCGGAAAATGTGTATGCCGCCAACGGAAACTTTGCTACAGGAAGCTATCAAGCACGTCCTCAAGGTGACCGCAACTTGCTCAGCTATCGCTCAAATAACTTTCTTTCACCACCTGGTTTTCCCCCACAAAACCCAAACAACCTTAATCGCAACAATCAAAACCAACCTCGTGCTCCAAATCAATATCAAAACCAAAGAATCCCATATCCACCTCAAAGAAACAACCAAGTTTACCAACAACCTGCTTATCAACCACCTGCCTACCAGGCTCCTCCTCTCAACCAACCCACTGTTTTTAATCACGAGGTTGAAACTTACATGAGGACTAATGATGCGATAGTGCATAATCTTCAAAGGGAAATGGCCAACATGAAAGCAGACATGGTCAAACAAGGGAATGATGTTCGAGATGATATGCGAAACACTTTGGCAAGTCAAACGAATGACTTGAGGAACATGATGGCTAGTTTCTTCCCAAGTAATCAAGCCTCTAGATCGGGTTCTCTTCCGAGTAACACCGTTGCTAATCCAAGAGGGGAGATGAAAGCAATCATCACTCGCAGTGGAAAAGGTTTAAAGTAACCCGAGCTTCCTACACCTACACCGGTGATTGTGACAAAGGGAAACGAGTCTCATTCTTCTATTCCACCACCTTCTACTTCTACCCCTCCACCACCCAAGGATGTGAGTGAGAATTCCATTCCTAAGCCTTCATCTCAACCTAATATACCCTACCCCTCAAGGTTGAGGAAAGAGAAATTGAAGAACAAGGATGATATTTAGGTTTCTAACTTTCTTAAAATGTTTAAACAACTGAATTTCAATATCTCCTTTGCTGAAGCTCTCGCTCACATGCCAAAATACGCTAAAATGTTTAAAGATCTTCTCAGTGATAAGGAGAAACTCCTCGATATCGCTCAGACCCAACTTAATGAGAATTGCTCCGCAGTGCTCTTAAGGAAATTACCACCCAAACTTGGTGATCCGGGTCGTTTCTTGATTCCTTGCAACTTCTCTGGGGTAGAGAATTGTATGGCCCTAGCCGATCTAGGTGCTAGTATAAACTTAATGCCATTAAGTGTTTGGAAACAATTATCTCTACCTGAGCTTGTCCCCACCCGAATGACCTTGGAATTAGCTAACCGTACGGTTGCTTATCCAGTGGGGATAGCCGAAGACGTCTTCGTCGGTGTCGACAATTCACCTTTCCGGCGGATTTTGTTGTCGTTACCTACGAGATGGACCCCCGTGTTCCATTAATCGTTGGACGTCCATTCTTGAGGACCGGTCGCACTCTCATTGATGTAGCCGCTGGCGAATTAATCATGAGAGTTGGTGACGATAAAATTGTCTTCAACATGGGTAAACTTTCTAAGAAGCCTTCTAAAAATGAGAGCGTTAATTTCATTGACGTTCTTGATGAGGCTTGTGAAGAACATTTCAAAGACGCTTGTAAAAGTAGTTCTTCTTCTCTACCCACTGTTGAGACCGTTGCCTGTATTGCTCCATCACTAACTCCATTTAAAGAAAGTGATTTCATCTTGAAAGAATGTAAAGCAACTTTGGGAGATGTGGACTTGCAATATGACGATTCTCCATCCAATTGGGACGAAGACATTTGTACCATTGAGAAACTTCTCAATGAGGACCATATTTCTCCACAATCTCCAAAGGATATTGATAGGGGTGTAAACACCCATCCTTTTTACCACTTAATTACAATAATAACCGAGCCAAAACGTGTATTTTATGTCATTTATGTCGGAATTATGTGTGGTTTGTGTTTTTGTTGTGATTTAGGACGAAAATGTGGAAAAGGGAGAAAACACGGGCATTCACGGGCTTTTATCAAAGAAAAAGACGAAAGAGGAAGTCAAGAAGTCAAGAGTGCAAAAAGAACGGAAGTCCAAGACCAGTTCTGAAGATTTATCGAAGAAAAAGTCAAAAGACGGAAGTTTACTTAAAGCCGAAGAACTCAAGTCTAATTTATTGAAGAATTACAAGAAGAGTTCAAAGAAATCCCGAGACAAAGTCGTTAAAGTCAAAGAATTAAGAAGATTAACAAAGAATTAAGAAGAGCAAGGACTTAATGACGTAATTAAGGAAAGAAGAAAGAGGGGAGGAAGCTTCCTAAGCACCTCCCTAATCCTCCCCTATAAATCGATTAGATAGGATTTACATTTCTCTTGTTGGCTAATAGTGACAATTAGTTCTTCCAATTTTAATTACCTTGTCGTTTAAATACATCTCATTTACTTAATTGTCAAATTTAAATACTTGTCTTGCACCTTAAATTCCTTTAATTTCAAGTAAGTTTTCTTTTAATTCTTGTCAATCTTTATTTTTATTGTTTGATCTCCTATCCACCTTTCTTATTTGATTTTAATCTTTGTTCTTTATTGTTCATGTTTATGTTTTTGTGTTTTTATTAAATTGGTTAAGTGGGTTTTGATTATTTTGATTAGTTTTGTTAGTTTGATTGATTTGGATTGTTTGTTTATGATTAGTATATGTTTATTGATTAGTATTGCTTAATCTCTTGCTTGATTTTGATTATATTTGTTTAGATCCGTAGCTTTTTCCTTGTTCCTTGTTCTTCGCTGTTGTTACTGATTCCCAGGTTTATTCCGGATCAAAGAAGGTTGTTCCGGATCAAGGATTTCAGTTGTTTATTCCGCACGAAGATTGTTTGTTGAATATTCCGAATCAAAGGCTTTCATCCGGAATAAGTGACATATTCCGGATCAACACCATATTCCGGATCAGCAACATTCCGAGTAAAGGAGTTCATCCGGAACATTCTTGTATTCCGAATCAAGGTCTTCATCCGGAATATTAAACATTCCGGATCAGTGGACATTCCAGATCAAGGAGATATTCTGGATCAAGGAGTTTTATTCGAAATATTTAATTATTTCGGATCAAGGTCTTCATCCGGAATCTTCAACATTCCGGATCAAGGGAATTCATTCGGAAAATATTCCGGATCAGCAACATTCCGGATCAAGCTTAAGTATTCCGAATCAAGATTTTATTCCGGATAAGTGACATATTCCGGATAAAGGATTTATTCCGGATCAAGGGTTTTGGCTAATATTCTGAGTGAAGAAGAATCATTCCGAACGAAGGTGACATTCCGGATGAGCTGTTTTCAGGTTCTTTTTAGTTTATGTTTTTAATCTTTAATTTTCAAGCTTTACTTTTCCCGCCTTTTTACTTAGTTGCACTTTAAGTTTATTTGCCTTAGATTTATTTTAGCCTTGCCTTATTTTTAAGTTTTAGTTGCGTATTTAAGTTTGCCTTAGATAGTTTTAAGTTTGCGTTATTTACTTTAATTGCTATTTACTTTTCGTCACGCTTTTAAATTCTCGCCGTTTATTTTAAATTAGAGTTAGATTTTATTTACCAGCCCTTTTCATTTACGTCTTGCACTTTTTAATTACTACAACGACACAACTATTTGTTTCACCAAAGAACGACTGAGTCGCATAGTAAACAAGGATCAATTCGATAAGACATACGACAAAGAACATCAACGAATCTTTTTACCTGGCCAAAAGCCCTGTATCAAATGGCGCCGCTGCCGGCTCTTTTCGTAAAGATTAACGGTTTTCTGTGAAAGACGCGTTGCTTTTTGGGATCCGTTCACTTGTGAGCGTTATTTTTCTTGCTTAAAAAATTTCAAAAACCCATAAAAATTAAAAATTGTTAAAAACCCATAAAAATTAAAATTTCAAAAATCCAAAAAGATTTTATTTTTATTGTGTATATATATTGTCTTTGTGTTTGGTATTGTTTTCTTTTTCCTTTGTAGGTGTATGCGTACTAGATCTTCTACTTATCAAGAGCCCGAGACTCGAGAAGATTTAGCTATGGCAGGTGTGAACAACAACAATAACCACCGCACCTCAACAATAACAACAATGTTCTTCCACAGCCCGATCTTTGGACGTTAACCCACCATGTTTGGACGAGGAGGACCGATTGCGCCGATGCAAATCACGGCTCCTGAGTTTTCGTTGAAGCACCACATGATTCAGCAAGTGCAAACTAATCCATTCGCCGGAATGCCTGATGATGATGCCAACAAACACCTCGACAAATTCATTACAATCACTCAAAGCATGAAGTTGCCCTGTGCCACAATGGATGTTCTTTGCCCACAACTCTTCCCACATACTTTATCACACCACGCCGAGAAATGGTTTGATCGTCTCCCGAAGAATTCAATTCATACTTGGGATGACATGACTCAACGCTTTTTGTCGCGCTACTTTCCACCATCCATGGTCACGAGCCTTCACAATCAAATCAGCGGTTTCATGCAAGAACCCGATGAATCTCTCTTTGATGCTTGGGAAAGATATAATGTTTTGATTGATCGTTGTCCGAACCACAACATGCTCCCTGTGACCTTAATTGATACTTTCTACAACGGTTTGACTTTTCGTGATCGTGATACGATTAATGCAGCCGCTGGTGGCACATTTATGAAAAGGAGACCCGAGGAGTGTAGAGAGATAATTGAGAACATGACTACTCACCACAAAAACTGGGATTCCTCCACTTCTTCAAGGAACAACCCGAGAGTCAATGTTTCTTCTACTTCAGCAAACCCCGACATGACCGAATTCACCCGCATGATGACTGAAATGAGCAAAAATATATTGCTTCTCGCTACAAACCAACAACAAGTGAAAGCGGTAGCCAATCCTTGTGAAACATGCGGCGGTCCTCACTCATACACTGATTGTCCTTCTACTCAAGGAAATCCGGAAAACGTGTATGTGAGTGCTATTACTACCCGTAGTGGAGTTACCATAGTAGGACCACCTATCCCGCCCCCATCATCTACACCTCCTCCACCACCATTTATCCCTACTCCTCCCACACCTAGTATGAGTACACCATTACCGTCTCCGCCTCGTCGTGATGAAGTACCCACCAAGAATCCTCCACCAACCCCGCCTTCAACATCTCAACCTTCACCAACTACACCTTCACCACCCAAACCCAATATTCCTTATCCTTCACGACTAGACAAGGCTAAATAGCTCACTAAGGATGACACTCAAGTGTCGAATTATTTGAAGATGATCTCTCAAATGAATTTCAACATTAGCCTTGTTGAAGCACTTGTCCACATGCCGAAATTTGTCAAAGCATTCAAGGAACTGCTTAACAAGAAGGAGAAGCTGATTGAGCTCGCCAACACACGCTTAAAAGAAAACTGTTCTGCAGTTACACTTAAAGAACTTCCGGAAAAACTTGGAGATCCCGGTCGTTTTGTGTTGCCTTGCATTTTTAACAAAACCGAAGAATTTACTTCCCTAGCTGATCTCGGGGCCAGTATAAATTTGATGCCATTAAGTGTTTGGAAAACACTATCATTACCCGACCTTACTCTAACAAAGATGACCCTTGAGCTTGCAAATCGCACTCTCGCTTACCCCGTTGGTATTGCCGAAGATGTGTTCATTAAAGTTGACACCTTCACTTTTCCGGTCGACTTTGTTGTTGTTGATTATGAAATGGACCCACGTATTCCTTTAATACTTGGTCGGCCATTCTTGAGAACCGGACGAGCTTTAGTTGATGTTGCCGAAGGTGAATTAATTTTAAGGGTCGGGAATGAACAACAAGTGTTCAAAATGGGGAAGCTTACAAGCAAATCCTTTGGAGGCCGAGAATCAGCGAATATGATTAATGTGCTCGATGATTTTGTCATCTACAACAATCCTCTATTCGAATCTTGCAATGATAATCCACTTTTTCAAGATGATGTGGATGATTCTCTCCCCAATTTGGAACCTTCACCCATTTATGATTCTCCACCGATCTTTGATGCTTATGATGATGATTCTAGCTCAGATTCGGATGATTACGATGATTTTTCTTCCGAGTATCCCGACATGCCCACATATGATGATTTTGATGAGGCCGATACTCTTTCGAGTGATTCTTCTCATGATGAAGATCCTCCGCCATCCATGCTTAATCCTACTTTGGATGACTACTCATTTGAGGAAGACTTCTCTACTTTTCTTAATACATACTTCCCGCATGAGAGTGATGCTCCTCCTTTAGACTTTGATGATTATGGTCTTGATCCTACTTTGGATTTGAAGAAAATTCTTTCAAAGGAGAAGCAACCGGACGACACCAACATCCGCAACACGTATGATTTAACACCTCTTTGTCCACCTTCTGAGGACGAGGTCGTGCATCTTCTTCGCGGATCTTCTTCACATTCTGCTGAGCCTGAGTGCTATTTTCCCCTAAAGGGAATGGTGTTCGACCCTGGTATCGATATTCTTCAGCCATCTCAGTATCCGTCTGATGAAATAAAAGGAAAGATTTTTGGACCTATTGAAGATATGCTTGCACCTCACCATACTTTCTCCCACCGTGCTCCATCTTTGCTTAAGGGAACCTTGCCTACTCTTCTTTGGCTTGCCTTGTTCGCCTTAAGCTTGTGCTATTTGATGGACGAAAACTATGTCTTTGATCCCGGTGGATTTCTTTCGTGCTGCTTCCTATGCTAATCAAGGTCGAGTCAGGCTCACGACTCGGTGAACAAAAATCAAGCGCTTCTTGGGAGGCAACCCATGTATCTATCTTTTAGCTATCTTTATCATAAGTGTAGGGGAGACCCGTTGGTGTTTGCTATTTCCTCTCTTCTAATATTCAGGGATTCGAGTGCTCATTGATCCACTCTTGATGATTTTTGACGACCCGTGATTTCGTGTTTCCTTCTTCCCGGTTCTATCCTAAACTCTTTTCGATTCACTATTTTATATTTTCCAATATTAAAATAGGAATCTCGTTAGTTGTCTTTTCCTTAGCGAGATTTAAACAACGTGCACAATGTCCTAAGTGTAGGGGAGTTTACTCCCACATGCTTAAACATTGAGGACAATGTTTATATTAAGTGTAGGGGGACTTCTATCGAAGTTAAGTGGTCTTTTCCTTGTATTTGTCCTCATTTTAACCGGAAAATCAGTTTTTTCAAAAATTTTGATATTTTGGCCTATTAGTTTTGCTTTTGTATAGTTATTTTCTTTCTTTGCTAGAATAATTTTTAATAAAGTGGTTTTAATTTTCAAACGTTGTGAATCTTTTGACTCAACCCGAGTTTACTTATCTAAGTTTACTCTAGCTAGTATCCTTAACGTGTTTAAGTCAAGTTTTGCTAGGCTTTTATATAGGGAGCTATAAAACGCGAAAGTCTTAACTCTCACGGGTTAAGAACAAGAACTTTTCGCAAGTTCCTATAATTAATCCTAGAGAGTCGTTTATCAAGGGAACTTTAAAATGAGATTTTTAATCTTGAAAAAGTCGAAGAATTTGCAAGATCCTATAGATGACTTGAAAACCCAAAACTTTGATTTAATAGGCTAAGCATCCACGAGTCTCATTCCTTGAGATTTTAAACTGTGGAGAACGAGAGATGATAGAGTCAATTATAAGTTTGGTATTCTTTCGTGAATTTATGTGAGTTAATTATAAGCCTATTCTCCCATCGCTTGCTAATAAATTTATCTGCAATAAAAAAGGTTGTACGATTTGAAAAGTTACTTAGCTTCTAGCCCAAGATTGTTTAAAAGTTGCTCGGTATGGATTAGAGTTCATAGCCAAGGCATAACTTATTGAAGCGGGATGCAAAGATTGGCGAGTCCGAAAAGGCCCTAACAAGGCATGAGGGCTACATTTTGTTGCTAAAGATCCAAAAGTGATGTGAACAATCATTTATCGAAAATCAATATGAAGGATCGAGACACACGACGAAAAGAAAATACTCCCCAAAAGTCATGGAGAAGTCTATCCAAAAAGGCCCTGACAAGGTATGAGGATAAATAGAGCCAAGTCCAAAAAGGAGGCGGATCGTTGTATATCAAAGTCCAAAATAAAGATTGGAGAAAAATGAAGAAGTCGTGGTCCAAATATGAAGAATCTCTCAAAACTTCAAGTGAAGAAATTCCTATTATGAAGAGAAGGCCATTATTTCATGAACGTCTCTCAAGATTTGAAGTATGAAGTCGCTGCCAAATATCGGTCCGAGAAAGGTCTCAAATCGCGAAGCAAGTTATGCCAAGATATGAACTTTATGAGGTCCCGAGAAGCAGTTTTAAAAGATTTTGTCCTTTAGCTAACTATTGATTAAATCGTCCCACTTTATTTTCAGCCTAAATAACTATCGAAATAAGTCAACAATGCATCCTCGTGATCATTCAAGACAACAATAAAATATAAGAGATACACCTAGGAATAAGGGAGTCTAAGTGAATAATTGGCCCACATGAGTTCGTGTTAGTTTACTAACTTATAATAATAATGATCTCGTTTTTAAGCTTGGTTTGGAGAAAGTGAAAACTTGAGAATGATGATCATTCATGACATTTTCAAAACCCGAAGGTATGTTTTTGATTTCTTTACTTTGAATGTTTATAATTTTCTCTCTCTTTAATAAAGGCCATCGTGGATTAATTATGATGAAAAGTGTAATCGTGCTTTGTAACTAATGCATTGCATGAGGACATTGCAATGGTCAAGTGTAGGGGATTTGATAGGTGTGTAAACACCCATACTTTTTACCACTTAATTACAATAATAACCGAGCCAAAACGTGTAATTTATGTCATTTATGTTGGAATTATGCGTGGTTTGTGTTTTTGTTGTGATTTAGGACGAAAATGTGGAAAATGGAGAAAACACGGGTATTCACGGGCTTTTATCGAAGAAAAAGACGAAAGACGAAGTCAAGAAGTCAAGAGTGCAAAAAGAACGAAAGTCCAAGACCAATTCTGAAGATTTATCGAAGAAAAAGTCAAAAGACGGAAGTTTACTTAAAGCCGAAGAACTCAAGTCTAATTTATTGGAGAATTACAAGACGAGTTCAAAGAAATCCCGAGACAAAGTCGTTAAAGTCAAAGAATTAAGAAGATTAACAAAGAATTAAGAAGAGCAAGGAATTAATGACGCAGTAAAGGAAAGAAGAAAGAGGGGAGGAAGCTTCCTAAGCACCTCCCTAATCCTCCCCTATAAATAGATTAGATAGGATTTACATTTCTCTTGTTGGCTAATAGTGACAATTAGTTCTTCCAATTTTAATTACCTTGTCGTTTAAATACATGTCATTTACTTAATTGTCAAATTTAAATACTTGTCTTGCACCTTAAATTCCTTTAATTTCAAGTAAGTTTTCTTTTAATTCTTGTCAGTCTTTATTTTTATTGTTTGATCTCCTATCTACCTTTCTTGTTTGATTTTAATCTTTGTGCTTTATTGTTCATGTTTATGTTTTTGTGTTTTTATTAAATTGATTAAGTGGGTTTTGATTATTTTGATTAGTTTTCTTAGTTTGATTGATTTGGATTGTTTGTTTATGATTAGTAGATGTTTATTGATTAGTATTGCTTAATCTCTTGGTTGATTTTGATTATATTTGTTTAGATCTGTAGCTTTTTCCTTGTTCCTTGTTCTTCGATGTTGTTACTGATTCCCAGGTTTATTCCGGATCAAAGAAGGTTGTTCCGAATCAAGGATTTCAGTTGTTTATTCCGCACGAAGATTGTTTGTTGAATATTCCGAATCAAAGGCTTTCATCCGGAATAAGTGACATATTCCGGATCAACACCATATTCCGGATCAGCAACATTCCGAGTAAAGGAGTTCATCCGGAACATTCTTGCATTCCGAATCAAGGTCTTCATCCGGAATATTAAACATTCCGGATCAGTGGACATTCCGGATCAAGGAGATATTCCGGATCAAGGAGTTTTATTCGGAATATTTAATTATTCCGGATCAAGGTCTTCATCCGGAATCTTCAACATTCCGGATCAAGGGAATTCATTCGGAAAATATTCCGGATCAGCAACATTCCGGATCAAGCTTAAGTATTCTGAATCAAGACTTTATTCCGGATAAGTGACATATTCCGGATAAAGGATTTATTCCGGATCAAGGGTTTTGGCTAATATTCCGAGTGAAGAAGAATCATTCCGAACGAAGGTGACATTCCGGATGAGCTGTTTTCAGGTTCTTTTTAGTTTATGTTTTTAATCTTTAATTTTCAAGCTTTACTTTTCCCGCCTTTTTACTTAGTTGCACTTTAAGTTTATTTGCCTTAGATTTATTTTAGCCTTGCCTTATTTTTAAGTTTTAGTTGCGTATTTAAGTTTGCCTTAGATAGTTTTAAGTTTGCGTTATTTACTTTAATTGCTATTTACTTTTCGTCACGCTTTTAAATTCTCGCCATTTATTTTAAATTAGAGTTAGATTTTATTTACCAGCCCTTTTCATTTACGTCTTGCACTTTTTAATTACTACAACGACACAACTATTTGTTTCACCAAAGAACGACTGAGTCGCATAGTTAACCAGGATCAATTCGATAAGACATACGACAAAGAACATCAACGAATCTTTTTACCCGGCTAAAAGCCTTGTATCAATATCTCTACCGATGATCCGAATTTGAGTACGCCGTCCATCGAAAATCCTCCGGATATTGAGCTTAAGGATCTTCCGTATCATCTCGAGTATGTATTCCTTGAAGACAACAAGAAGTTACTGGTCATTATCGCTAAGGACTTGAAAGAAGAAGAAAAATCCCGACTTATCGCCGTGCTGAAGAATCATACGAAAGCGCTTGCTTGGAATATCTCCGATATTCGTGGAATTGATCCTCACTTTTGCACACATAAAATTCTCATGGAGGACGACTTTAAACCCACTATTCAAAGCCAAAGAAGGGTGAATCCTAAGATCCATGACGTAATCAAAAAAGAGGTTATCAAACTTCTTGATGCGGGAATGATCTATCCTATCTCGGATTCACCATGGGTTAGTCCCGTTCATTATGTGCCTAAGAAAGGCGGAATCACCGTTGTTCCCAATGAAAACAACGAGTTGATTCCTACTCGTCTCGTTACAGGGTGGAGAGTTTGTATAGACTACCGCAAACTCAATGATGCTACGAGAAAGGATCATTTTCCCCTTCCTTTCATGGACCAAATGCTTGAACGTCTAGCGGGTAATGATTATTACTGCTTCTTAGACGGTTTCTCGGGTTATTTTCAAATACCCATCGATCCTAAAGACCAAGAAAAAACCACATTCACTTATCCCTACGACACATTTGCTTATAAAAGAATGCCTTTTGGCTTATGCAATGCTCCAGGGACATTCTAAAGGTGCATGATGGCTATCTTCCATGACATGGTTGAAGAAACCATGGAAGTCTTCATGGATGATTTCTCGGTCTATGGTGATTCCTTCTCTACGTGCCTAGCTAATTTGGAACTTATGCTTAAGCGGTGTGAAGACACTCGCCTTGTTCTAGATTGGGAAAAATGCCATTTCATGGTGAAAGAAGGCATTGTGCTAGGACACAAAATCTCAAAAGCCGGTCTTGAAGTCGACCGTGCTAAAGTGAATGTCATAGCTAAATTACCTCCACCTTCAACCGTGTAGGGTGTGAGAAGTTTTCTGGGTCATGCGGGCTTCTATCGTCGTTTCATTCAGGATTTCTCTAAAATCGCTCGCCCGATGACCCACCTCTTGGAAAAAGATACTCCTATCATCTTTTCCAAAGAGTGTCTTGACACCTTCAATCTTCTTAAGGACAAGCTAACTAAGGCACCGATCTTGGTCACCCCTAATTGGGAGCTACCTTTTGAATTGATGTGTGACGCTAGCGACTTTGCTATTGGAGCGGTTTTGGGCCAAAGAGTGAACAAACACTTCCAACCAATCCACTATGCTAGCAAGACAATGACGGGGGCTCAATTGCATTATACCACTACCGAAAAAGAGCTTTTAGCTGTAGTGTATGCTTTTGAAAAATTCCGCCCCTATCTTGTTCTTTCTACCACCATCGTGTATACCGATCATTCCGCGTTGAAGTACTTGTTGACTAAGCAAGATTCTAAGCCAATACTTCTTCGTTGGGTTTTGCTCCTTCAGGAATTTAAAATCGAAATTCGTGACAAAAAGGGAGCCGAAAACCTAGTAGCGGATCATCTGAGTAGACTTGAGGATCCTTACCAAGGGGATCATCCGAATCAAGAGATCAATGACTCTTTTCCCCTTAAGACCTTAATGTCTATTCATTCCAATCTTGATGACACCCCGTGGTTGGCGGACTTTGCAAACTACTTAGCGGGTGTTATTCTCATCAAAGGGTTAACATCCCAACAAAAGAAGACGTTCTTTAAAGATGTTAAGACTTACTTCTGGGATGACGCTTATCTCTTCAAACAATGTGCTGATCTAATCATTCGTCGATGTGTTGATGGACCGGCAGCTTTAAAAATCCTCGATGCTTGCCCTAAAGGACCCACCGGTGGTCACTTTGGTCCCAACTATGCCGCGAAGAAAGTATTCGACTCTAGATTCTATTGGCCCACCATTTACCGTGACGCTCACGATATGGTTAAGCATTGTGATGATTGCCAACGCCAAGGAAAGATCACACATAAAGATGAGATGCCTCAAAATTTCATACAAGAATGTGAAATCTTTGATGTATGGGGTATCGACTTTATGGGGCCATTTCCATCATCTAAAGGGAACAAGTACATCCTCGTAGCCGTTGACTACGTTTCTAAATGGGTTGAAGCTAAGGCTCTCCCCACGAACGATGCGAGGGTGGTTGTGAACTTTTTGAAGCAGCTGTTTGCTCGATTCGGTGTTCCTCGTGCTATAATCAGTGACCGCGGGACTCATTTTTGCAATGATCAATTTGCTAGAGTCATGGCTAAGTATGGTGTCAATCACTGTCTTTCCACCGCCTATCATCCCCAAACCAATGGTCAAGCCGAGATTTCCAACCGTGGATTGAAGCGAATTCTGGAACGTACTATGGGAGAGCATCGTGCCGCGTGGGCCGACAAGTTAGATGACGCTCTGTGGGCTTTCTGTACCGCCTATAAGACATCGATTGGTTGTACACCTTATCGTCTTGTGTACGGGAAAGCATGCCACCTCCCTATCGAGCTGGAACATAAGGCATACTGGGCCTTGAAGTGGGCTAACTTCGATATCAACAAAGCCGGTGATTTTCGTAAGATTTAACTCAACGAGCTTAATGAACTGAGGAATGAAGCTTACGAGAACTCATTGATCTACAAAGAGAAGACCAAGATCATCCATGATGCAAGAATTAAGAACCGAGAGTTCCACGTTGGTGATCAAGTCTTACTTTTTAACTCTCGGTTGAAGATCTTCTCGGGCAAGTTGAAGAGCCGCTGGTCTGGTCCATTAACCGTCGCAAAAAGTCTTCCCATATGGCACCATTTAGCTTTCTCATCCAAATGGGCCCAATTTTAAGGTGAATGGCCAGCGTTTGAAGCTGTACTTTGGTGAGGACATCTCTCATGAGATGATTCCATCCCTCACCACGTTTCCCATAAACTAGTTTTGGGTCAAGTCAGGCCCGTGACTCGGTTATCAAAAACAAGCGCTTCTCGGGAGGCAACCCATGATCTATCCTTTACTGCTTTCATAATAAGTGTAGGGGGAGCCCCGTATGTCTTGGTTGTCTTGTTTCTTATTTTGTGCAGGGATTCAAGCTTCAAAGAGCACCTCGATGACGTTTGACAAACCGTGATCCCGTGTACCCGTCTTCCTGGTTCTATCCTAAACTATCGTGATTCAATATTTCATATTTTATATGTTCACATTGAAATCACTATAGTTGTCCTTTCCTTAGCAAGATTTAAACATAGTGCACAATGTCATAAGTGTAGCGGAGTTTACTCCCACATGCTTAAACATTGAGGACAATGTTTATATCAAGTGTAGGGGGACTTCTATCGATGTAAGTGGTCTTTTCCATAAATTTGCCCTCATTTTAACCGAAAAACTTGATTTTTCGACATTTTTCAAAATTTTTAATCTATTTTGGCCTATTAGTTTTTCCTTTGTTCTAGAATAAATTTTCAATAAAGTGGTTTTAAATTTTTCAAAGTCGTGAATATTTTGACTTAACCCGAGTTTACTTATCTAAGTTTACTCTAGCTAGTATCCTTAACGTGTTTAAGTCAAGTTTTGCTAGGCTTTTATATAGGGAGCTTTAAAACGCGAAAGTCTTAACTCTCACGGGTTAAGAACAAGAACTTTTCGCAAGTTCCTATAATTGATCCTAGAGAGTTGTTTATCAACGAAACTTTAAAATGCGATTTCTGAACTTGAAAAAGTCTAAGAATTTGCAAGATCCTATAGATAACTCGAAAACCCAAAACTTTGATTTAATTGGCTAAGCATCCACGAGTCTCATTCCTTGAGATTTTAAACTGTGGAGGACGAGAGATGATAGAGTCAATTATAAGTTTGGTATTCTTTCATGAATTTATGTGAGTTAATTATGAGCCTATTCTTCCATTGCATGTTAATAAATTTATCTGCAATAAATAAGGTTGTACGATTTGAAAAGTTACTTAGCTTCTAGCCCAAGATCGTTTAAAAGTTGCTCGGTATTAATTAGAGTTCATAGCCAAGGCATAACTTATTGAAGCGGGATGCGAAGATTGGCGAGTCCGAAAAGGCCCTAACAAGGCATGAGGGCTACATTTTGTTGCTAAAGATCCAAAAGAGATGTGAAGAATCATTTATCGAAAATCAATGTGAAGGATCGAGACACACGACGAAAAGAAAATACTCCCCAAAAGATCATGGAGAAGTCTATCCGAAAAGACCCTAGCAAGGTATGAGGATAATTAGATCCAAGTCCTAAAAGGAGACGGATCGTTGTATATCAAAGTCCAAAATAAAGATTGGAGAAAAATGAAGAAGTCGTGGTCCAAATATGAAGAATCTCTCAAAAAGTTCAAGTGAATAAATTCCTATTATGAAGAGAAGACCATTATTTCATGAACGTCTCTCAAGATTCGAAGTATGAAGTCGCTGCCAAATATCGGTCCGAGAAAGGTCTCAAATCGTGAAGCGAGTTATGCCAAGATATGAACTTTAAGAGGTCCCGAGAAGCAGTTTTATAAGATTTTGTCCTTTAGCTAACTATTGATTAAATCTTTCACTTTATTTTCGGCCTAATAACTATCGAAATAAGTCAAACAATGCATCCTCGTGATCATTCAAGACAAAATTAAAATATAAGAGATACACCTAGGAATAAGGGAGTCTAAGTAAATAATTAGCCCACATGAATTCGTGTTAGTTTGCTAACTTATAATAACAATGATCTCGTTTTTAAGCTTGGTATGGGGAGCGTGAAACATGAGGATGATAAACGTTCATGGCAGCCAAAACCCAATGTAAGTCTTTGATTTCTTTACTGGTTTCTATCTTTTCCTTAAATGTTTAGTATTTAATAAAGGCAAAGGTGGGTTATTTATGATGGAAAATGTAAAACATGCTTTAAAATTAATGCATTGCATGAGGGCATTGCAATGGTTAAGTGTAGGGGATTTAATAAGTGTGAAAACACTTATCCTTTTACCACTTATTTCCAATAATAACATGACCAAAACGTGTATTTTATGTCGTAAAAGTCGGAATATGCGTGGTTTGTGTTTTTATTGTGTTTTAGGACCAAAAGATGAAAAAGGAAGAAAACACGGGCTTTCACGGGCTTTAATCGAAGAAAACGAGAAAAGACGAAGTCAAGAGATCAAGAGTGCTTAAAGAACGGATGTGCAAGACCTATTCTGAAGATTTATCGAAGAAAAAGTCTAAAGACGGAAGTTTAATGAAGTCGAAGAACTCAAGTCTAAATTAAAGAAGAAAATTATTAAGACAAAGTTCAAATCTCGAGACGATGTCGAGTAAAGACAAAGAATTAAATCGAGTCGTGAAGAAAAGAAAGAAGGAAGCACACCACACATGCACTTCCCACTTAGCCTATAAATACCCTCCTAATCACATTAGGAGGGTGGTTGGCTAGTTTTAGTTTTCATTTTCCTTTCTAGTTTTTAGAGAGAGAAAGTTCCCAACTTTCTCTCACTAAGTTTTTCATCTTTCTTTCTTTTAATCTTTCAAGTTTAAGCTTTGTGTATTTGGATTTCATCAATCAAGTTAAAAGTTAAGCTTTTGTTCATTAATCTTTTTATTCATTTCTTGATTTACTTCAGTTCTTGATCCGAAAAACATTCTTCATACGGATTGATTTTCTTTCTTGATTTACTTTACTACATAAGCTTCATACGGATTAGGCTATAAGCTCTTTGTGCTTATTGGCTTATTTCACGTTTTAGCTATTTGCTTTTCGGATTCTCATAAGGTTTAATCTTTTCAAAAGTTTCTTTTATTAAGTTAATGATTTTTCTTGTTTAAAAGTTGTTGAATTTTAGCTTATTAAGTTGTTTAAGATTCGGTTAAGGTAGCTTATTGTATGTGCTTATTGAAATTTTAGCTTACCATCATTTTCGGATTGTTTCATGATCCATCGCAATATTGGGGACTACATCATTCCGACGGTTACCTGTTTGTATCGCAATAACCCATAGAGGGTTTTACTTTGCGATAGCTTGGCACTTACCCCTTATTCCGATCTGGGATTGCGATCGCTCATTGCGATCGCATATTCCGACGGGTGATAAGGGTACTTTGAATCGAAACTCTGCCAAAATTTTGTCAGCTACATTCCGATAGGTTGGTCATATTTCGATAGATGCACATTGCGACAAAAGTGTTTACTCGCATTCCGATCTGAACTTTGCGACAGAACCATATTCCGACAGAATTGACTTTGACATTTCGATGGGTATTTAGATTAACATTCCGACAGCTTTACATTTGATTATTCTGATGGCTTTCATTTTGATACATTCCGATAGAACATGTTTTTAAGTGTTTATCTAAATAACTTTAGTTTAACTTTTAAAAGCTTTAATTTACTCAACGACATTTTCATACTTGCTTTTAGTTTAAAATAGATAATCAAACCAACCATTTATTATTCCACCAAGAACAATTGAGTCGCACTTTCTACCAATAATCAATTCGAAGAGATTCGGACGATAAGATTTTATACTTGGTGTAAAAGCCTTGTATTATGACACAAATGTCATGACAATATCTCATCAATGCAGGAGTCTAGTTAAGTAGTTAACAGTCCTACCTCTTACCCAAGATAAACAAATAACACAAACAAATCAACATATAGGTTCATAGTATCACTTATTGAAACAAACAGAAAAATAAACTAAGAAGAAACGGGGATCTCCTTCTAAATTTATTCCTACGCGACTCCAATCCTAGCCACATATGTTCTCACGCTTAACCACTTTATCACCTGAAAGAGACACTAAAACACGTCAACATAATGTTGGTGAGAGTCATAGGTTTAGACTCCAACCGAAAATATATTATAATAAGCTGTAAACAACCATAAATAACTAAACATATGGACAATGTGCTACAAGTATGCATTAACAACTAACATTCAAGATCAATCATTCCAAACCAAATACAAGGCTTCCAGCCTTACCAAACACCATGGTACCATAGGCGCCAATACACCTATGTACCAATCCCAAGGCCCCGCCTTGTCATTATCCATTGGTCCCATAGATGCTCACACATCTATGTACCTCTCCAAGGCCCCTTCCTTGTCAACATCCCCTTGGTACCAAGTCAAACCACAATAACTGAGATGGTACGTGTCCCCCAATCTAAATCATAAACACAATCAAGAATCACATAGCAGTTAATCACATAAGTGCACACACAAGTCCATCACAAACCATAAAAACATTTACAGCATTAGTTACAAAACCATACAGTGTCTCTTCCATCCCATCTGGAAATGAAAATCATTAAAAAATATGGGACTATGAAACTCACCTGATTGAGCTTCTCCAAAAGTCCGCGCACTAGCAAAAAGCTAACAAACAAAAGCACACAATCAAAACATGAACCAAACACTAAGATGGCTCATCAACCTATGATGGACATCTAACCTTCTCCCATATATATACCTCATTTATATGCTCTAAGCATCTCATTACACCCCTCTATAAAGCCCTTAACTTAGTTTACTTCATAACATGTCTCGTTAACATTTTACCCAAAACACTATCGCTTTTTAGGTCTCCAAACTATAAGCCAAACGCCCACCTAACCATACCCATGATCTCTGTAACGGAAACCCTATGCCCTTACATATGTTAGCTAACTCCTCCCTTTTTCCCCAACCTTAAAGCTGTTGATCCCAAACTTAGATCGATTTAGCTTTATGTATACAAGATTAGATCAAGTAATACACTTAGAGAAACTTTTGTATATGTATATGACAATCTAAGTGTTATGCGGAATTAACACTTAAACAAGAACACACAAGATGTAAACAAACTTTCACTTTGATTAATGATATCAAACTTGCTTACAATGAAAGTGTTTAACGTATGAAAACTTATATTGAACAACAACCTAAAGGTCTTCCTTTATAGGCATAAGAAGCCTTGTACAATAATCTACGTATCAACTATTCTAGGTAAAGATAAATATAGAAAATTCATTGTTGTTCCTATCTTTACTAGAAGTAATCTAGAATATAATAAACGTGTAGATCATATCCTTCCATCGGTGATTGTCTTCAATGTGTCAACGCTTGACTTCTTCTTGTCAACGCTTGATCTGTCAGCATTTGTTTTACTCCTGTCAACGCTTGTTTTACTCTTGTCAGCGCTCAAGTAGACTGGCTATGATTTATTCCCAATAATCCTCCCCTAAACTTCATATCTACTCTAGTAATCAAGTTTCTTAATAAACATTAAGGACTAGGAGGAATCTTACAAACCTTCTCATATTGGTAATAAATAAATCTGAACAAATCTTTGGCCCACATAACTTAAATAATCAATTTCCAGCTGTGTGTTCTTCATCTTCTCCAAGACTTCCTTGGACATGAAATACTGACCATCTACAAGTAGATACTCAACAAACTTTGTAGAACTCAAATAATAAACACCAGCAGCTGAATACAATCTCCATTGAAGACCACTGAGATCATCTTCAAGATCCTTCCAAATAGCAGGATCTTCATCTCTTGGTCCACACATTCTCTAGAATGTTGACCACAGTTTTATTCCATTGACTGAAGTTGGTGCTTCAGTCTCATACTTAGCCTCTAACAACCTCTATAGATCCACCAAGTCTTCTCTATCAAAACTTGCAAACAAAGATATAAGGGTGGTAAAAGTGTGAACCTCTTTTCCATACCTGCCAATCTTCCAAAACCCACATTCATCTTCTTCATAGCTTATAATAGGGTTTTTGGAATCAAGTGATAACACTTGTACCATGTCTGAAGCTTCTAATGGTGAGAGCTTGAGGCTCTTTCTTATGACAGCTTCACTTGGATGTAATGGATCCATATCTTTGGGAAACTCAAGAGAGACTCCCCTTTTCACTGGTCTGGGAACAAACATTGCCTTCTTAAGCTCCATTTCCTCTGCAAGTTCTTCTTTTCTTTCATCAAAAAGAAGTCTTAGAGTTTTTTCTTCCTACACTCTAACCCAAATGGGATAAGCTCTGCACTCCAACTCTTCAAATTTCAATCCAATCAACTTCTTATAAGTCCACCCTGTTCCATGACATCTGAGCAGCATGCAGTATAACTCCCTTCTATCCCTTTTCAAATTTGAGAGAATATTGCTTGCTTTGTGTTTCAGAATTACCTTGCAATCCTTTTTTACTCATTGAAGAATCTCCAAACCCCATATCTGATCTGAAATGGTCAAATATGGATTCTCCATACACCTATCTTCCCAAGCATGGTACATATGAACAACTTCTGGCATATCAAAATCAACCTACAATTTCAGCTCATTCAACTTCTCTTTTGCCAATTCATCACCATACTCAAGCCTTTCTGGTTGTTCTATGATCATAAGACTTGAGTCTGAACTGGCTTCATCACTTTCTTCTTGCTATTCTGAAGTGACAACAAAAGGTGATTCACCCACCTCCTTTCTTTCTTGTTCCACAATTTGTGCAGCCAACTTTCTATCAAACTCAACTTGTGCTGCATTCTTTGGAACAACTTCTTCTACCATAATACCCTTACCCTTATCTAATGGATCAACTGTTGGTAAGGTAGATGGTAATACCTGTGAAGAAACCTCTTTGATGATGGATGATGACTGGAATACATCAACCTCATTTGCAGGTCTGTCAACGCTCAATTTTGCTTTGTCAGCGCCCAAGATACTCATGTCAGCGTTCAAATCTGTCGTGTCAATGCTCAAATTACCTGTCTCAGCGCCTCTCAAAACCTGTCTGTTTCTTCAAACTTGTTAGGGCCTCAGCAACATCCAAAGATTGACCATCATGAGAGCCCTTATCACTCACATTTATTTGTTCATCCTCCCCTTTGGAAGATTCCTCCATCCCTCTCCTTGTGCTAGAATTCTCCAAGATAACAATCCTCTCCCTCAATTGCTTGAGTTCAAGGCCTTGTGTACTGACAATATGTACCAAGTCTGCATTTTGCTTTTGCAAGCTTATGCAGACAGCCGTCAATTCCATCAGGGTCATTGGTTCCAATCCGCCCTCTTCTAAAATGGGTATTTGATCTCCCAAGTTAGATTCATTGGGCATGGATAAGGTCTTAATTATAGTAGGACTGTCTTGACCAGCTTCTAAGCCAGAACCAATAGTCCCAGCCTCATCCATAACACCAACCACACTTGTGGTGGTGGTTCTCTCTGCTACATGGCTAGGACCACTAGAGGAGAACACTCCAGTAGTCCTTTGGCGTTATTGTAACCTATATTGTGTTGGGGGAGAAGAAGATGTGGATTGGGTGGATGTTGGTTGGTTAAGGGGTGTTTGGGTCCGTGAAGGATTTGTGTCAACGTTTGGAATAGGCATGTCAACGCCAACATTTAATGTGTCAGCGTCGAAGGGTTCTTGGTCAATTTGCATATGTTGTGGGGAGGGTAACGGTTCAGGTATTGGGTCAATTTGGGGTTGAGGGTCTGGTTGGGGTTGTGCTGCTTCAATGACAGCAATCATATCAGGGGTGAGAGGTAGGTCACGATGTGGGGGTGAGTTCATCTTCATAAAAATTGCTTTCTTTTGCACAGGAATCTCATAAAAATCATCATGATCCCTTGTGCAGTAACCTTAGACATCAAAAACCATTTGTAAAAATCTGGGATAAGCTAAAGTCATTTTGTTCCCTTTATTTTTACACATGCCCTCAAAAATCATTTTGGAATAATTAAACTTTTGCCTAGTAGCAATGCACACAATAGCACTAGAAATAGATCTATTGATCTCATTATGTGCAGTGCACTTGGGACTCAAACATTGTAAGAGGACATGTATTAGGTACTTCCAGGCTGGGGAAAATTCCTGTTTATGATATTTATTTAAAGTTCCTTCAGCAGGAAAATGATAACCCAAAGCCCTTATTCCTTGTTCTATTTCACTAATGGGGAGGGTGGTTATACCATCAGCATCATCAAGATGCAAAGCTTGGCGTACCAAAGCTTCAGTAACCAACCATGTGCGCCCATGAACAATAGAAGATAATGTAGTCACTCTATTAACTGTTGAGGAACTGACATTGTTCCAAAACTGTTTAATATGTGTGACAGGAATGAGTGGAGCATGAGAAAGAGCATACCTAAAGGGGGATGCGTTCAAATACGCCACCATTTGTGTGTATTGGGGAAACAGAGTATCATCAGCTTCAAGATATGCTACCATGTTGTGTTGACTTCTGAACCCCAATTCCAAGTCACTTGGTTTAAACTTTGGTGCCATTGTTGAAAGCTATTTTAAATGAATGAAAAAGATGAAGTTTATAGGAGAAAATTGTGTTAGACAAGAATAATAGGTACCTTGTTTAAAATAGGAGCCAAATATATAGGAGAAGAAAATGCATGTGACTGGCCCAAAATAGGCAAGTATTTTTAAAATGCAATCATGAAAATATTGAAAAAGAATAAGTTTATCTCATGCATTAAATGAAAGTTATCAGCTCCCAAAATTACGGCCTAAAAATATGTCAAAAAGTAACAACTGGGTAGGTCCCATGGAGTGTCAACGGTCAAAAATAACCTATCAACGCCCAACGGCTATATTCTTGTCAACGTATGCCAAAGCCATGTCAGTGTCTAAATTGGTCACAACAACGCTTGGAAAAATACTTGTCAGCGTCCAAAAATAAAAATGTTTAAAAATGAAAAATGACCTTAACAAAGTAATTTATCCTAGAGAAGATAAAAAGTTGATAATTATTATAGGGCGGCAAGCACTGTCCAGTTATGCACACTTGCTTATGCAAGATAGACATAACAGTCCTCTAGTGTCCCTTGCTAACCAAAACTCTTAACAACTAAGTTACCTTATAAAATCCCTTGTTACTCCCAGGTAAAACCCATGATAAAATCATTCCCAAGTCTCCCAACAGACCACAACCAATTCTAGGCCAAAAATGTCTTGGCAGCATGCATAGTATATCAACTTTGCATGCTATAGTACCTCATGATTTAGTAAAACTAACTCATACTCACCTGTGGACACAATCTAGAATTGTGATAAGAGTATCATATGGATACCCAAACATCCTAAAGGTTCCTAAAACCTCCCCTTAAATTGTGATACATATGTTGCTAAAAATATGCATGAACATAAAAAATTTATGTCAAGATAGGAATTAAAAATTCCAACCATCATCCATAAATAAAAACATGTCCAAATGCTTCTCCAATGACCCATAAGCAACTCAGTATCCAATGGTATAATGCTAACACCACCTGCACATTTAGATTGAAAACCATAAAACTAACATTGTTGCTGACAACGCCCCGATAACACTTGTCAGCGTTAAGAAAAGCTTTGTCAGCGTTAGACAAATATATTGTTGACAACATCACAAAAACACTTATCAACGTTCAAGCAACCTTTTTCAGTGTTAGAAAAATAGAGTGGAAAATCTAAATCCTCAAAAAGACCAATAACAATGTATTATCCTGTACATACTTTTACAAAAAGACTCCAAAACACATATTATGTGAGATTGATCATTCTAATACTTGTTACCAAGTATTGAAACCTTCCAACATCAAAAGGTTTAGTTAGTAAATCTGACACATTTTCTTTTGTGTCAACCCTATCAGGTTGTATTAAACCCTTTTCAAAACAATCTCTTATAAAATGGTGTCTAATTTCCATGTGTTTAGTTTTAGAATGATGTACAGGATTCTTAACAATGCATAATGTGATGTTATTGTCAACAAATATCTTGGTATGCATGAAATTGTACCCATAGTCCAACAGCTGGTTCTGAATCCACAAAACTTGTCCACAACAAGAAGCTGCAACCACATACTCTGCTTCAGTTGTAGAATTAGCCACCACTGTTTGTTTCTTGCATTGCCAAGATATCAACCTGCTCCCAAGAAATTGACATCTACCAGTTGTGGATTTTCTATCAAACTTATCACCTCCATAGTCACTGTCTTAATAAGCAATAAGCTCCAAAGGGGAATCTTTTGGATACCACAAGCCAAGACTGGGATAAAATCTTAGGTACCTAAAGATCCTTTTAACAGCATAAAGGTGACATTCTTTGGGAGTCACTTGATGGCGTGCACAAGCACACACAGCAAACATGATGTCAGGTCTGGAGGCTGTGAGATACATCATTGATCCAATCATTGATCTATAGTGCCTGACATCCACATCTTTCCCATCTCCAATCTTTCCCCAGGGGTGTTCTCTATCCATAGGAGTAGTAGCCCTCTTTTCATGTGGAGAAAAGCCAAACTTCTTCAAGATCTCTGCCACATATTTATCCTGGGAGATGAAGATACCATCTTCTTTCTGCTGAACTTGTAACCCTAGAAAGAAGTTCATCTCCCCCATATCACTCATCTTGAATTTGTCTGTCATAAGCTTGGAAAAATCCTCACTCATCTTTGGATCTGTGGATCCAAAAATGATGTCATCAACATAGACCTGAACAAGTAGAACATCCTTACCTTTCTTCTTTGTAAACAGTGTCTGATCTATGGTGCCCCTTTTAAATCCATTGTCCACCAAATAAGTAGACAAAGTACCATACCATGCCCTTGGGGCTTGATGAAGTCCATACATAGCCTTCTTGACTCTATACACCTTGTCTGGATTCTCTGGATCCTCAAAACCAGGAGGCTGCATCACATATACCTCCTTAACAATTGTTCCATAGAGGAAGGCACTCTTGACATCCATTTGATAGACAGTGAAGCCCATGCAGGATGCATAGGCTAGAAAGATCCTTATAGCTTCAATCCTTGCAACTGGTGCAAAGACCTCCTCATAGTCTATCCCCTCCTCTTGTGTATATCCTTGAGCCACTAATCTTGCCTTGTTTCTGACCACAATACCTCTTTCATCTCTCTTGTTTCTTAGAACCCATCTTGTCCCTATAGGTCTAACATATCTGGGACAATTAACCAGCTCCCAAACATCCTGAATTACAAATTGGTGAAGCTCATCCTGCATTGCTTCCACCCAACTTGGTTCTTTGAGAGCATCAAATATCTTCTTGGGTTCCTGTTGTGACAGAAAACAGGCAAACAAACATGCTTGCAAGGGGTATCAACCTTCTTGTGAATATTGGCAATAAATCCACCAAGACCTTGATGAGATCTTCTAGTCTGAACAGGAGTCATAATATCACCAATGATTTGAGAAGTAGGGTGATCCTTCATAGTAGAAGTGAGAACTCCTCCTTCAAAAAGTCTGTTGTCCTCAATCTCATCCTCCAAGTTGCCAATATCTTCTTCTTCAGACTCTCTTTCATCAACATGAGGATGAACCTCTTCATATAAATTAGAAGGTTCACCCTATTCAAAAGTAGAAGAGAAAATATGCGCAAAAGTGTTGTCAACGCCTGAACCTTGGTTGTCAGCGTTTGGGCTAACAACGCTTGAAATGCTATTGTCAACGTTTGAGCCATCAACGTCTGAATTTGTCCTGTCAGTGCTAGATTTGCCTTTGTCAGCGCCTGAAGGACCATGCATTTTGTTATCTGGTTGTACTTGGGGACCACCATTATCTTTTCCAGCAGCAGCAGCAGCATCAAAAGCATCTGTCCATATGGGAATTGTGACTTACTCTAGTATAGGAGATGACTTTTCTGCTTGTGATCCAACCTTTTCATGAACCTGTGTACCTAAAACATCAACAACTTGTTCTTCCGCAACATTTGAAGTTACCTTCACAATGTCTGGATTAGTGACAAGCATATAATTTAAAGTCCTAGATAAAGGTTCCAAGTTAAACAACCAGTTTGGACCACTTTCAGGATCACTAGGTTTACTCTCTAAAAACCTAACATGTACTCTCTCAAGTATACGTTTTTCCTTTTTAAGATAAACCCTATATCCTTTGCTCTACACTGAATACCCCATGAAATAGCCTTCGTCACCTTTTGCACTAAATTTACCTAAGGCATCACTAGTATCTAAAACAAATAAATGACAACCAAAAGGTCTGAGAAAACCAATATTGGGTTTTCTTCCCCAAAGTAACTCATAAGGTGTTTTGTTCTGTATCTTGTTGACCAATGCTCTATTTTGAACATAGCAAGCTGTATTAACAACCTCAGCACAAAAAGCTATAGGGAAATAAGCATCAGCCAACATAGTCCTGACTGCTTCAATTAGGGTTCTATTTTTCCTCTCAGCAACCCCATTTTGCTGTGGGGTTCTGGCAACACTAAATTGCCTAGTAATCCCTTTCCTGACACAAAAATCATCTAACACTTTATTCCTAAATTCACCACCATTATCACTCCTAAGAATTTTAATTTCATTGCCAGTCTTCTTCTCAATCTGAGTGATAAAGTCAATTAAAGTGTCAGCTGTATCACTCTTCATGGCTAAAAAGAAAGTCCAAGTAAACCTAGAAAAGTCATCTGTGATGACAAAACAATATGATTTACCATTCAAACTTTGTATATTGGTTGGACCAAATAGGTCCATATGAAGCAAGTGAAGTGGTCTAGTACTAGAGTGCACCTGTTTAGACTTAAATGAGACCTTGTGCTGCTTGCCTTTAAGACATGCAACACAAGAGTGGTCATTGTGGAAAGCCTTTTCAGGCAAACCATCAACCAAGCCAAGTCTCACAAGCCTGTTTATATTCTTAAATTTTATGTGCCCTAGTCTCTTGTGCCATAGATTACTTTCATCTACTGAAGCTTTAGCATAAAAACATGACATATTTCTATTCATTCTAATCCCATTCAGATTCACATTATATATGTCTTTATGTCTAGGTGTTCTATAGTCAATATATTTCTCATCAGGGATCTTATAATCCTTGCTTAACACCAAACATTTAGTATCAGTAAACAGAACTTTATTTTTGTTATCACAAACTTGTGATACACTAAAAAGATTGTAATCAAGTTCCTTTACCAAAAATATGTTTTCAAAACGCAAGTTTTTGGTAAGAAGTGTTCCTTTGCCTGTGATAGTACCATATCCGCCTCCAAAGTAAACCTTATCACCATCCTTAATGGGAGTGAAGTTAGTAAGATAATCTTCCTTCCCTGTCATGTGCCTTGAGCATCCACTGTCCCAATATCCATAATCATTGACCTGTTTTGAATGCCCTACACATAAAGAAAACAAGTTAGTTTTCTTTGGGAACCCAAGCCTGAGCAGACTTGGATTCATCTGGTTGTTCAACAAGAACAGACTTGGTTCTCATAACAACCCCTTGTTCATCCTTCTTTGGATGAAATACCCAGTTAACCCCAATAATTTTGTAATGACCTTTGAAATGTAGTTAAATCTGTTGCAGGTCATTGAAATCCCATTATATTAGGGTTTTGATCTTTCTTTGGTCTCCATGTCAAGCTTGAAGAAGCCTTTGACCCCTTACCCTGTGGTTGCAAATATTTAGGTCTGGCCAAGTTTCTGTCAGCGTTGGATTTGGTCTTGTCAACGCTGAAATTACCCTTGTCAGCGTTGAACCTAGGGTTTGCTACAGAAACCCATTGCCTATTAGACCAAGTATTTGTCTTTTGAAATGGTCTTTGTCCATGAGTGTTAGACCCTCTAGTGAAGAATGGGGCAGGTCTAACAACTTGTGGACTTTGCTGCACACAAGGTTTGGGTCTGACAACGTTTGACTTTCTAACAACGTTGACTTTGGAAGCGTTGACACACGTATATGCTAAATGTGAAAAGCTACCACAAGTGTAACAGGCTTTTCTAGACACAACCCTAGGTCTAGATGAGAAGAAGCCTGTTCCATCATTGTTAACTTGGCTCTTAGGTGACCTAGTATTACTATACATCTCTGCATACTTAATGCTAGGTTTTCTAACAGTGTTTGAGCCAAGGTCAACAGCCTTACCAGTGATTGGGTTTGTTACCTTAATGGGGGTTGACTCATTAGGACTTTCACATAACAAGCCACCCTTAACAAATAAGGTAGGGTTGGCTTTCTTCCATTCATTTAAGTCAGTCAACTTCTGTTGATACTCTTCAACTGGGGTAATGACTCTTGGTGGAGGAATGAATTCCTCCTCTTGGAGTTTTGGTAAACCAGTCCAAGATAGGTCCTTTTGTTAGACACCATAGAAGTCACCAGCTGGTGGTGGAACCACAGAGTAGTCTTTCATCCCAATCCCAGTCATGTCCTTAGGATCCCTTTGTTTATTCACACATTCTCCTATGGTTTGTGTGGCCTTATCAAATCTCTGAATTTTAAGGCCAACGTTATCTTTATTCTTAATGGCCTCATCTAACTTAGCCTGAAGCTCACCATTAACCCTTTCCATGATGCTCCTAATATCATTACTAGCATTTAACTCATGTTTTAAGATATTTATTTTATCTTTTAAGTCAAATTCCATTTTCTTGTATTCAGAAACTGTCTTTTCAGTTTGAGTGAGAGCTAGTTGGTAATTAGACAGTTTGCATCTTTCAGTACTCACATCATCTAATAATCTTAACACCTCTTTGTTAAGTTTCTCAGTATTTAACCTACAACCCTTACTACAAAAAGCATCATCGTATACCTCATTATCTGATGAAGAGGAGGAGTGTGCCACGAGAGCATATTAAACATGATCTTCTTCTTCAATCTCAGCCACCAACGCTTTATCCTCTTCCACATCTTTAGCCAAATAGCTCCAATCTCATCCCATACCATCAATTCCTTGAACTGCAACCATGGCCTTAGGATCCTGAGCCTTAACAATTTGGCTTGAGGGTTTGCCAGCATCAGATCTTCTAGGAGATCTGCATTCCCTCATGAAGTGCCCCATACGATGACAGTTGTAGCACTCAACCTTGGATTTATCAAATCCAGCTGTGTCCTTTGCATTGAAGGTCATCTTCTTCTTAAACCTTCTATTCCACCTATTTGCTCTTATACTAGCAAGAGCCATGTTCCACTTAATGTCCATCTCTTCCAAGTGCTGATCACTTATTTGCTCAAGGTCATCGTATGTAATCACTGAACCATTGGGCAAAGAAGCAATATAAGCACATACAATATCCAGATCCAAACCAGCAGGTTTAACTCTTGGTGAGTCACTTTTGTATGTGTCAGCGTCTGAGTATGAGGCGTTGACAGGACATGTTCCAGCGTTGACACATGATGATCCAGTAACTGGATGCATGTAAGAATCCTTCTGATTGAATTGACCTTCACTATGAGAAAAGAAGGCCATGTTACTGTTGGTAGACTTGCTTCCATGCTCCAAGAGAGTTTCATCTTCCAACAGCCTCATTTTGTTGTAGATATCATCAAAAGTAGAACTTTTGTGAGTGTTGTTGGCAAGTATAGATCTTGCCTCAATCTTCCACGCCTCACCAAGACTTTTAAGAAAAGTGGCATTAATGTCAACATCACCAAGTTGTGTTCCCATGAAGGACAATTTGCTTGTAATGTCAAGCAATCTGCTTCTCACACTGCTAAGCTTCTCCTTAGGTTGAGCCTTGAAGACAACATAATCATGCATGAGTTGCTTCTTCTTCTCTTCCTTAGTATCTTCATTGCCACTATATGCAACTTCAAGAGCTGCCCAAAGGTCTTTACCAGATTCATAACCTCTGTATTTATGCTGGTTCTCTTATCCCAAAGAGAGTTTCAGAATATTTAGGGTTTTCATATCAACCCTTTTCTTTGCTATGTCTTCAGCAGCCACAACTCTACCATCCTCTGGCTTTTCTCTCTTATCTGCTTCTGAACATCCAGCAACAGCTGCTCTTCCAGCAATAGCATTAGCAATCTTTTGGGCTTTATTGAATGTGTTTCCATATTAAATAATCTCCCAGAGTGTGTAGTCATAGATCCCTAGATATTGCTCAAAGTTGTATTTCCACAATTGAAAGTTGGCAGCATCAAGCATGGGAATCTTGATGTTTGGTAAAGGCGAGGAGGAGGTGGGTACTTCTAGATTTGACATGATGTTTTTAGGGTTTTTGTGAAAATTAGGGTTTTGGTGATTTTAGGGTTCTTGTGTTCATTAAGATCAAAAGTTCCTCAACAAGCTCTGATACCACTTTTTGATTCCAAACTTAGATCGATTTAGCTTTATGTATACAAGATTAGATCAAGTAATACACTTAGAGAAACTTTTGTATATGTATATGACAATCTAAGTGTTATGTGGAATTAACACTTAAACAAGAACACACAAGATGTAAACAAACTTTCACTTTGATTAATGATATCAAACTTGCTTACAATGAAAGTGTTTAGCGTATGAAAACTTATATTGAACAATAACCTAAAGGTCTTCTTTTATAGACATAAGAAGCCTTGTACAATAATCTACGTATCAACTATTCTAGGTAAAGATAAATATAGAAAATATATTGTTGTTCCTATCTTTACTAGAAGTAATCTAGAATATAATAAACGTGTAGATCATATCCTTCCATCAGTGCTTGTCTTCAATGTGTCAACGCTTGACTTCTTCTTGTCAACGCTTGATCTGTCAGCGTTTGTTTTACTCCTGTCAACGCTTGTTTTACTCTTGTCAGTGCTCAAGTAGACTGGCTATGATTTATTCCCAACAAAAGCAACTGTTAAGGCCCCGATATATATATATATATATATATATATATATATATATATATATATATATATATATATATATATATATATATATATATATATATATATATATATATATATATATATATATATATATATATATATATATATATATATATATATATATATATATATATATATATATATATATACTTCTGCCTATCCGTATATTATCGATTTTGAACATACAAAAAGTTTGTTATGATTAGGGGGCCTTACCCTAACCCATTTGCTTAGCCACCCTTCAGGTCTCTTATTTAATATATAAACCAACACCCATGCTCATTAGAGGGCTCAATTGTACTTCTAAGTACCCCAATCACCTAAAACGTTAAATTAAACCCGACTGATTTCAAAACTGTTTTGACCTCCGACTGTTGTAACCTGTTTTTGACCCACCTCCCAACCTCCAAGTTAGTTCTCGTTTCTTGCATTTGAAAGCCACTTCAATTACCTATTCAGGGATGCTTGGATCGCAAAATAAGAGTTTGTAGAACTCTAGATATGATCAAAACAAGTGACTCAAAAATCTGCCCAGTTTTTAAAAACGAATTTAAACATGATTAAACCCTAATTAACATCACTAATAATCACCAATCATTATCCTAATCATGTTAATTGTTATAAAACCCCTAATTACAGATCTATTAAGAACTCTAATCCATCATATAAATTGATTACATAAAACTTGAAGCCGTAATGCTGTAAAACAAGAAAACTATAAGAATTAAATCAAGATTTTTACCTCAAATCTTCAAGAAAATTATTTTTGATGAATCCCTAAATTAGGGATTGTAAAAATTCGGCCAAAAGGGGAGAAAATTAATGAAAAACTGATTTTTGTGATATAAACATGGTATTTATATGTTTTATTAAAAAGGCTTTTCCAAATTGGGCTCAAGTTGGGTCTTTTGGCCCATTATCCTTTCTTTTTCTTTTCTAGTCGGTTTGAAACCCGATTCATATATATATATATATATATATATATATATATATATATATATATATATATATATATATATATATATATATATATATATATATATATATATATATATATATATATATATATATATATATATATATATATATATATATATATATATATATATATATATATATATATATATATATATATATATATATATATATATATATATATATATATATATATATATATTCTTTTTAAGACTTAGTAATATATTATTAATAATACCTTAAGTTACCTTAATTTATTTCAGCTTCTAAAGCCTCCGAAACCTTAAAACTGTAAAACTAGTCAATTTTACGTGTATAACGAAAAAAACGTAAAATATACAGTTTTAAAAGAAATATTAAATTTTGAAATAAACTTTATAACTAAGTCCTAAATGACTTAAAACCATCCCGAAAAATACTCACATGACTAAACACCTTACCCGAGACCTCTAAATGCTAAACCCCAATTCGTAAAAAAAAATACGACTTACTATAATACTTATACGTATACGTAAAACACCAAAATAACACCATTTCATTTCATAGTCACTAATTTGTGAGCTCATGAACATGAAATAACCGTTCCTCGATTTACTTATGAGTACTTTATACCCATAAACGATATCCACACCAACCTAGTTCATGCAAAATAACATGTAAACACGCAAATCACATAGTCACACATAAATTAACCTTAAAATAAGACCAAGTGACGAACCTCAAAATCACGGTTGTCACATTACTCCTTAGGATCGTCATTATCAATTAGCTGAGGATACTTGCTCCTCATAAATCCTTCCCGTTCCCACGTGAACTCTAGTCCACGGTCCAAATTCCATCTACCCATAACTACGGTATATTACCCTTTTAATCCAACGTCCTAGCTTCACGACCCAAAATCTCTATCGGCTCTTCGATAAAACGAAGACTCGTATCCATACTAATATCATCTAACGGTACTTGCAAGTCGGTTCTTGCTAAGCATTTCTTCAAGTTTGATACATGAAATACGTCATGCACACTACTCAATTCCTCTGGTAATCTCAACCTATACGCCACTAGCCCAATCCTTTCAAGGATTTCAAATGGACCCACAAATCTAGGTGCTAACTTCCCTTTTCTTTCCAAACCGCATCACCCCTTTCCATGGTGAAACCTTTAGCATAACTTTATCTCAAATCTCAACGGCTTACGCCTCTTGTCCGTATAGCTCTCTTGTCGGTTCTTTGTTATTTTCAACCTCTACTTAGTCACTGCCACCACCTCCATAGTTTTTCGATCCACCTCCGGTCCACTATGTTGGTGTCACACCCCACCATGGCGGAATATGGGGCGCGACGTAATGGATATCATCACAACATGGCGTGTCTATAGAGATAACTATATGAATAAGAAATGTCATAAAATGGTGACACGAAACTCATGACAATATCTCAACAAATGCAGGAGTCTAGGTAAGTAGGTAACAGTCCTACCACTTACCCAAGACAAACAATAAACATAAACCTAACAAACATATAGGTGCCAACATGTATCACTTATCAAAAAAAAAACATAAAGGTAAACTAAGAAGGAACGGGGATTCTCCTTCTATATGCATTCCTAAGCTTCTCCAATCCTAGCCACTTATGTTCTCATGCTTAACCATAGTATCACCTGAAAGAGACACTAAAACATGTCAACATAAAGTTGGTGAGAGTCATAGGTTTAGACTCCAAAGCTAAATCAATTACAATCTGTGAATAACAACCATCAACACAATAACATATGGACAATGTGCTACAATTATGTATTAACAACTAGCATTCAAGATCAATCATTCCAAACCAAAATCCAAGGCTCCTACCTTGCCAAACAACATGGTACCATAGATGATCACACTATGTACCTATCCCAAGGCCACTACCTTGTCAAACCACAAGGCCACTACCTTGTAAAACCTCAAGGCCACTACCTTGTCAAACCACAAGGCCACTACCTTGTCAAACCACGATAACTGAGACGGCACGTGTCCCCCGATCCAAATCATACACAATCAAAAATCACATAGCAGTTAATCACATAATGTACACACAAGTCCATCTCAAATCACAAACACATTCACAGCATCAATTTAGAAAATAACTCAACACAGTGTCTCTTCCATCCCATCTGGAAGTCAAAATCAATATTAAACATGGGACTATGAAACTCACCTGATTGCTTCTTCACAAGTCCTCGCACTAGCAACAAGCTAACAAACCAAAAACACGCAATCAATACACGAACCAATCACTAAGATGGCTCATCAACCTATGATGGACATCTAGCCTATTCCCATATAAATACCTCATTGATAAGCTCTAATCACCCCATTACCTTTCCTTAACAAGTCCCTAACTTGGTTAAGTTTAATAGCTATCCCGTTCATAATTTTACACAAACAGTCCTAGTTTTAGGTCTCAAAACTTTAAGTCAAACGTCCACTTAAACATACCCATGGTTTCTGTAAAATGAATATTCACACTTTTATACATGTTAGATAAAACCTCCCACTTGCCCTAACCTTAAAGCTACTGTTAAGGCCCAGATATATGTGTATATATTGCTACCTATCCAGAATTCACTGATTTTAAACGTATGAAAAGTTCATTACCATTAGAGGGTCTTACCCTAAACCACACTCTTATCCCAAGTTCAGATCCTTACTAAAATATATAAACCATCTCTCATGTTCGTGAGAAGATCCCAATGCAACCCTAAGTACCCCAAACAACCTAAAACTTAAAAAGAAAACAGGCTGAATTCAAAACTGTTTTGACCTCCGACTGTTGTAACCTGTTTTTGACCCACTTCCCTACCTCCAATTTAGTTCTCGTTTCTTGCATTGGAAAACCACTTCAATTAGCTTTCCAGGGATATGTGGATCGCAAAATAAGAGTTTGTATAACTCCCTATATGATCAAAACAATGACCCAAAATTCTGCCCAATTTTAAAAAACAGGTTTAACTAAATTAACCTCATTAATTAACCCTAATCCCACTAATTACAAGCCCTAATTTATGTAATCATCATGTTATGATTAATATAACATTAATTTACTGTTTTTATAATAAACCCTAACCTAAATCTATCATAAGATGATTAAAGAAAACATAAAAACAATTTAATTAAAAAGGGTTTGAAAATTTTACCTTAGATTTTTTAGAAAACAAGATTTTTTATGAAGAACCCTAATTTTCTCCATGGATGTCGACCCATACTTGATCTCCAGGGATTTTATGAAGTGTTTTGATAAAAATAAGGCTTTCTATAATTTCCTAACAAGTCCTTGGCCCATATACAAAAGCCTGGTTCCCTTTTTCCTTTTTTTCCCTTTTCTTTTCTTTTTTTCACATAACCGACCTATACCCATTTAATTTCGTTTTTTTCCTTTTTATTATTAATATTTGTATTAATAATATTACCTTAATTTTCCTTAATTTATTTCAGCTCCTAAAGCCTCCAAAACCTCAAAACCGTAAAACTAGTCAAATTTACGCGTTTTACCGTAAAAAACGTAAAATATACACTTTTAAAAGAAATCTAAAATTTTGAAATAAACTTTATAACTAAGTCCTAAATGACTTAATACCATCCCAAAAAATATCCATATGACTAATTACCTCATCCAAGACCTCTAAATGTTAAACCGTAAATCGTAAAAACACGATTTTCTATAATACATATACGTATACGTAAAACCACTAAAACACCATCTCACTTCATAGTCACTACCATGTGAACTCATGAACATGAAATCATCACACCTCGTTTCACTCACAAGGTACCCCGTACCGGAAACGATATCCAAACCACAATCTATACACACCAATAAGCACATAAACACGTAAAGACACGTAACTAGCACAAAATAAAACTAAGTGACGAACCTCAAAACCAGGGTTGTCACATCACTCCCTCCTAATAGAAATCTCGTCCCGAGATTTACTCCTTAGGATCAACACACAACCAACAAATCACACGAGGATACTTGTTCTAAACGAACTCCCCTCATTTCCACGTGAACTTTAGTTCAAGTTTCAAAATACCACATATACAAACCAAAAATAATTAAACTCATTGCCAAACTCTTGACCTCACAGTCAATAAATCTCACAGATGACTCTTTGATAAAACAAAGACTCTTATTAACACAAGTCCCGAATAACCGTACATGCAAAATGCATTCTCAAATAACCTTTACCAATCTTAATACATGAAATGTATCATGTATACAACTCATTTCCCCCTGGTAATTCTATGCTCATAAGCTAATGGTCCGATCTTTCTAAAGATCATAAATGGACCTACAAAACTCTACATCAGCTCTTCCATTTTCCCAAAACATACCACCCGTTACTATGGGTGAAACTCCCTTTAGTCCGTACCCCAAACTACTTAAAATTTCCAATTTCCTTGCAAATGGACCTATGACGGTCTTTCACATACCCATTAGTTCTTCCAGTCCAAATCAACCTACGATCTATACACATCCTCAAAAGGGTGGTTATCTCAGTTAGACCAATCCCTTCGTCCCTATGGCATATCACACCTATAACTCCTCATCCATTCAATTATCGATACTAATCCTCCCAAACAATCAGTATAGATCAGTGCCATTTCCTTTTCCAATCTCGACCTATTTTATTCTTGCTTCGCTCCTATACACACTTCCTCCTTTTCCTCAACTCATACCATACATCACGATGTGATGCTTCCCATCGTTTCTTCCCTTGCCATAACCCTTCATAAGGCATTCCATACATATTAGGCTAACTTTTACGTAGCACCCTCTATTCCATCACATTCGTACGCAATCCTTCCAACTTCTCAACTACGTGACTTCTCATTCCTCTTGAAATATGAGATGAATTAGTCAGTCTATCGACTATCACCCAACTCTCGTCACCTTCCCTAATTTCGTCCTTACATCCCCCTTTCTAAGCTACTCCTATCTATGTAGGAAGTATAGTCTACGTCCCTTTTCTCCACATGATTGTCCAAGCCACGCAACATACATGTTGACGCGTTCACTGCTTTAGACAACTAAACTTGCGTAACCTACATCCTTCATCCAAACCACCCTAATACGTCATCCCTATAGTTCAAGTTCGTCTTAGCTTCACTTCATTTTTCTTATTCCATGTCTTATCAATCATGCTTGCATTTCCCAGATGGTACTTGGCCTTGCAATTTTTCTTTCGTCAATTAACTCCACCCATCACTTTTGACAAATGTTCAATCAAGATGATTGAATATGTGTTGGAGACGTTCATGATCCGTATAGATCATTCTCCACGTCTCGTACACCCAAATGCCTCTAGCATTCTAGGCAGATATAACAGCCCAGCTCCACTAACTAAGTCTATCCAGTTCTTCCAAATCTTCAGTTCCAGCAACGTATAAGCGATCGCCTTTCTTTGTCGTCCTCGTACGCGTCCAAATCCTTGCTCCACGTATCGTCATGCTTCGCGAATTCATCCAGTCCTTCCGATAATGCCAAGATCGGCTCATTATCCAATCCACCTCTTCAGCCTCCAAAATGCTTTCTCATCCTTCTTCACTTCGCCCCTTGCTGGTTCCATGATATGCTATCATCTCTAACTACTCATCATGGTAGACTTAATACTAAAACTCACACTTGAAAATCTTCCGTATAATTCCACTTCAAAACCAACACATACTTCGCCTCACTCTCCTTCTTAGACTTTGAGTAGATCAAGATGTCGTCGATACTCCCGATGACCACTCATTTATATACGTTCAGGCACACTCGCTTCATTGACTCCATGTAATCCGCTAGTGCTTTGGCGAAGCCAAATGCATAACTGTAAACCCAAAGCGTTCATACAACATCCTTAGCAATTTCAACTATGTCCTCCTTACACCCTCTCTTAGCGGCAATACGAATAATTTCTTACCTCGTTCTACTTGCAAAATTCTGTACGCATTTTAAAAGACCAATGCTTCCTCTCATCAGACCACTCAACCGCTTTCCACATCCAATCTACTACTAAGCAACTCAACTTTTACATTGCATCCGTTGCATTTTCTAACAACTCTTGTTTTTAAATCATTCCATCAACAATTTACCTTGGAAAGGCACTAACTACAACTCCTCTCACTTCTCCTACTTTCTATATTTATGGTTCTACCTTAAAATAATAGGAAATCCTACTAACTTTCAAGAAGTTTTTTAGAGAACATACATGCCTTACGAACAATATCCCCTTCCAACACTCTCTATGGCGCGTTACTTGTGCTAATATCTATACATTTCACAAATCTCTTGGCACTCCTATTAGACCTCATGACCACATTAGTTCGTCTACGAACCTCTTTCCTTCCCACTAAGGGTATTCTGACCGTTCTCTCATGGTCACATACTTAAGCGTGTAGGCGCGACCAAGTCTTTCATATGACTACCTCAACGCTCCCGAACAATACAAAACCAAAACTACATCCTGAATCCATCAGATACGATCAACGAATCAACCCACGGATAACTAACGACGTTTCACGTGCACCAGTTAAAACAAGTCAAAAACCACGAGACTCAAAAGAAAACTCAAACCCAAAACATGTATCAATTCAAAATGACCCATCACAACGAAAAATAATCCAAGAAACACCCAATGGCAACCAAACATATTACGCCCCGTGACATATTATTTAAACCGTGCAAAAGATCGACTTTTCCAAAAGAAATTATATCTTTTTTTTTATTATTATTACCTCCCACATCTATGTGACTCAAACAAGCTACAAATAACCTTCTAGACGAACTCAAAACTCAACTCAAAAATTAGGTATCCCGTGCATCCCAAATTAAAAAAATAAACTACTATTCAAACTCAACCTTTAACATGACACTTGTACAATAATTTCGACCAGGATACTGACCTCCCATGACTATACATTCTGAATATTTGAAAAGTACGTTCCGAGTAAATAAGTTTAGTCTTTTGAATCATCCAAAAAGCTCTAAAAACGAACAAGTTATGACCAAAACAATTTTATACTAGTTGTTTTAAAATTAAAGAATAAACTTAGTGATTAATGCAATCCTTTTAAATGAAAGATATAATTGTATGTGTAACCTTCATAAACTCAATTTAACCTCGTATTAATAATTATAAATGACGTGAATCGGTTAAACCCAATTATATAAACTATGTAAGTAGAAAGAAATTTTACTTCACATTATTTTAAAGAAAGTCTTTTAGAATTTGAAATAAATAAGTGTTGATAAAAAAAAAATCTTATGTTGCACCTTGTTTCAAACATGACTCCAACACCTTACCCTTATTTTACCGAATACAACCAATTATCTAACCCTATAATAGATTTCCAAGTCCCCCTTTTCTCAATATATACCGACCAAAAGAAATGTAAGACCCAACACAAAAGATTCCATTATCTCAAAAGAAATTCCAAGTTATTTCAATAGACTTTAAACCAAGAACACCATTTTTAAAACGTACACGTAAAATACGAAACTCAAAGAATACGCTACAAGACACACTTCAAAAGATTCAAAACGTCGTTGAAACTCCACCAAACTCGGGCACTAATAAATCGTTTAAACACAAGAGAGCACTAGGTACGTTCAAGTAATAATAACTACTGAACGACCGTAAATCATAACATAACATCTATCAGTATATATACATCCGCATATGTATACCTATTGAATCTCCCAACATACTCGTTATCATATATGTCAAGTCAATCAATCGCTTTATACGCTCGTTTTTCCATACGAGTAATCACCATCTCACCGTGCCACAACAAGGCATAAAGCCCACCTCCAAAACCAAACCATATCGTGTGACCCCAAAATCACACAACACCACTATAATCCCAAAACATATAACACAAAAAGAACAATAGCCATATCATAGGCAGCCATTACATAAACCCATATATATACGTATACCCAAATTCCACATCTCATGATATACAAGCATGTACTAACCCTCTTTCATGCAATCATACTTGAGAACCCATTAAAGTTGTGGTACTTGTATAACTATGTTGGCCACCATACTTATACAATTACCCTTCCCCCAATGCACTCCCTTCTATGATGACACTTATAAGAATCAATACAACATATAACACATAAAACCATCTACTCACATAAGCTTATAACCACATAACCAAATAGGTCCAAAACCCCATCTATTAAAATAACATAGTAAAACTCTTGGAATACCGAAATCCATAGTCTAGCTAAAACAACATAGACTAAATCCAAAACGAAAACATAATCAGTTATAAGTCATGTCGCCCATAAGAGTGGAAACAGCTTAAAATCCTTCCTACCCATGTACTCCTAGTAACTCGAACCACCACACGATTCTTAGGGAACATGGCTTAAACATCAAAAGAAAAATAACATACCTCAGGTATGTAAAATAACTCGATAAAAGATAGAAACTACCTTGTACTAAATTATGTACTATAATGTACCATTTAAGCAAAATACAACAGTGACTAGCGTGGACGATTATGGTTCAACCCGCACTAGTCACAAAGCCGAAAAGAAAATAACATGTGACTAAGTATGAACATACTACGGTTCAATTCATACTAGTCAAAACATCGCAATAAATAACATCCAAACACATCAATTATTATAAAATGCACACATACTCCTATGACGCCTATATGCAGGGACCCTTAAGCTATAGACTAGGCTACGCGACTAGGCCACCTAATTCTCTATAACCATTGGCTCTGATACCATTCTGTCATACCCCACCATGGCGGAATATGGGGCGCGACGTAATGGATATCATCACAACATGGCGTGTCTATAGAGATAACTATATGAATAAGAAATGTCATAAAATGGTGACACGAAAGTCATGACAATATCTCAACAAATGCAGGAGTCTCGGTAAGTAGGTAACAGTCCTACCACTAACCCAAGACAAACAATAAATATAAACCCAACAAACATATAGGTGCCAACATGTATCACTTATCAAAAAAAACATAAAGGTAAACTAAGAAGGAACGGGGATTATCCTTCTATATGCATTCCTAAGCTTCTCCAATCCTAGCCACTTATGTTCTCATGCTTAACCATAGTATCACCTGAAAGAGACACTAAAACACGTCAACATAAAGTTGGTGAGAGTCATAGGTTTAGACTCCAACGCTAAATCAATTACAATCTGTGAATAACAACCATCAACACAATAACATATGGACAATGTGCTACAATTATGTATTAACAACTAGCATTCAAGATCAACCATTCCAAACCAAAATCCAAGGCTCCTACCTTGCCAAACAACATGGTACCATAGATGATCACACTATGTACCTATCCCAAGGCCACTACCTTGTCAAACCACAAGGCCACTACCTTGTAAAACCTCAAGGCCACTACCTTGTCAAACCACAAGGCCACTACCTTGTCAAACCACGATAACTGAGACGGCACGTGTCCCCCGATCCAAATCATACACAATCAAAAATCACATAGTAGTTAATCACATAATGTACACACAAGTCCATCTCAAATCACAAACACATTCACAACATCAATTTAGAAAATAAATCAACACAGTGTCTCTTCCATCCCATCTGGAAGTCAAAATCAATATTAAACATGGGACTATGAAACTCACCTGATTGCTTCTTCACAAGTCCTCGCACTAGCAACAAGCTAACAAACCAAAAACACGCAATCAATACACGAACCAATCACTAAGATGGCTCATCAACCTATGATGGACATCTAGCCTATTCCCATATAAATAACTCATTGATAAGCTCTAATCACCCCATTACCCTTCCTTAACAAGTCCCTAACTTGGTTAAGTTTAATAGCTATCCCGTTCATAATTTTACACAAAACAGTCCCAGTTTTAGGTCTCAAAACTTTAAGTCAAACGTCCACTTAAACATACCCATGGTTTCTGTAAAATGAATATTCACACTTTTATACATGTTAGATAAAACCTCCCACTTGACCTAACCTTAAAGCTACTGTTAAGGCCCAGATATATGTGTATATATTACTACCTATCCAGAATTCACTGATTTTAAACGTATGAAAAGTTCATTACCATTAGAGGGTCTTACCCTAAACCACACTCTTATCCCAAGTTCAGATCCTTACTACAATATATAAACCATCTCTCATGTTCGTGAGAAGATCCCAATGCAACCCTAAGTACCCCAAACAACCCAAAACTTAAAAAGAAAACAGGCTGAATTCAAAACTGTTTTGACCTCCGACTGTTGTAACCTGTTTTTGACCCACTTCCCTACCTCCAATTTAGTTCTCGTTTCTTGCATTGGAAAGCCACTTCAATTAGCTTTCCAGGGATATGTGGATCGCAAAATAAGAGATTGTAGAACTCCCTATATGATCAAAATAATGACCCAAAATTCTGCCCAGTTTTAAAAAACGGGTTTAACTAAATTAACCTCATTAATTAACCCTAATCCCACTAATTACAAGCCCTAATTTATGTAATCATCATGTTATGATTAATATAACATTAATTTACTGTTTTTATAATAAACCCTAACCTAAATCCATCATAAGATGATTAAAGAAAACTTAAAAACAATTTAATTAAAAAGGGTTTGAAAATTTTACCTTAGATTTTTTGGAAAACAAGATTTTTGATGAAGAACCCTAATTTTCTCCATGGATGTCGACCCATACTTGATCTCCAGGGATTTTATGAAGTGTTTTGATAAAAATAAGGCTTTCTATAATTTCCTAACAAGTCCTTGGCCCATATACAAAAGCCCGGTTCCCTTTTTCCCTTTTTTCCCTTTTCTTTTCTTTTTTTCACATAACCGACCTATACCCGTTTAATTTCGTTTTTTTCCTTTTTATTATTAATATTTGTATTAATAATATTACCTTAATTTTCCTTAATTTATTTCAGCTCCTAAAGCCTCCAAAACCTCAAAACCGTAAAACTAGTCAAATTTACGCGTTTTACAGTAAAAAACGTAAAATATACACTTTTAAAAAAAATCTAAAATTTTGAAATAAACTTTATAACTAAGTCCTAAATGACTTAAAACCATCTCGAAAAATATCCATATGACTAATTACCTCATCCAAGACCTCTAAATGTTAAACCGTAAATCGTAAAAACACGATTTTCTATAATACATATACGTATACGTAAAACCACTAAAACACCATCTCACTTCATAGTCACTACCATGTGAACTCATGAACATGAAATCATCACACCTCGTTTCACTCACAAGGTACCCCGTACCGGAAACAATATCCAAACCACAATCTATACACACCAATAAGCACATAAACACGTAAAGACACGTAACTAGCACAAAATAAAACTAAGTGACGAACCTCAAAACTAGGGTTGTCACAGTTGGCCACTTCTAACTTCATCCCACTGTAACGGTGATCCACCTCATCTCCTATGAATTAACTCCAGCAGTTTCTACCAGAATTCCTATCACCATACCTAACGGCTTCTATCCTCTACGGATTTTCCATCATTCAGAAGTTCTCCCAACCTTAAACACATCCAATGGTATATGCAAGATTGCATAACCAAAAGCTTCCCATAATATTCACAAGAAACATGTCATAACCACCACCTCATCCTTGCTTTCCCATGCTCGGCACCAAGTAACTAACCATCCTTCATACTAACATGTGTTACACCTTTTCTCTAGGTGGACGTTCCATTGTTCGTGACTACTAACCTCTTGCTCTAACGGTTTCTCTTCAATATCACCCCACTATCTTCACAAACTCTTGCTCCCTCGAATCATTCTTCATCCATACTACTTTTCGCTTGTCTCTCTACAATCTTAATTTCCATACCATCTTATATCTCGTCTTCAGCCTATAATTTAGGTGTTTCCTCCTTTATTCCTTACATCCTCATCAATGGGGACTATGCCCCTCTCACCGGTGACTCTCTCTTTGTAGGAGAATTCTTCCTAATATAATGCGTTCTCCAACTATCTCCAAATCTCACGCCAATGCTCTAGGCGTCTTTCTCAATTACCCCTATAGTATGCTCATACCAAACATTAGTCTATCAACGGTATACTACGCTTGCTTCCCAATGTTTCTTCCCTTGCCATAATCCTTCATAAGGCATTCCATACATATTAGGCTAACTTTACGCAAAATCCTCTATTCCATCACATCCGTACGCAATCCTTCCAACTTCTCAACTACGTGACTTCTCATTCCTCTTGAAATATGAGATGAATTAGTCAGTCTATCGACTATCACCCAACTCTCGTCGTACTTATTCCTCCACCCCATTATGTATCCTTTTCACCAACTTCGTCCTTACATCGCCCTTTCTAAGCTACTCCTATCTATGTAGGAAGTATAGTCTACGTCCCTTTTCTCCATATGATTGTCCAAGCTACGCAACATACATGTTGACGCGTTATCTGCTTTAGACAACTCAACTCGTGCAACCTACATCCTTCATCCAAACCACCCTAATACGTCATCCATATAGTTCAAGTTCGTCTCAGCTTCACTTCATTCTTCTTATTCCATGTCTCATCAACCATGCTTGCCTTTCCCAGATGGTACTTGGCCTTGCAATTTTCTTTCATCACTTAACTCCACCCATCACCTTTTTCAAATGTTCAATCAAGATGATTAAATATATGTTGGAGACGTTCATGATCTGTATAGATCATTCTCTACGTCTCGTACCCCAAATGCCTCTAGCATTCTAGGCAGACATAACAATCCAACTCCACTAACTAAGTCTATTTAGTTCTTCCAAATCTTTACTTCCCACAACGTATAAACAACCGCCTTTCTTTGTCGTTCTCGTATACATCCAAATCCTTGCTCCACGTATCGTCATGCTTCGCGAATTCATCCAGTCCTTCCGATAATTCCAAGATCTGCTCATTATCCAATCCACATCTTCAGCCTCCAAAACGCTTCCTCACCCTTTTTCACTTTGCCCCTTGCTGGTTCCACGATATGCCATCATCTCTGACTACTCGTCCTGGCCAACTTAATCCTAAAACTCACACTTGAAAATCACACGTATAATTCCCTTTCCTAACAACTCCAAAACCAACTCATAATTCACCTCACTCTCCTTCTTAGATTTGAGTAGATCAAGATGTCGTCGATGCTCCCGATGACAACTCGTTTATATACTGTCATACACCCCCGGTTCATTGACTCCATGAAAACTGCTAGCGCCTCGGCGAAGCCAAAATCATAACCGTAAACCCAAAGCGTTCATACAACATCCTTAGAAGTTTCAACTACGTCCTCCTTGCATCCTCTCTTAGAAGCAATACGAATAAATTTCTACCTCGTTCTACTCGCGAAAATCTACACGTATTCTAAAAGACCAATACTTGCTCTTATCAGACCACTCAACCGTTTTTCAAAGCCAATCTACTACTAAGCAACTCAAATTTTACCTTGCATCCGTTGCAATTTCTAACAACTCTTGCCCTTAAAATCATTCCATCAACAATTTCCTTGGAAAGGCACTAACTACAACTCCTCTCACTTCTCCTACTTGCTCTATTTATGGTTCTACCTCACAGTAATAGGCAAACCTACTAAATCTCAGGAAATTTTCGGAAAACTTACATGCCTTACGAACAATCATAAATACCTTTGAGGTATTATATACCCTTGCAACACTCTCTATGGCGCGTTACTTGTGCCAATATCCATACATTATACAAATCTCTATTCATCTCCCTTGGCACTCCTAAGAGACCTTATGACCACATTAGTTCGTCTATGAACTTTTAACTCTTTCATCCCCACTAAGGGCATTCCGACCATTCTCTCAGGGCCACCTACTTAATCGTGCAGGCGCGACCAAGTGTTTCATATGTCTACCTCAACGCTCTCAATCAATACGAACCCAAAACTACATCCTGAATCCACTAGATACGATCAACGAATCAAACCCACGGATAACTAACGACATTTCACGTGCACGAGTTAAAACAAACCAAAACCACGAAAACTCAAAAGGAAAACTCAAACATGTACCAATTCAAATGACTCGTGACAACGAAAAATGATCCAAGAAACACTTAATAGCAACCAAAACATCTTATGCCCCGCGACATATTATTTAAACCGTGCACAAGATTGACTTTTCCAAAAGAATATTTTTTTTCTTTCCTCACCACATATATGTGACTATAAAAATCTACAAACAACCTTCTAGACGATCTCAAAACTCAACTCAAAGACTAGGTATCCCGTGCATCCCAAATCATAAAAAACTACAATTCAAAACTCAACCTTGAACCCGTCACTTGTACCAAAATTTAGATCAAGCTACTGACACCCCATGACTATACATACCAAATATTTGAAAAGTACATTCCGAGTACATAATTTTAGGCTTTTGAATCACCCAAAAAGCTTTAAAAACGAATAAGTTATGACCAAAACAGTTTTATACTAGTTGTTTTAAAAAAAAACTAAAGAATCCTCTTAGAAATTAACGTAATCCTTTTTAAATGAAAAGAAATAAATGTATGTGAAATTTTCATGAACTTCGTTTAGTCTTGCATAAATAATTATAAATGACGTATATTGATTAAGCTCACTTATATAAACTACTTAAGTAGAAAGAAATTTTATTTCGCTTTATTTTAAAGAAAGTCTTTTAGAATTTGAAATAAATAAGTGTTGATTAAAAAAATCTTATGTTACATCTTGTTTCAAACACGATTCCAACACCTTACCCTTATGTTACCGTATACAACCAACTATCCAACCCTATAGTAGATTTCCAAGTCCCTTTTTTCAATATATACCGACCAAAAGAAATGTAAGACCCAACACAAAAGATTTCATTATCTCAAAAGAAATCCCAAGTTATTTCAATAGACTTAAAACCAAGAACACCATTTTAAAACATACATGTGAAATACGAAACTCAAAGAATACGCTACAACGGAGGTTTAATATAAAAAAAAGCGAGCTAGCCACCCTCCTAAGGATACAATCGATAATTGTAGGGGATCATACATATATATGCATATCGGGATACATATTCTTAAATCCGTCTAACATCTACTACACAAGCATATACTAACCCTCTTTCATGCAATCATACTTAGGAATCCATTGAAGTTGTGGTACTTGTATAACTATGTTGGACACCATACTTATACAATTACCCTTTCCCCAATGCACTCCCTCCTATGATGACACTTATAAGAATTAATACAACACATAACACATATATCCATTTACTTACATAAGCTCATAACCACATAACCAAAGAAAGTCCAAAACTCCATCCATTAAAATAACATAGTCAAATTCTTGAAATACATAAATCCATAGTCTAGCTAAAACAGCATAGACTAAATCCAAAACGAAAACATAATCAGTTATAAGTCATGTCGCCCATAAGAGTGGAAACAGCTTAAATCCTTCATATCCACCTACTTCTAATAACTCGAACCACCACATGATTCTTAGGGAACATGACTTAAACATTAAAAGAAAAATACTATACCTCAGGTACATAAAATAACCCAACAAAAGATAGAAACTACCATGTACCAAATTATGTACTATAATGTACAATTTAATCAAAATACGACAATGACTAGACGAGTAGTCAGAGATGATGGCATATTGTGGAACCAGCAAGGGGCAAAGTGAAGAAGGGTGAGGAAGCGTTTTGGAGGCTGAAGAGGTGGATTGGATAATGAGCAGATCTTGAAATTATCGGAAGGACTGGATGAATTCACGAAGCATGACGATACGTGGAGCAAGGATTTGGATGTATACGAGAACGACAAAGAAAGGCGGTTGTTTATACGTTGTGGGAACTAAAGATTTGGAAGAACTAGATACACTTAGTTAGTGGAGCTGGATTGTTATATCTGCCTAGAATGCTAGAGGCATTTGGGATACGAGACGTAGAGAATGATCTATACAGATCATGAACGTCTCCAACATATATTTAATCATCTTGATTGAACATTTGGAAAAGGTGATGGGTGGAGTTAAGTGATGAAAGAAAATTGCAAGGCCAAGTACCATCTGGGAAAGGCAAGTGTGGTTGATGAGACATGGAATAAGAAGAATGAAGTGAAGCTAAGACGAACTTGAACTATATTGATGACGTATTAGGGTGGTTTGGATGAAGGATGTAGGTTGCACGAGTTGAGTTGTCTAAAGCAGAGAACGCGTCAACATGTATGTTGCGTGGCTTTGACAATCATATGGAGAAAAGGAATGTAGACTATACTTCCTACATAGATAGGAGTAGCTTAGAAAGGGCGATGTAAGGACGAAGTTGGTGAAAGGGATACATAATAGGGTGGAGGAATAAGTACGAAGAGAGTTGGGTGATAGTCGATAGACTGACTAATTCATCTCATATTTCAAGAGGAATGAGAAGTCACGTAGTTGAGAAGTTGGAAGGATTGCGTACGGATGTGATGGAATAGAGGGTTTTGCGTAAAAGTTAGCCTAATATGTATGGAATGCCTTATGAAGGATTATGGCAAGGGAAGAAACGATGGGAATCTGATACCATTCTGTCACACCCCACCATGGCGGAATATGGGGCGCGACATATGGATATCATCACAACAACAGCGTGTCTATAGAGAGAACTATATGAATTAGAAATGTCATAAAAGGTGACACAAATGTCATGACAATATCTCATCAATGCAGGAGTCTAGGTAAGTGGGTAACAGTCCTACCTCTTACCCAAGATAAACAAATAACACAAACAAATCAACATATAGGTTCATAGTATCACTTATTGAAACAAACAGAAAAATAAACTAAGAAGGAACGGGGATCTCTTTCTAAATGCATTCCTACGCGACTCCAATCCTAGCCACATATGTTCTCACGCTTAACCACTTTATCACCTGAAAGAGACACTAAAACACGTCAACATAATGTTGGTGAGAGTCATAGGTTTAGACTCCAACCGAAAATAGATTATAATAAGCTGTGAACAACCATAAACCACTAAACATATGGACAATGTGCTACAAGTATGCATTAACAACTAACATTCAAGATCAATCATTCCAAACCAAATCTAAGGCTCCCAGCCTTACCAAACACAATGGTACCATAGGCGCCCATACACCTATGTACGAATCCTAAGGCCCCGCCTTGTCATTATCCATTGGTCCCATAGATGCTCACACATCTATGTACCTCCCCAAGGCCCCTCCTTGTCAACATCCCCTTGGTACCAAGTCAAACCACAATAACTGAGACGGTACGTGTCCCCCGATCCAAATCATAAACACAATCAAGAACCAAATAACAGTTAATCACATAAGTGCACACACAAGTCCATCACAAACCATAAAAACATTCACAGCATTAGTTACAAAACCATACAGTGTCTCTTCCATCCCTTCTGGAAGTGAAAATCATTAAAAGATATGGGACTATGAAACTCACCTGATTGAGCTTCTCCAAAAGTCCGCGCACTAGCAAAAAGCTAACAAACAAAACCATACAATCAAAACATGAACCAAACACTAAGATGGCTCATCAACCTATGATGGACATCTAACCTTCTCCCATATATATACCTCATTTATATTCTCTAAGCATCTCATTACACCCCTCTATAAAGCCCTTAACTTAGTTTACTTCATAACCCGTCTCGTTAACATTTTACCCAAAACAGTCCCGGTTTTTAGGTCTCCAAACTATAAGCCAAACGCCCACCTAACCATACCCATGATCTCTGTAACGGAAACCTATGCCCTTACATATGTTAGCTAACGCCTCCCTTTTGCCCCAACCATAAAGCTACTGTTAAGGCCCCGATATATATATATATATACTTCTGCCTATCCGCATATTACCGATTTTGAACATACAAAAGGTTTGTTATGATTAGGGAGTCTTACCCTAACCCATTTGCTTAGCCACCCTTCAGGTCTCTTATTTAATATGTAAACCAACACCCATGCTCATTATAGGGCTCAAGTGTACTCCTAAGTACCCCAATCAACTTAAAACATTAAATTAAACCCGACTGATTTCAAAACTGTTTTGACCTCTGACTGTTGTAACCTGTTTTTGACCCACCTCCCGACCTCCAATTTAGTTCTCGTTTCTTGAATTTTAAAGACACTTCAATTACCTATTCAGGGATGCTTGGATCGCAAAATAAGAGTTTGTAGAACTCTAGATATGATCAAAACAAGTGACTCAAAAATCTGCCCAGTTTTTAAAAATGAATTTAAACATGATTAAACCCTAATTAACATCACTAATAATCACCAATCATTATCCTAATCATGTTAATTGTTATAAAACCCCTAATTACAGATCTATTAAGAACTCTAACCCATCATATAAATTGATTACATAAAACTTGAAGCCTTAATGTTATAAAACAAGAAAACTATAAGAATTAAATCAAGATTTTTACCTCAAATCTTCAAGAAAATTATTTTTGATGAATCCCTAAATTAGGGCTTGTAAAAATTCGGCCAAAAGGGGAGAAAATTAATAAAAAACTGATTTTTGTGATATAAACATGGTATTTATGTGTTTTATTAAAAAGGCTTTTCTGAATTGGGCTCAAGTTGGGTCTTTGGCCCATTATCCTTTCTTTTTCTTTTCTAGTCGGTTTGAAACCCGATTCATATATCTATCTATCTATATATATATATATATATATATATATATATATATATATATATATATATATATATATATATATATATATATATATATATATATATATATATATATATATATATATATATATATATATATATATATATATATATATATATATATATATATATATATATATATATATATATATATATATATATTTTGTTTTTAAGACTTATTAATATATTATTAATAATACCTTAAGTTAGCTTAATTTATTTCAGCTCCTAAAGCCTCCGAAACCTTAAAACCGTAAAACTAGTCAATTTTACGCGTATACCGAAAAAACGTAAAATATACAGTTTTAAAAAAGATCTTAAATTTTGAAATAAACTTTATAACTAAGTCCTAAATGACTTAAAACGATCCCGAAAAATACTCACATGACTAAACACCTTACCCGAGACCTCTAAATGCTAAACCACAAATCGTAAAAAAAAAATACGATTTACTATAATACTTATACGTATACGTAAAACACCAAAATAACACCATTTCATTTCATAGTCACTAATTTGTGAGCTCATGAACATGAAATCACCGTTCCTCGATTTAAATATGAGTACTTTATACCCATAAACGATATCCACACCAACCTCGTTCACGCAAAATAACATGTAGACACGCAAATCACATAGTCACACATAAATTAACCTTAAAATAAGACCAAGTGACGAACCTCAAAATCACGATTGTCACACGGTCCGTAGTGACATTCATCGAGAATTTTTCGATTTTTGGATCCAGAAATACAACATCAGATCATTTCGTCGAGACATACTTTGAAGAGATGAGGGTCATCCCAAAAGTATTTCTGAGTTGGGAAAATAATTTCTTCTTTTCTTGGTATGTCATTCCCTTACGTAAGATTCCTACAACCAAATAGTTTGCAAAATCTGCGAACCATGGTGTATCACTAGTATTTACTTGCATAATATGCTCGTCCGGAAAATCATCGATTTCCTCATCGCTTGAATCGCCATTAACAATGCGAGATAAGTGATCGGTTGCAACATTTTCTGCTCCATTTTTATCTTTTATCTTAAATCAAATTCTTGCAATAGCAATATCCAACGTATGAGACGTGGTTTGGCATCTTAATTTTTGAAAAAATATTTAAGAGCTGAGTGATCGGTGTAAACTACTTTTTGGACAAAACTAGGTATGCTCGAAATTTGTCAAACAAGTAAACTACATCCATGAGTTCTTTTTCCGTAATGGTGTAATTTTTCTGAGCTGCTTTAAGGGTTCTACTAGCAAAATAGATGGGTGAAATTCTTCTCCATGTTTTTGTCCAAGGACGGCTCCAAGGGCATGTTTATTGCATCACACATAAGCACAAATGGAAGATTCCAATTAAGGCTTGCGATTATTAGTGTCTATGTAAGCTTAGATTTAAGAGTTTAAAGGCTAGAAGACATTCGTCATTGAAATCGAACGTTCGTTCTTTCTTTAGAAGTTGTGTCAATGGTCTCGCAATTTTCGTGAAATATTTAATGAATCGACGGTAAAAACCGGCATGACCTAAAAAACTTCTAATGCCTTTAACATTAATAGGTGGTGGGAGTTTTGAGATTACATTTATTTATGCTTTGTCAACTTCTAAGCCTGCGCCAGACACTTTGTGTCTAGACACAGTTTCTTCTTTAACCATGAAGTGATATATTTCCCAGTTTAGCATAAGATTTGCTTCTTCACAGCGTGCTAACATTTTGTCGAGATTATTTAGACCTTTTTCGAAAGAGTTTCCAAAGACGGAAAAATCATCCATAAAACTTGATAACTAGCTTTTACCCAGTTAAAAATATCGTTGAACCAGTCTCTTCGAATTGAAAAAGGAGTTTAGTGTGCGACTCAGTCGTTCTTTGGTGAAACAAAAGTGTTGTCGTTGTAGTATATTAAAAAGTGTGAAGACGTAAATATAAATGACGTAAAAGTAAAAGACGTTAAAATAAAACTAAGTCTAATTAAAATAAAGGGTGCAATATTTAAAACTTTGAAAAGTAAATAACGAGAAATTAAGTGACTTAAAATTAAAGCGTGCCGAGAATTAAAATTAGACAAAGTATTAAAATGTCAACTTTTTAAAATTAAACAAGACGAAACAAGTAAAAAATTACCTAAATCGGAATGTATTCCGATCAGATGATGATCGGAATGTAGACTCACCACCTAATCGGAATGTGGGCTTACCTCCTGATCGGAATATAGATCGGAAACACCACGATCGGAATGTTGTCACTCGTTCTGATCGGAATAACCAAACTAACCCAGATCGGAATGTGTAGTGGACTCAGATCGGAATAATGATCGGAATTGCCAATCTGAATACTGTCACTTACCTCTGATCGGAATACCAAACTTACCTTTGATCGGAATACTCTCAAACCCTCCAATCGGAATATTGAATAGACTCCTGATCGGAATAACTGTCACTTACCCTGATCGGAATGTACTAGACGCCCCCAATCGGAATAACACAAACCCTTTTCCGACCAAGCAATGGAGTGCTGGTCGGAATGTGAAACCCTTTTCCGATCACTATGATCGGAATACGGAAGAAATAACACGAAATAAGCTAGAACTAATAAGCTATAAACAAATAAGCACACACCTAAAATCCTAAGCAAACACATATAAGAAAAAGCTACTAAACTGAAATTTAAAGACTTTTGAAACACGAAAAGAAAAAGGTTTACGAAAAACAAACTTTTATATAAAAATAACTTTTATAAAAACTTAAGAAACTTGAAAATAAACACAAATAAGCTAATAAAATCAATGGTCCAAAACAATCAAAAGCATAAAAACATAATCTTTAATCAAATAAGCAAGACAATAAACATGTAAACAAAGATTAAAGCATAGAAAGAAAGGAAGAATGAGATATTAAAACAAGAAAGTTAAAGAACACTTACTTGGAAATTAAAGGTATTAAAAGTGCAAGACAAGTATTTAAATTGACATGTACTTAAAGAGCAAGTAAGTAAAAAGTGGAAGACTAATTGTCACCTTAGCCAACAAAAATGAAAAGATTAATCCTAATGACTATTTATAGGGGAGGATTAAGGGGTGCTTAGGAAGCTTCTTCCCCTCTTTCCTTTCTCCTTAATTGCATGATTAAGTCCCTCAAGCCTTTAATCTTCATTTAATTGCACCATTAGTCCTTAAGCCTTTAATCTTCATTAAATCTTGGACTTTAAATGGCTTTGTCTCGGGATTTCTTCAAACTCGTCTTTTAATTCTTCAATAAATTAGACTTGAGTTTTTCGGCTTTTGATAAACTTCCGTCTTTTGACTTTTTCTTCGATAAATCTTCAGAATTGGTCTTGGACTTCCGTTCTTTTTGCACTCTTGACTTCTTGACTTCGTCTTTCTTCTTTTTCTTCGATAAAAGCCCGTGAATGCCCGTGTTTTCTCCACTTTTCACCTTTTTGTCCTAAATCACAACAGAAACACAAACCACGCATAATTCCGACATAAAAGACATAAAATACACGTTTTGGCCCGGTTATTATTGTAATTAAGTGGTAAAAAGGATGGGTGCTTACACACCTATCAAATCCCCTACACTTGACCATTGCAATGTCCTCATGCAATGCATTAGTTACAAAGCGCGTTTACACTTTTCATCATAATCAATCCATAGTGGCCTTTATTAAAGAGATAGAAAACTATAAACATTCAAAGTAAAGAAATCAAAAAGCATACCTTGGGTTTTGGAAATGTTATGAATAATCATCATCCTCAAGTTTTCACTTTCTCCAAACCAAGCTTAAAAACGAGATCATTGTTATTATAAGTTAGTAAACTAACACGAACTCATGTGGGCCAATTATTCACTTAGACTCCCTTATTCCTAGGGGTATATCTTCTATTTTATTTTTGTCTTGAATGATCACGAGGATGCATTGTTGACTTATTTCGATAGTTATTTAGTCTGAAAATAAAGTGAACGATTTAATCAATAGTTAGCTAAAGAACAAAATCTTTTAAAACTGCTTCTCGGGACCTCATAAAGTTCATATCTTGGCATAACTCGCTTCGCGATTTGAGACCTTTCTCGGACCGATATTTGGCAGCGACTTCATACTTCAAACCTTGAGAGACGTTCATGAAATTATGGTCTTCTCTTCATAATAGGAATTTCTTCACTTGAAATTTTGAGAGATTCTTCATATATGGACCACGACTTCTTCATTTTTCTCCAATCATTATTTTGGACTTTGATATACAACGATCCGCCTCCTTTTATGACTTGGATCTATTTATCCTCATACCTTACTAGGGTCTTTTCGGATACACTTCTCCATGACTTTTGGGGAGTTTTTGCTTTTCGGCGTGTGTCTCGATCCTTCATATTGATTTTCGATAAATGATTCTTCACATCACTTGGGATCTTTAGCAACAAAATGTAGCCCTCATGCCTTGTTAGGGCCTTTTCGGACTCGCCAATCTTCGCATCCCGCTTCAATAAGTTATGCCTTGGCTATGAACTCTAATCCATACCGAGCAACTTTTAAACGATCTTGGGCTAGAAGCTAAGTAACTTTTCAAATCGTACAACCTTATTTATTGCAGATAAATTTATTAGCAAGCGATGGGAGAATAGGCTTATAATTAACTCACATAACCGAACTTATAATTGGCTCTATCATCTCTCGTTCTCCACAGTTTAAAATCTCAAGGAATGAGACTCGTGGATGCTTAGCCTATTAAATCAAAGTTTTGGGTTTTTGAGTCGCCTATAGGATCTTGCAAATTCTTAGACTTTTTCAAGTTTAGAAATCGCATTTTAAAGTTCCCTTGATAAACGACTCTCTAGGATCAATTATAGGAACTTGCGAAAAGTTCTTGTTCTTAACCCGTGAGAGTTAAGACTTTCGCGTTTTGTAGCTCCCTATATAAAAGCCTAGCAAAACTTGATTTAAACATGTTAAGGATACTAGCTAGAGTAAATTAGATAAGTAAACTCGGGTTGAGTCAAAAGATTCACAACGTTTGAAAATTAAAACCACTTTATTAAAATTTATTCTAGCAAAGAAAAAAAATAACTATACAAAAGTAAAAACTAATAGGCCAAAATAGATCAAAAATTTTGAAAAATGTAGAAAAATTGATTTTCCGGTTAAAATGAGGACAAATACAAGGAAAAGGCCACTTAACTTCGATAGAAGCCCCCCTACACGTAAGATAAACATTGTCCTCAATGTTTAAGCATGTGGGAGTAAACTCCCCTACACTTAGGACATTGTGCACTTTGTTTAAATCTTGCTAAGTAAAAGACAACTAACGAGATTCCTATTTTAATATTGAGAAAATATAAAATAGTGAATCAAAAAGAGTTTAGGATAGAACCGGGAAAATGGAACACGGAATCACGGGTCGTCAAGAATCATCAAGAGTGGGTCATTGAGCGCTCGAATCCCTGATTAGAATATGAGAGGAAATAGCAAACACCAACGGGTCTCCCCTACACTTAGGATAAAGAAAGCGAAAAGATAGATACATGGGTTGCCTCCCAAGAAGCGCTTGATTTTTGATTACCGAGTCGTGAGCCTGACTCGACCTTGATCATCATAGGAAGAAGCATGAAACATATCCACCAGGATCAAAGACATAGTTTTCGTCCATCAAATAACACAAGCTTAAGGCGAACAAGGCAAGCCAAAGAAGAGTAGGCAAGGTTCCCTTAAGCAGCGATGGAGCACGGTGGAAGCAAGGGTGAAGTGGTGCAAGCAGATTTCCATAAGTTCCAAAGATTTTTCCTTTTATTTCATCAGAAGGATACTGAGACTGGAGAATATCGATACCGGGGTCGAACACCTTTTCCTTTAGGGGAAAATAGCACTTAGGCTCAGCAGAGTGTGAAGAGGATCCGCGATGAAAATGCACAACCTCTTCCTCAGAAGGTGGACAAAGAGGTGTTAAATCATATGTGCTGCGGATATTGGTGTCGACCGGTTTCTTCTACTTTGAAAGAATTTTCTTCAAATCCAAAGTAGGATCAAGACGATAATCTTCAAAGTCCAAAGGAGGTGCATCACTCTCATGAGGGAAGTAAGTATTAAGAAAAGCAGAGAAATCTTCCTTAAATGAGTAATCGTCCAAAGTAGGATCGAGTGATGGCGGAGGATTTTCATCATGTGAAGAATCACTCGAAAGAGTATAAGCCTCATCAAAATCATCGTATGTGGGCAGGTTGGGATACTCGGAAGTACAATCATCAAAATCATCTAAATCTGAGCTAGAATCATCATCATAAGCATCAAAGACCGGTGGAGAATCATAAATGGGAGAAGCTTCCAAATTGGAGAGAGAATCATCCACATCATCGTGAAACAGTGGATTATCAATGCAAGAATCGAATAGAGGATTGTTGTAGATGACAAAATCATCGAGCACTTTAATCATATTCACTGATTCTCGTCCAAAGGATTTGCCTGTAAGCTTCCCCATTTTAAAAACTTGTGAATCATTCCCGACTCTTAAGATTAACTCACCTTCGGCCACATCAACTAAAGCTCGTCCGGTTCTTAAGAATGGCCGACCAAGTATTAAAGGAATATGAGGGTCCATTTCATAATCAACAACGACAAAGTCGACCGGGAAAGTAAATGTGCCAACTTTAATGAACACATCTTCGGCAATACCAACGGGGTAAGCGAGAGTGCGATTAGCAAGTTCAAGAGTCATCTTTGTTGGAGTGAGGTCGGGTAATGATAATGTTGTCCAAACACTTAAAGGCAAAAGATTAATACTGGCCCCGAGATCAGCAAGGGCAGTAAATTCTTCGGTTTTGTTAAAAATGCATGGCAACACAAAACGACCGGGATCTCCAAGCTTTTCCGGAAGTTCTTTAAGAATAACTGCAGAGCAGTTTTCATTTAAGCGTGTGTTGGCGAGCTCAATCAACTTCTCCTTCTTGTTAAGCAATTCCTTAAATGCTTTAACAAATTTCGGCATGTGGACAAGTGCTTCAACGAGGCTCATGTTGATGTTCATTTGAGAGAGCATCTTCACATAGCTTTGCACTTGACAGTCATTCTTGGTTAGCTCGTTAGTCTTGCCTAAGCGAGAAGGATAAGGGATATTTGGTTTGGGTGGTGAAGGTGAAGGTGTAGCAGGTAAAGGTTGAGATGTTGAAGGGTTCTTCTTGGGAACATCGTCATGACGAGGCGGAGACGGTAATGGTGCACTAATACTAGGTGTAGGAGGAGTAAGGATAAATGGTGGTGGAGGAGGTGTAGATGATGGGGGCGGGATCGGTGGTCCTACGATGGTGACTCCACTACGGGTAGTAATAGCACTCACATTTGCTCGCGGATTGGTGACGGTGTTTAAGGGTAGAGAACTCGAAGTAGAAGGTTGAGCGGCGGGCAAGAAACTAGCAAGCGTATTCTTCAAATCATTTGTTTGATTGCTGAAGGAGGATTGGATATTATCGCGAAGCTCGGATCTAAGGTTATTTCCTTGCTTGGTAATATCTCCTTTCAGATTGATAATTTGGCTCTGCAGATTCTTGATTTGCTCACCTTGGGTTCTCATGATGGCTTCAACATCGGGGTTAATGGGTGGGGCTTGTTGAGCGGGTGAGTGATAAGGATTAGAAGCTCTCGGTGGGATTTGGTTGCTTCTATTGTAGTTGTTGGCGGGGTTTTGGTTTTGAGGAGAAAAACCGGGTGAAAGGTAATTGTTGGACCGGTAACTCAGCAAATTTCTATCCCCTTGTGGTCGAGCTTGGTAATTTTCCGGTGAATAATTACCATAAGCTGCATAAACATTTTCCGGATTTCCTTGTGTAGAAGGACAATTGGTGTATGAGTGAGGACCGCCGCATGTTTCACAAGAAGGTGCAACCGCATTAACTTGTTGTTGTTGGTTTGAAGCGAGAAGCAAGATACTTTTGCTCATTTCAGTCATCATGCGGGTGAGTTCGGTCATATCAGGGTTTGCTGAAGTAGAAGAAACATTGACTCTCGGGTTATTCCTTGAAGAAGCAGAGGAATCCCAGTTTTTGTGGTGAGTAGTCATGTTCTCAATTAACTCTCTACACTCCTCGGGTCTCCTTTTCATGAATGTGCCACCGACGGCTGCATTAATCGTATCACGATCACGAAAAGTCAATCCGTTGTAGAAAGTATCAATCAATGTGACTGGAAGCATGTTGTGGTTTGGACAACGATCGATCAAGACATTATATCTTTCCCAAGCATCAAAAAGAGATTCATCAGGGTCTTGCATGAAACCGCTGATTTGATTGCGAAGGCTCGTGACCATGGATGGTGGAAAGTAGCGCGACAAAAAGCGTTGAGTCATGTCATCCCAAGTGTGAATAGATTTCTTTGGAAGACGATCAAACCATTTCTCGGCATGATGTGATAAAGTATGTGGGAAGAGTTGTAGGCGAAGAACATCCATTGTGGCACTGGGCAACTTCATGCTTTGGGTGATTGTAATGAATTTGTCGACGAATGGATTAGTTTGCACTTGTTGAATCATGTGGTGCTTCAACGAAAACTCTAGAGCCGTGATTTGCATCGGTGCAATCGGTCCTCCTCGTCCAAACATGGTAGGTTGACAAAGTTCCTCCATTGTCCTAAGATCGGGTTGTGGAAGAACATTGTTGTTATTGTTGAGGTGCGGTGGATTATTGTTGTTGTTAACACCTGACATACTTAAATCTTCTCGAGTCTCGGGCTCTTGATAATTAGAAGATCTAGTACGCATACACCTACAAAGGCAAAAGAAAACAATACCAAATGCAAAGAGAATATATATACACAAGAAAAATAAAATCTTTTTGGATTTTTGAAATTTTTAATTTTTATGGATTTTTATCAATTTTAATTTTTATGGTTTTTTGAATTTTTTAAGCAAGAAAATAACGCTCACAAGTGAACGGATCCCAAAAAGCAACGCGTCTCTCACAGAAAACCGTTAATCTTTACGAAAAGAGCCGGCAGCGATGCCATTTGATAACTAGCTTTTACCCAGTTAAAAATATCGTTGAACCAATCTCTTCGAATTGAAAAAGGAGTTTAGTGTGCGACTCAGTCGTTCTTTGGTGAAACAAAAGTGTTGTCGTTGTAGTATATTAAAAAGTGCGAAGACGTAAATGTAAATGACGTAAAAGTAAAAGACGTTAAAATAAAACTAAGTCTAATTAAAATAAAGGGTGCAATATTTAAAACTTTGAAAAGTAAATAACGAGAAATTAAGTGACTTAAAAATAAAGCGTGACGAGAATTAAAATTAGACAAAGTATTAAAATGTCAACTTTTTAAAATTAAACAAGACAAAACAAGTAAAAAATTACCCTAATCGGAATGTATTCCGATCAGATGATGATCGGAATGTAGACTCACCACCTAATTGGAATGTGGGCTTACCTCCTGATCGGAATATAGATCAGAAACACCACGATCGGAATGATGTCACTCGTTCTGATCGGAATAACCAAACTAACCCAGATCGGAATGTGTAGTGGACTCAGATCGGAATAATGATCGGAATTGCCAATCGGAATACTGTCACTTACCTCTGATCGGAATACCAAACTTACCTTTGATCGGAATACTCACAAACCCTCCAATCGGAATATTGAATAGACTCCTGATCGGAATAACTGTCACTTACCCTGATCGGAATGTACTAGACGCCCCCAATCGGAATAAAACAAACCCTTTTCCGACCAAGCAATGGAGTGCTGGTCGGAATGTGAAACCCTTTTCCGATCACTATGATCGGAATACGGAGGAAATAACATGAAATAAGCTAGAACTAATAAGCTATAAACAAATAAGCACACACCTAAAATCCTAAGCAAACACGTATAAGAAAAAGCTACTAAACTGAAATTTAAAGACTTTTGAAACACGAAAAGAAAAAGGTTTACGAAAAACAAATTTTTATATAAAAATAAATTTTATAAAAACTTAAGAAACTTGAAAATAAACACAAATAAGCTATAAAAATCAATGATCCAAAACAATCAAAAGCATAAAAACATAATCTTTAATCAAATAAGCAAGACAATAAACATGTAAACAAAGATTAAAGCATAGAAAGAAAGGAAGAATGAGAGATTAAAACAAGAAAGTTAAAGAACACTTACTTGGAAATTAAAGGTATTAAAAGTGCAAGACAAGTATTTTAATTGACATGTATTTAAAGAGCAAGTAAGTAAAAAGTGGAAGACTAATTGTCACCTTAGCCAACAAAAATGAAAAGATTAATCCTAATGACTATTTATAGGGGAGGATTAAGGGGTGCTTAGGAAGCTTCCTCCCCTCTTTCCTTTCTTCTTAATTGCATGATTAAGTCCCTCAAGCCTTTAATCTTCATTTAATTGCACCATTAGTCTTTAAGCCTTTAATCTTCATTAAATCTTGGACTTTAAATGGCTTTGTCTCGGGATTTCTTCAAACTCGTCTTTTAATTCTTCAATAAATTAGACTTGAGTTTTTCGGCTTTTGATAAACTTTCGTCTTTTGACTTTTTCTTCGATAAATCTTCAGAATTGGTCTTGGACTTCCGTTCTTTTTGCACTCTTGACTTCTTGACTTCGTCTTTCGTCTTTTTCTTCGATAAAAGCCCGTGAATGCCCGTGTTTTCTCCACTTTTCACCTTTTTGTCCTAAATCACAACAAAAACACAAACCACGCATAATTCCGACATAAAAGACATAAAATACACGTTTTGGCCCGGTTATTATTGTAATTAAGTGGTAAACAGGATGGGTGTTTACACACCTATCAAAACTTCGTTTGATTCTTTGATTATATCGTGAAAAATAGCAATCATACACCTCTGAAAAGTACCAGGTGCATTGCATAGGCCAAAAGGCATGCGCCTATACGCGTAAGTTCCAATTGGACAAGTAAACATATTTTTTTCTTGATCCATAGGGTTGATTGAGATTTGAAAGTATCCAGAAAAACCATCGAGGAAACTAAAGTATTCATTACCTACGAGTCTTTCCAACATTTGATCCATAAATGGCAAAGGAAAGTGATCCTTCACTGTTGCTTCATTTAACTTCCGATAGTCAATAAAAACTCTCCATCCGATGATGGTTCGGGTTACTACTAACTTGTTTTTTTGTTACTCACTACAATGATACCTCCCTTTTTAGGTACATAGTGGATAGGATTTTGACTTTTTTGTTTTTGACAACATCCTTCATGTTAGGATTTAGTCTACGTTGTTTTTGTACGACTGGTTTCTTATCTTCCAAGAGTTAGATCTTGTGTTTACAAAACGATGGACATATGCAAGGAATGTATGAAGTTTTCCAAGCAATAGCTCGTTTATGCTTCTTGAGAGCATCGATTAGATCAGTTTTGTTCTCTTCCGAAAGTTTGGATGAGATAATTACTGGGAGTAACTTCTCTTCGTGAAGAAATGAATATTCCAAGTGTTCGGGAAGAGGTTTGAGTTCTAAATTTTTAGGAGGTTCTTCAACAAATTTCTTAACCTTGAAATCGGTTTCAAGTTATGGCTTCAAAAGGTATTTCCTTTTCTTCCATAGGGGTTTCGATTGGTTCGGTGGTATGAACGGCTATGAAGGAGTCAAATTCAGCGAAAAGTTCTACTTCGAGGATGGTTCCTTCGATAGAATAAAGAATTTCGCTTCCTTAATCAAGAAGAGCATCGAAATCGGCTTCAACAACTTTGTCAATGACATCGATACTAAAGCAAGTATCGTCATTAGAATACGAGTGTTTCATTGTTTCGTCGATAGCGAATGAGATTCTATCGTCTCCAACTCCAAGGTTGAGTTGTTTTTGTTTTACTCGAATTACAGCATCGGCTGTATGCTAGAAGGTTCGACCAAGAATGAGTGGTACGTTGCTATATTCTTCCATCTCTATGATTACAAAGTCGATAAGAAAAATAAATTTTCTGACTTCTACTAGTATGTTTTCAGCTATGAAAAGATCTATCAACAAGACGAACGATCATTTTTATGGGTTTGAGAACGTCTTTTCATAGTTTTGTGTATAAAGAATATGGCATGAGGTTGATGCTAGCGCCAAGATCGGCCAAGGCATTGCACGAGTATGAGTGATGGAAAGTACAAGGAATTAGAAAACTTCCAAGATCTCCAAGTTATGGTGGTACTTTGTTTTAAACAATGGCAGATCATTCATCATTGAGAAAAGCTGAAATAATCTCTTTAAACTTATGCTTGTTCTTGATAAGATCTTTTAGGAATTTACTATAGTTTGGCATTCATGCCAAAACATCGACTAAAGGCATGTTAATTCTAACTTCTTGAATTAAGTCGAGAAATTTACCATACTTAGCTTTCATCTTTTGCTTGTGTAAGCGTTGAGGGTATGGTACTTTTGGTTTGTATGGTTTAGGTGTTTGGGTTGGTGTAATGTTCTCAATGGTTTCGGTTTTTGTTGGTTGTGGTTCATCGTCATCATCATTGTTAAGTGGGGTTTCAATGGGTATGTCTTGAGTTGGTTTCGATGGTGATTGTTGGAAATTCACTTTATGTGACGACATTTAAGAATTCCCATTAGTTATCATAGTCACACATGCATAGACTAGACTAGGAAACGTTGTATAGTTTAGGTGTGGTGTGTGACTATATATACCCCTCCAAGGCTTCCAAGGAGGGGTGTTGCTTGTGTTTCCATTTCACTTTAATACATTTTATTTCTTTTTCACACACAACCTCTCTCTCTATATTCATCCATGGCTACCACCACCATATTCCACCCTACTAGACCACCGGATCTTATATAGCAAACCCATAATTGGCATCAGAGCTTCGGTTCAATCCTTGGATCGTGTTTTTGTCCGATTTTGGTGGTCAAAACTATTTTATTTTTTTTGGTCTCAATCTGTCTAAATTTTTTATCACGGTGGTTCTGTTTATTGTCAAATATTCATTACTGTTTGTCTCGTCCCACTGGTCTTTTATTCGTTCAAGTATCACTGTTAAAGAATCTGGTCCAAGTCAAAGTATTATTTTTTTGGTTTCATCTATTTTCAAGATCTGCAAGTAAAAGTGTTGGAGATATGGTGTTTTCGAGATCTGGTGTTTTTCGAGATCTTGAATATTTTTTAAGATCTGGTTTACACGTTTTTCTGGTATTTTTAGCTTTGAAGATGAAGATTGTAGCCAGAAAAACAAGATCCTAAAAATACGGAAAAAGGTACTTTTGGATACGACATCCCGATGGCTATGATCGCATTGATTGCGATGGATGAATGCGATGACTCGTTGCGATGTCTCGCTGTGATGGGTACCATCGTGTTGCGATGGGTGTTGACTAGACTACGATGGCATGTATTTAAAAGGGCTGCGATGACTTTATTTTTTTAACATTGCGATGCAGTTTATCAAAACTTGTGACATGACTGAAACCTTCGCGATAGATTTTTTTTTTAAAAAATCATTGTAACCTGACCATCGAGACCTTTTACTTGACCAGAAGAAACTTAACAGCCTTATATCACCTCAACACCAAATCTAATCCTAAATCTCATCGACACCTAACCCTCTATAAATCAGAATATGAATCGAATTTTTTTAAGTTGATCTCAGATTCAATTCGTGTTTTAACATGCATGCCAAGATCTTAAATGATCTATGCATCACGAAACTATAATCATCACTGATATCTTGTCGGATTAAATCCAAGATTAATATTCAAATATTAAGAAAAGATCTATAACAAATCTGTTATAATCTATTCTTTATTTCGATTTTACAACATGAAATTAAATCATATATATTAAACCTACCCGAGATCTTTTATTAAGATCTTGATGCACTTGATTCACATCGATATGAAACTGTTGATATAACTCTGGTATGGTTTAGGCTTTGGTTTATCAAGCTATATGATTTTTCATGGGAGATTTGTATATTGGATTGAGACAAATTGATATGATCTTGGGTTTGGGATTTTGGCAGATGAGATGAGACAGAGATTTCGAGGTTGAGAGGATTATGTGTTTGGTGGCTAAGAGAAAGGGGCGGATGTTTCTAGGAGAGTTTTTAGGTGTGTTATGTGAGATAATTAGGGTTGAGTCTTTTATACCTAATTTTTAGGTATAATAAACAGACACGGGTATTGTTGTGTAATGGACACAATGTCGACTCAAGGTAAGTGGGCTGACACCCGATTCTCATTTGCAAAAATGATGGGCCAAGTATCAAAATTTTACATGATACAATTTTATGTCAAAATTTATTTTGGATAAAATTTGTATTTTTACTTTATACTTTTGTTATAATCGGGACGTGACGATGTGTCGGGACAATGTAACGTGACAAAGTAACGAGACAAAAAGACGTGACTATGTGAAAAGATTTTGACGAGACCAAGAAAAATGGTTATATCTTTTTAGTGGCTACGAATTTGTTTGATCGGGTATTAATTATGTGAAGTTGAAGACGGATTTTTCGAAGGCGTGTATTTATTTTATCTTTGAAAGATAACTTGCTCGTGCTTAATCTTAGAATGAAGACTTGTTTATCTAGTTTCCGGGTTTGGGGTGGTTGGTTGATGACTTGGATAACTATCACTTAAAGGAGATACATTGTTGTACTCATTGTCACACGCATAGTCAATGTGGATAATTTCAAGAGGTGTTGTGCTTATATACTTCTTCAGTAATGTATTGGGTAGTTAGAGATTTCTCCACCGTTCTTCATTCAACAATTGTGCAAGCTTAAGTCACAAGATCGAGGGATTCTTATTCAGTTTCATGTTTGGTATATCCGGTTCATTCTATCAGTGGTCACTTCAAATTGCCTACAAGGGGGTTGGTAAAGATGGCCATGGAGAGTTTATGAGTAGAGAATTTCGATCAGCAACTGATTCTCACAAAAAATATAATTCAGCTTATTTATTATTCTCACGAGATTTCAGGTACATGTGCGTACGATTTATTGCGGGTTCCGAGTTTCGAAACCATCAAGGGGGAAGAAGAAGACATATTAAACGCATAACGAGTACATGTGATGAACTTCATACCTTGTTTTGATTTGAAGACATTCCGGGAAGACATTTGTCATAACCGCAGAAAAAATCAGTGTTTTAACTTGTGGCGTTATCAATCTCTAAACGGTACACTACTGATTCGATGTTTAATTGTTTTGATGTTGCAATTATTCATCATCATTATCCTATATGGAGAGATATGCACTTTCGAGACTTAATTGACTCTGGTGCATCTCCGGAAGAAGATATGTGCATCTCTGGGACTTAATTGACTCTGGTGTTACGATGTCAACTTCATGAATGGGATAAAGTGTCTACTTCAGTATTTGAGCTTCATACTTGGGATTGGTTTACTTTCTTCAACTATGTGGGGGAAGAAATGTCTTGATTCTTTCTAGTATGCATAACTTGAACTCTTAGGGGGAAGAAAAATTCAGAAGAATTATTCAAGCGTGAGAAGAGAAGTTGTTGATCTACTTGGTGTACCCCAAACTTTCAATCCCTCATAGCAACATTATCATGTTATATGATGGGGTTTGCTTTTTAAATTCCGTTGTGCGCTTAATCATTCTAAGCTTTATTGAAATCTTTGAAGTTGCTTACGAGGATTGTCGGTTTAGGGGGAAGCTATTTAAAAGCTTCTACATCAAGTTTATGTGGCATGAATTAGGGGGAAGTTAAGTCAGAAGCTTCTCCTTAACCAAAAGTATATGGATTACTTAGCTCGTGTCGTTACAGTATTTCTACTACAAGTTTCTTTAAAGATGAGTCGTTTTGAAGTGAAGACTTGAAGTTAAAGGCCTCAGAAGACATCATCAGCATTGGACGCTTCATGAAATCTTTTGTTCTTAATCATTATGTACTTGTTAGGAAAAATATTGCAAGGAATTCTACACGTCGTCCCATGGGGAAGATTGTTGGAAATTCACTTTATGTGACGACATTTAAGAATTCCCATTAGTTATCATAGTCACACACACATAGACTAGACTAGGAAACGTTGTATAGTTGAGGTGTGGTGTGTGACTATTGATGAGATGCCATTTATACATGATCTCATCGTTCTTTTTCGGGCTTTAAATGCATAAAATGTCATAATTAAACCATATATATGCTTGTATTTGTTTACTTGTGTGTTTTAGGTATGGATATCGTGAAAAAGACAAAAGGTCACAAGAAACAAGGAAAAACGGACACGAGAAACGAAGCGGTACAAAGAACCAGGCCCTAGTTCATGATTTATCCAAGAAAAACCCTTAAAGACTTGAAGATGTACAAGATTGATCCTCAATATATGAAGAAATGACACTTAAAACCCTTGTATGTTCACAATTACAAGTGTGGTCCCTTAAGTTTGTCAAAATTACAAAATGGTCCTTCAACTTTGAAGAATTGGCAAGTTTAGTCCCTCAAAAATGATAAATTGTCAATATTGGTCCCTCATGAAGACAAAGATACATTGAAGACCTTTGAAGATCAAGAATGTCCAAGATCAGTCACTCAAATATTCAAAAGTGGCAAAAACAACCCTTGAAATACTTTTGCCAAAGTTTTAGGGCAAAAGTGTGAAGATTGGAACTTAAATAACAAAGGAACACGTTTTCTATGGCTGAAAAAACTTGTTTTACAACTTTCACCAAAAGACAAGGACCAAACATGTGCATATGAAACAGTCAAATCAGAAATTGCGCCAAACACTTACCTTTCCACAAAAAACGGATCAAAAGGTATTACTGTTCACCTTTCACCCCCAGTTACCATCTCACTTAAACCAAGGGGTAAATTACAATTACCCTGCCACACGTTTGATTCACGCACCCTAAAACCCATCCCACACTCAAAAACCCAATCCCCACTCACCAAAGGACCCCACCCATTCACACGTCAACCAATCATGATCCAACTTCCTCTACAAGGAATGACATGTGGCCAAATCAACAGCCAACACTCATTGCTTAGCCCCAAAGCTAAAATGAACAGCCAGGATTCATTTGGATAGCTCAAACAACAAATGCGTCTAGAAGATTTCAAGGGCACTTTTGGGATTTCATAGTCTAGGGTTTTGCTTATCTCTACTTTGTATTTGCCTATATAAGGACTCCTCAACATGTGAGAGAGCCTTGTTCCAGTTTTACACTTTAAACATTGTAATTCCTTTTTAAAATTTATAAAAGTTGGTATTTTAAGAAAATTGTAATTCCTTTTTATGTTTTTGAAAGTTGGTGTTGTTTAAGGGTAATTCTGAGTTCCATATGATGTTATAAGCGTGCTTAGATCTTGTTGTTTAAGTACGTTTATGTTTGGTAAGGTTTTCAAGTTTGAAAAAAGCTTGAAAATAGTCTTCTGAATTTGATGTTTTACTTGTACTAACCCTTATCTAAAAGCTATAAGCCCTTGCAAGCTTGTTGACACCAAGCTAGTGAAGGTTTATCAACCTTTGGATAGGTTGTTTGTTGTTTGTGTTGAAGACATAAAGCCCTTGAGGTTCTGCTTTGAACCATCAACCAAGGTACATCTCATCTCCTTTTTTCAATTACCTTGGTCTTGTTCTAGTTGTTGAACAAGGTCCAAGGAGCATAGTTGATCCCTCAAGGAAGTTGTGGGGGATAGGTATAACCTATTGTTAAGATTCCTCTAAAAAAATTCATGTTTATGTCTGATTTGTACTTTGCTATGTGATTTGTTGTTCCTGTGTTTGTGCTTTGTGTTTTATAGTTAGTATCTCTTAGTTGTCACCTAGTTGAAGTTTTTGAACCATAAAATCAGTAGGTTATGTGATTGAATAAAAAGTTTGTTTGAAAAAGGACTAAAACAAGGCTGTTTGGGATTATTGGATCATAATGCCTTGTGGCCTTGTGCCCTTGGTTCTTAGGGTTTGGGGAGTCTAAACAAGTCATATGCAATAGGTTTTGGTCACTGGTTAAGTTTCAAGAGGTTTAGAAAAGGGATTTCAAGTTTTCGAAAAATCTGAAAAAAGTAGTTTGAAATTGGTCAAACATATCAGATCCTATAAAATCTTTGTTTGTCTGAAATCTGGTTTGGACAGAGTTTAGATGATAAGCTATATGTGCATTATCTGTTTGTTGAATTTGGTGGCTTATTGTAGGTGCTAGAGCTTATCAAAGTTGGTTGAAGTATTCAATTGCATCAGCAAAGTGACCACCTCATTTTTGCCTTGCATTTTGTTATCTAGTGTATGCCCTGCTTGTTTATTGCTTCGATCTTGTTTTTGTGCTGCTTGTTAGTAGATTTGGCTATTTGGTGTGCCTTAATTTCTGGCTTATAAGCTAACTGGCTTATTAAGCCTTATTTGCCAAAATCTGTCATCATTTGGTCAACTGACCTCTTGATTCACAAGGACTCCACCTTGAGTTATTCACAAAAATTGCTTATAACAAGCTTACCAACAATTCCTGAACATTTGGTGAAATTTGGAGGACTTTGACTTATGGTCAAATAAGCACATTTTGGCTTATTTTTGAGAACTGCTTATTGGTACATGCAACAACTTGGATTTTGTAATAGGTGTCATTTTTCTCAGCTTAATAACAAATCTGGAAGGTTACAAGTCATTTGGTTAAGCTTTTGCTAGAAAACTAGCTTATTTGGCTTTTTTAGCCAACTTATTTGCTCCTACAGCTTATTCTACTTGGATTTTTTTGATTTTTATGATTGATTATTCTTAGTTAAGCTATTTGTGAGCTTTTGCAAAAAGAATCAGCTTCTGGAACAGCCTAGAACTCTAACCCGACTATTTTGTCTTTTAGTGAAATTCTTCTTTGCTTATTTCTGGCTTATTGAGTGTGCTTTTTCAAAATTTCTTCTCACAGATCTCTTAGGCATCTCAAAAGAAGGTTGTGTGTTTAAGCAGAGCTTATGGCATTGGCTTATTACTTAATGGGCTTATTGGCCCAATAAGAATAAGTTGTTGACTATTTAAGCTGTGATAAGCTCAAAACCAGCTTTTTGGCCTTCAGACTTTTGTGTTTAGAATTGTATTTTGAGTCAGATAGGGCTTTTTTAGGTCATTTGGGCCAAGTTTGACTTTTTGGGCCCATTTAGCCCATTAAGGTTGACTGTTTTGGTTTTAGCCCATTAGGGGTAATTTGGTAATTTCAGTTTCATTTTCTGATTATTTAGGTTAAAATAAACTAGTTTGCATGTTTTTAGAATTTTTTATAATTTTTAGGTTTTTAATATTATTTTAATATTATTTTATTATTAAATTTCAAATTTCACATTTTTGCACTTTTTATATTTTTCATAGGTTAAAACATCAAAATAGGATTTTTGCAACTCTTAGATTAAATTTATCATCATTTTCCTAATTTCTAGAATTATTTTAAGTTTTTAATAGTTTTTAATCATTTTAAATAGTTTTAATTAGTTTAAAAATTTATAAAAATAGTTTTTAATCTTATTTGGTAATTTTAGAGGTTTACAAAGTGAAAAATCTTTGTTTGGGCTTTTTAATAATTAATTTTATTTTTAGGGATTTAATTAGCATTTAAAAATTAATATTTAATTAATTAAAAGGTTTGAAAAAGTTTTGATCATTTGTAAACTCTTAGTTTATTTAATTTGATTTTTTGTTAATTTTTTGGGAATTTTTAGAATTTATTTTTATTTTAGCTCTTTTTACGGTTTTAATTTTGGTCGTCGTAGTAATAAATTTCACGTCTTCGTCATTCTATTTTCTCATCCCCTTCTTTCAAATACTAATCTCAAATCAATTACGAATTATTCACACACATATACCTCCTTGGGAAACGAACTTTCACCTTTGGGTCATTAGTGTTTGATTTTCCTAAATCAACACTTAATACTTACCGCTTTTACGCCTTTTTCCTAAAAGGTCATATTTTACCAAAATCATTTTGGCGCCGCTGCCGGGGAGGTGTGTCGTGATTAATTTGTCTTTTTGTTTTTAATATTAACCATAAATAGTATTTGTAGTAGTAGAACTCTACTAATACGTATTATCGGTTTTTTCGTTTTTTTTTTGTGAAATTATTATTACTATATTGTATTAAGTATCACAAAAAATACAAAATATCTCCAAAAGTGTGAAAACACAACCTTAATTGGGATTTGATCTCCTAATTATTGTATTCGAATCTCAAACAAAAAGAAAAAGGCAAAAATAGATAAATACTTTCGTGAAGCTCGATTTTGAAAAATACAAACTATAAGGCGGGTATTATAAATATACCCTAAGGAAAAAGGCTCTTAAGTGCTTCGCGCCGCCTAGTTTCCCCGCTTGCTTGTGAGTATTTTGAGATTGAAGGCTAATCGAGGGTTTTGCCTCCCAAAGTATTATTACGTATCATGTATATTTGCTTGGTTTTCTTTGTGATTAAACCCTCTTGAACAATTTGGTTTTCACCAAAGTTCTAAAGTCATTCGAAGGCGTTCACTCCACGTGATCGTTTTCATTCTTTTGAGGCTTCTTTAATCAAGAGTTTGATTCGAGGAGAGATTTGGTAGATTTTTGTCTACAAAGATACACAAAATCCAAAAAAATTAAAAACAATCAAAAACACAAAAAAATTGAAAATTCACAAAACACCCAAAAAGAATCTTCTTTGCTCACCTCCCATTCTTCGTCAGGTTTATGCAAACTCGTAATCAAGCAAAACGAGCTCGTAAACGTCGTCAAAGTCAAGGAAATCAAGAGCCTTTCATTGAAGAACAAACTCCAATTGTCGAACCTATTGTAGAACAAGAAGCTATCATGGCTAATCGTACTATGATGGAGTTGCTTCAAGCACCCACCGAGGGTTTTGGAGAAGCTATTGTGATTCCCGCTATCCTTGCGGAGAATTTTGAAATTAAGACGGGTTTAATGTCGATGTTGCAAGCAAATAAGTTTAGAGGTCATGAAAAAGACAACCCGCATTATCACATAAGAAATTTTAATCGTCGCACCGCAACAAGCAAGTTTAAGGATGTTCCACACGACGCCATTAAGATGATGTTGTTTCCATATTCATTAGATGGACCCGCTAAAATTTGGCTCGAGAAAGAACCGCCAAATTCGATTTTGACATGGGGTGATCTCGTCTCTAAGTTTGTGAACCAATTTTTTCCACCATCTAAAACAACACATTTGAAAAATGAGATTTCAAGGATTACACAACGTAATAATGAGAGTTTTTCAATGGCATGAGAACGGTTTAAGGAAATGTTACATGAATGTCCACACCATGATTTTTCGGAATTGCATCAAATTGATATTTTTTACAATGGGCTTAATGATCATGAACGAGATTATTTGAATGCCGCCGTGGGTGGTAATTTTTTGTGCAAAACGACTGATGATGCTTTAAAGATTATCGAGAATAGATCTAAGGTATACAACCCGTAACACACCGAGTGTTGCCAATATGGTTCGTCATCGTCTCGTCACATTAATGCCTTACATGATGATGCTAATGAGGAAAATCAGTTTTTCGATAGGTTTTCAAATCTTATGACTCATTGGAAAGCACAAGATGCTTTGAATTCCGCATCGGTTAAAGCGGTTGATAAGAGTTGTTTGTCTTGTGGTGGAGCTCATGATCTTTCCGAGTGCATTACCGCCGGTGGTAACACTTCGAGTGCTTACGTAGCAACGGGAACTTACAACTAAAACGGCCAAGGTTCCTGCCCAAATCAAGCTCCACCAAATCAAAATGCTAATAATTATCGAAACAACAATCAAAATGGTGGTTATCAAGGCAATTCACGTAACTACAACAAAGGGAATTATCAAAGTGGGAATGGACAAGTTGCAAATCAAAACCAAAACCGTGATTTTCAAAACACTACACAAGGTTTTCAAAATGCTCACACTAAAAATCTTCAAGGAGAGTTTTTGGATTATTCTAAATCAAATGATGATTAGCTTAAGATCCGAGTCGAAAAACGAGCTTAAAAACGAACTTGCTAATGAACTTAAGACTCATGCTAATAAAATGGAAGGAAACGTTCAACGTCTTCAACAAAATCAACAAAAGATGGAACAAGGACAACATGAGATTAAGCAAGAATTTTTAAAAGCGGATGCTAGGCAATCAAAATTTGAAGACCGAATGGCAAAAATGTTTGAAGCAATCATGTGTAAACCCTCTTCCTCGGGTGGTCTTCCTAGTGATACCATTGCAAACCCGAAGTGAAAAAATGAAGGTTATTACTACACATAGTGGTAAAACTTTCAAGGAACCAATCTCTCGTCCAAGTACTTCTACGGAGAAGGAAATCGAGAAAGAGCCCAAGGTGATGGTCAAAAAGGAGCATATCACAAGCCCACGAAGTACCGCTCATGCCACACCTACGGTTGAACCAATACCAATCATGGAACCCGAGATTCCAAGGCCGTTGCCTAATGTCCAACCCACACCACCCTTACCTTACCCTTCGAGACGAAACAAAGAGAAATTGCAAGAACGTAACAAACAACAAATCGAGCTTTTTATAAAAATGTTTCAACAAGTTCATTTTGATGTAAGTTTAGCCGATGCATTGTTATATATGCCTCATTTCGCTTCCACTTTTAAAAGTATGATGAATGATAAGGAAAAGCTTTCAAAGCTTGCTAATTGTTCTTCGGTTTATCTTAACCGCATACCGGAAAAAGTTGGTGACCCCGGAAAGTTTCTCATTCCTTGTGATATACAAGATATGAAAGAATGCCTCGCCTTGGCCGATCTTGGTGCGAGCATTAATTTGATGCCATTTTCCATTTGGAAATCGCTTTCGCTTCCGGCTCTTACTCCTTCGAACATGTCTATCGAGATGGCCGGTCATTCTACGATTTTGGCATGTGGAGTAGCCGAGGATGTTTTCCTGAAAGTGGGGAAGTTCTACTATCCCGTTGGTTTTATAGTAGTTGACATCCCCGCGGATCCTCAAGTTCCTCTAATTTTAGGTCGTCCATTTTTAGACACCTCGAGATCGCTTATCGACGTTCATGCAAGAACTATTACTTTGAGATTTTACGAAGAGGAACTTGTTATAAACGCTACTCAAAACTCGACACCTTCTCATGTTTATGCAATCGCTACCATCAATCACATTGACTTAGTTGATGTGGTTTGCGATGAGTTTTCACAAGAAGTGTTAGGTTTTTTCGATAGTTCGTCAAGTGGCAATCCCACTATTTTGGATTTGATTCTTGCTAATTCTACACCAAATCTCACTCCATTCCAAGGAGGCGATTTTACTTCAAATGAAATCGACAATGAAGATGAGGTGATTATTAGTGATGATACTTCTATTCCGCCGATGGAAGTTATGAGTGTTGAGCAAAAATCTTCAATCGAGGAACCACCTATCCTTGAAGTGAAAGATCTTCCATCTCACCTTGAATACGCATTCTTGGAAGGTGATGACAAGTTGCCGGTTATTATTGCAAAAGGTCTTGCTAATGATGAAAAAACCGCGCTCTTGAAAGTTCTTAAAGCTCATAAAGGGGCAATTGCGTGGAAAATTTCCGACATTAAGGGTATTGACCCAAAATTTTGTACTCGCATGATTTTAATGGAGGAGGACTACAAACCCGCAATTCAAAGTCAAAGAAGGGTAAACCCCAAAATTCACGATGTCATAAAAAAGGGAGTTTTAAAACTCCTTGATGCTGGAATGATTTATCCTATCTCCGATAGCCCATGGGTGAGCCCAATCCATTGTGTCCCTAAAAAGGGAGGAATGACCATTGTGCCCAATGAAAACAACGAATTAATTCCCACTCGTGTTGTGACCGGTTGGAGGGTGTGTATTGACTACCAAAAGTTAAATGACACCACTCGTAAAGACCACTTTCCCTTGCCATTCATGGATCAAATGTTGGAGCGACTCGCGAGAAATGAATTCTATTGCTTTTTAGATGGTTTTTCCGGTTACTTTCAAATCCCTATCGACCCTCGTGATCAAGAAAAGACTACGTTTACGTGTCCTTATGGAATGTTTGCTTATCGTAGGATGCCTTTCGGACTTTGCATTGCACCGGGTACGTTTCAACGGCGTATGATGGCTATTTTTCACGATATGATCGAGAAGTCGATGGAAGTGTTTATGGATGAATTTTCGGTGTTTGGCAATTCGTTCACGTCATGTTTATCTAATCTAGAGCAAAATGTTAAAACATTTTGAAGAAACCAATCTTGTGCTTAATTGGGAAAAATTTCATTTTATGTGTAAACAAGGAATCGTCTTAGGACATAAGGTCTCGAAAGCGAGGATTGAGGTCGATAAAGCTAAGGTAGACGTCATCGCCAAGTTACCTCATCCCAAAACAGTTAAGGGAGTTAGGATTTTCTTAGGACACGCGGGCTTTTATCGTCGTTTCATCAAAGACTTTTCGAAAATCTCTCGACCTATGACACACCTTCTCGAGAAGGATGCTCCTTTTAATTTCAATGAGGATTGTGTAAGAGCTTTCGAAACTCTCAAAAGGAAACTTACCGAAGCTCCCATTCTTGTTGCTCCTAATTGGGAATTACCCTTTGAAGTCATGTGTGATGCAAGTGATTATGCTATTGGGGCCGTCTTAGGGCAACATTATGAAAAGCATTTCCGTCCTATCTATTATGCTAGTAAGACGATTACCGAGGCTCAATTAAAGTACACCACAACGGAAAAGGAATTCCTTGTCGTGGTCTATGCTTTTGAGAAATTTCGACCTTATCTCGTCTTAACTAAAAGCATCGTGTATACCGACCATTCGACTATCAAGTATCTTTTAGCTAAGCAAGATGCTAAGCCGAGATTGCTTCGTTGGATGCTCCTCCTCCAAGAATTTGATGTCACCGTGCTTGACAAAAAAGGAGCCGAGAATCTAGCGGCCGATCATCTTTCTCGTCTAGAAGATCCTCACAAAGATGTTTTCGAGAACAAGGAAATCACCGAAACATTTCCTCTCGAGACTCTCGGTGTAGTTAATTCTAAAGACACCACCCCCAGGTTTGCCGACATTGCAAATTACCATGCGGGCAATTTCATAATCAAGGGTATGACGACACAACAAAAGAGAAAATTCTTTCGTGACGTCAAGTTCTATTTTTAGGACGACCCTTGTCTCTTTCGGGTTTGTGCGAATCAACTCGTTCGACGTTGTGTTTTTGGTACTGAAGCTTCTAACATCCTTAGAGCTTGTCACGAGGGACCCACGGGTGGTCACCACGGTGCTAATCTCACGGCTAAGAAAGTGTTCGTTGTCGGCTTCTTTTGGCCTTCTATCTATCGTGATGCACACGCACTTGTGAAGTCGTGTGATTTGTGCCAACGTCAAGGAAAATCGTCTCAACGTGATGAAATGCCGCAAAACATAATTCAAGTGTGTGAGATTTTCGACATTTGGGGCATAGACTTTATGGGGTCGTGCCCATCGTCTCATGGCAACAAGTATATCCTCATCGCCGTCGACTACCTTTCTAAGTGGGTGGAAGCTAAGGCTTTACCTACTAATGATGCTCATGTGGTAGTGAAGTTTTTGAAGCAACTACTCTCTCGGTTCGGAACCCCTCGTGCTATTATAAGCGATCGTGGAACCCATTTTTGTAATGACCAATTCGAGAAGGTCTTAAAGAAATATGGAGTTACTCATCGTCTTTCTACGGCTTATCACCCGCAAACGAGTGGGCAAGTCGTGGTTTTGAACCGAGCTTTGGAGGATTTTAGAGAGGTCGATTGGAGAAAACCGTGCTTCATTGTCCGAAAAACTCGATGACGCTTTATGGGCCTTTAGGACCGCTTATAAGACACCTATCGGTTGTACTCCTTATAAGCTAGTCTATGGGAAGAATTGTCATTTGCCCATTGAATTGGAGCATAAGGCATATTGGGCCCTTAAGCATGCAAAATTTAACTTGAAGACCGCGGGTGATCACCGGAAAATACAATTGAATGAATTGGATGAATTACGAGATAATGCTTATGAAAATTCATTGATTTTCAAAGAAAAGACTAAAAAGTTTCATGATGCAAAGATTAAAAACCGGGTTTTTAACGTTGGTGATCAAGTGTTACTTTTTAAATCTCGATTAAAGATATTTTCCGGGAAATTGAAATCTCGTTGGTCGGGTCCTTTCACCATTACACAAGTGCTTCCTAATGGGACCATCAAGCTAGCTCAAAATGATGGTCCTAACTTAAAGGTGAATGGACATAGGCTAAAGCACTACTTTGGTGGGGAAGTTCCTTCATTGGATGACCTCGACCAAGTCACCTTCCCTAATGATAATTAGCATTGAGGGGATCGAGTCGAGCTCATGACTCGGTAATCAAAAATGAGGTGCCTCGTGGGGGAAATCCCATGCTTATCCTTTTATGCTTTCTAATAAATAATGAGAGGGGATTTGTGCCCTTCCAACTCGTTGTATCGTGGTTGTTTGTGATTGTGTTATCTAGATCATCATCATCATCTACGATTGAAGACTCTCTTGTTCGTTTACGTGAGACTCGATCGTTTGCTTAAAGAAGTTTTTCACGAATCCATGACATATCCTTTATTGTTCTAACAATTATCTTTTAGCATACTTAATAAACGGCTTTAGATATATTGTTGATCACCCTTTCCATGCTAGATCCTAAGCATTCGACTCTTCGTCTCTAGTATGGGGGTGCTCCACCTTTAGACTGAAACATTGAGGATAATGTTTAATTTTAGTATGGGGGGTGAATAGATACTTGCTTTGCTACGCCTTCACGTTTTCAAACTTTCAACGCTTTGTTTTGTTTTATTGCTAATAAGGCTAAAAATGGACAAATTTTAAAATTTTTCTTAGTTTTAATAAGTATTTTTAAGACACGAATGTATATTTTCTGATGGGTAGAATAAGAGCTAATTTTTGTCTTGATGGGCATTTGGAGCCCTTTACATTCCTTAACCCGCTCAATTCAAGTTTTGCTAGACTTTTATATAGGGAACTTTAAAACGCGAAAGTCTTAGCTCATTCGGGTTAAGAACAAGAACTTTTCGCAAGTTCCTATAATTGATCCTAGAAATTCACTTATCAAGGGAACTATAAAATGCATTCTCTAAACTTGAAAAAGTCCAAGAAAGTGAAAGATCCTATAGGTGGCTTGAAAACCCAGAACTTTGATTTGATATAGTCTTAATGAAAGCTAATCCAAATTTGGCTTAATTTTGACTTGCATGGCTAAGTATTCACGAGTCTCTTTAATTAGAGGTCTTTAAATAGTGAAGAACGAGAGATGATTGAGTTAGACAAGTGATCATTTAGAACATGAAAATGTTCTTTCAAAAACTCATATGTTTTTAATTGTGGCTTTTTCTCCCATAAGATCAATACATTAGGAATAAAAATAATTGCAATAAGTAAGGTCGTAAGATTTGAAAGGTTACTTAGCTTCTAGCACAAGATCGTTTAAAAGTTGCTCGGGGTTGAATAGAGTTTATAGCCAAGGCATAACTTATTGAAGCGGGATGCGAAGATTGGTGAAGATCCAAAAAGGCCCTAACAAGGAATGAGGAGCTCTATTTTGTTGCTAAAGATCCAAGATGATGTGAAGTATCATTATTCCTAAATCAATATGAAGGATCGAGACACACGACGAAAAGCAATTACTCCCCTAAATATCATGGAGAAAGTCTATCCAAAAAGACCCTTACAAGGTATGAGGATAAATATATCCAAGTCCTAAAAGGAGGCGGATCGTTGTATATCAAAGTCCAAAATAAAGATTGAAGAAAAATGATGAAGTCGTGGTCCAAGTATGAAGAATCTCTCAAAAACGCCAAGTGAAGAAATTCCAATATATGAAGAGAAGACCATAATTTCAAGAACGTCTTCCCAAGATTTTAAGTATGAAGGATATGCCAAATATCGGTCCGAGAAAGGTCTCAAATCGTGAAACGAGTTATGCCAAGATATGAACTTAAGGAGATACAAGAGAAGCCGTTTTAAAAGATTTTGTCCTTCGGCTAACTATCGACTAAATCGTGCTACTTTATTTTTGGACTAATAAATAATCAAATAAGTCAATATGAATCACTTGTGATCCATGACAAGTAGTTAAAAAATTCTAGAAACCCATTTCCTTTTATAATAACTAGGATTGCGGGGAGAAAAAGTATTACACAATTTGGACGTATGAGTAGTGTTAGCATTGTGACTTGTACCAAAAATGATCTCATTTTTGCACTTATCATGGAATGTATGACAATCAAGGATGACGAAATTTACTCTATGGGACATTTACTTGTTTCTATTCATTGACCCTAAAAGTCACATTAGTAATGAAATCATACATTATGTATTTACACATCTTCGTAGTATTGTTGCAAGTCTTTAACTTTTCAATAAAGGATAATAAAGTCGAATTTTAGTGATGCTTAGATACTTTATTCTAGCATTGCGTGAGGGCACGACAATGGCTTAGTATGGGGGAGTGATGAGATGGCATTTATACATGATCTCGTCGTTCTTTTCGGGCTTTAAATGCATAAAATGTCATAATTATACCATATATATGCTTGTATTTGTTTACTTGTGTGTTTTAGGTATGGATATCGTGAAAAAGACAAAAGATCACAAGAAACAAGGAAAAACGGACACGAGAAACGAAGCCGTACAAAGAACCAGGCCCTAGTTCATGATTTATCCAAGAAAAACCCTTGAAGACTTGAAGATGTACAAGATTGTTCCTAAATATATGAAGAAATGACACTTAAAACCCTTGTATATTCACAATTACAAGTTTGGTCCCTTAAGTTTGTCAAAATTACAAAATGGTCCTTCAACTTTGAAGAATTGGCAATTTTAGTCCCTCAATAATGCTAAATTGTCAATAATGGTCCCTCATGAAGACAAAGATACATTAAAGACCTTTGAAGATCAAGAATGTCCAAGATCAGTCCCTCAAATATTCAAAAGTGGCAAAAACAACCCTTGAAGTACTTTTGCCAAAGTTTTAGGGCAAAAGTGTGAAGATTGGAACTTAAATAGCAAAGGAACACGTTTTCTATGGTTGAAAAACTTGTTTTACAACTTTCACCAAAAGACAAGGACGAAACATGTGCATATGAAACATTCAAATCAGAAATTGCGCCAAACACTTACCTTTCCACAAAAAACGGATCAAAAGGTATTGCTGTTCACCTTTTACCCCCAGTTACCATCTCACTTAAACCAAGGGGTAAATTACAATTACCCTGCCACACGTTTGATTCACGCACCCTAAAACCCATCCCACACTCAAAACCCCAATCCCCACTCACCAAAGGACCCCACCCATTCACACGTCAACCATGATCCAACTTCCTCTACAAGGAATGACACGTGGCCAAATCAACAGCCAACACTCATTACTTAGCCCCAACGCTAAAATGAACAGTCAGGATTCATTTGGACAGCTCAAACAACAAATGCGTCTAGAAGATTTCAAGGGCACTTTTGGGATTTCATAGTCTAGGGTTTTGCTTATCTATGCTTTGTATTTTCCTATATAAGGACTCCTCAACATATGAGAGAGCCTTGTTCCAGTTTTACTCTTTAAACATTGTAATTCCTTTTTAAAATTTATAAAAGTTGGTATTTTAAGAAAATTGTAATTCCTTTTTATGTTTTTGAAAGTTGGTGTTGTTTAAGGGGAATTCTGAGTTCCATTTGATGTTATAAGTGTGCTTAGATCTTGTGGTTTAAGTACATTTATGTTTGGTAAGGTTTTCAAGTTTTAAAAAATCTTGAAAATAGTCTTCTAATTTTGTTGTTTTACTTGTACTAACCCTTATCCAAAAGCTATAAGCCCTTGCAAGCTTGTTGACACCAAGCTAGTGAAGGTTTATCAACATTTGGATAGGTTGTTTGCTGTTTGTGTTGAAGACATAAAGCCCTTGAGGTTCTGATTTGAACCATCAACCAAGGCACATCTCATCTCCTTTCTTCAAGTACCTTGGTCTTGGTCTAGTTGTTGAACAAGGTCCAAGGAGCATAGCTGATCCCTCTAGGAAGTTGTGGGGGATAGGCATAACCTCTTGTTAAGATTCCTCTAAAAAATTTCATGTTTATGTCTGATTTGTACTTTGCTATGTGATCTGTTATTCCTGTGTTTGTGCTTTGTGTTTTATAGTTGGTATCTCTTAGTTGTCACCTAGTTGAAGTTTTTGAACCATAAAACCAGTAGGTTATGTGATTGAATAAAAAGTTTGTTTGAAAAAGGACTAAAACAAGGTTGTTTGGGATTATTTGATCATAAGGCCTTGTGGCCTTGTGTCCTTGGTTCTTAGGGTTTGGGGAGTCTAAACAAGTCATATGCAATAGGTTTTGGTCACTGGTTAAGTTTCAAGAGGTTTGGAAAAGGGATCTCAAGTTTTGGAAAAATCTGAAAAAAGTAGTTTGAAATTGGTCAAACACATCAGATCCAATAAAATCTTTGTTAGTTGGATCTATGGTCTGAAATCTGGTTTGGGAAAAGTTTAGGTGATAAGCTATATGTGCATTATCTGTTTGTTGAATTTGGTGGCTTATTGTGGGTGCTAGAGCTTATCAAAGTTGGCTGAAGTGGTCAATTGCATCAGCAAAGTGACCACCTCATTTTTGCCTTGCATTTTGTTATCCAGTGTATGCCCTGCTTGTTTATTGCTTGGATCTTGTTTTTGTGCTGCTTGTGAGTAGATTTGGCTATTTGGTGTGACTTATTTCTGGCTTATAAGCTAACTGACTTATTAAGCCTTATTTGCCAAAATCTGTCATCATTTGGTCAACTGACCTCTTGATTCACAAGGACTCACCCTGAGTTCTTCACAAAAATTGCATATAACAAGCTTACAAACAATTCCTGTGTTAGAAATACGTTTTTACGTATATTAGAAGTATCAGTCACTCCACAATATTATTTATGTTGTAATAGCTCGTAGTTAACAAATAGTTATTAGTTACTTATTTAGTTAAGTAAGAACCGGTCCATGGGCTTGTCATGGACCGGCCCAAGCCCAATGTAGCTTGGAAGTATAAATACCCCTTTCCACCATGGAAAGGGGTTGGTTGTTGTCATTTGTTCTAGTTCCACTTAATAAAATACACATAGTTTCTCTCACTTTCTCTCTCTAGTTTCTCTCTCTAGAAAACATCAACCTACTTCATAGATTCATAGGTTATCAAGATTCTACATTTGGTATCTGAGCTATGGGGTGATTTAAGGTAATGATTTGTGTGGTTTTTTAGTTTTTGATTGTATTAGTGTTCTTTAAGAAGATCATCTTGATTATTGGTGTTTTTTGGTGTTTTTGTGATTGGGATTAGTAGATAAGTACTAGTTTTTACTTATTATTGTAGAAATCACAAAACTTTTTGGGTTATTTGGTAAAAAATCTGGGTTTAAATCACCGTTTTTGATCGACTGTATACCTCGAACAAACCTTCTGTTTTTCCCAGTAAAAGTTCCGAACCAAGAACCAAAAAGTTCCGAACCAAGCACTTCCGAACCAAGCACTTCCAAACCAAGAACTTCCGAATCAAGAACTTCCGAACCAAGAACTTCCGAACCAAGAACTTCCGAACCAAGAACTTCCGAACCAAGAACTTCCGAACCAAGAACTTCCGAACCAAGAAGTTCCGGATCAAGCCAAAAGTTCCGAACCAAGAAGTTCCGGATCAAGCCAAAAGTTCCGAACCAAGAAGTTCTGAACCAAGAAGTTTCAAACCAAGAAGTTCCAAACCAAGAAGTTCCGAACCAAGAAGTTCCGAATCAACACTTCCGAATCAACAAAAGTTCCGAATCAAGGGTTATTTTGCTTGTTTTTTCGACGATTTTTTAAAGGATTTAATCTTGGTTTCTTACAACAAAAACTCAACACAATTCACAAGCTTTACTTCACTGCTCGATCAACCGATAATCTTTGTCTCTTTGAAGTTAACAAAATGAATCCGAATTCAGTAATGCCTCAGATGACATCACTTTCGGATATTTCCGTCATTACGGGAACGGATAATCGCCCGCCAATGCTCATCAAAGAAGTTTTTGAAGCATGGCAAGGCCGGATGATGTCTTACCTTAAGGGAAAACCGGTTTATGGGAGGCTTATGGTTAAGTCAATTTTAAATGGTCCACTTGACTATGGTACCATCGTGGCTAACAATGTGACTCGACCAAGAGAATTTGAAGAACTTACACCAGCTCAACAACTTGTTGCCGATGCAGACGAAAAAGCTCTTCAAACAATTCTCCAAGCTCTTCCCCATGACATCTATAGGATGGTAAGTCAGTATACGGTGGCAAAGGACTTATGGGAACGTTTAAAGGTGTTGCTACAAGGTACGTCTCTCACCAAACAGGAAAGGGAATGTCAGTTGTATGACCTGTTTGATAGATTCACGTACAACCCAGGGGAAACGCTTCACGATTATTACTTCAGATTCACCACACTCATGAATGATCTGAATGTATACAATCTTGTGATTGCTCCATTCCAGGTTAACACCAAATTCTTGAATACTTTACCTCAAGCTGAATGGGGTGAGTATATTATCGATGTTAAGTTAACCAGGGATTTGCATAAGTGCAATTTGGATCAACTATATGCTTTTCTTCAGCAGCATGAGAAACATGTGATCATGCACCGTTCTCCACGAGGTATGTACCCTGATTCATTAGCTTTGATGGCGAATCAACCAAGCTTGTCTCACAACAACACTCCTTATATTTTGGGACATCAAGCCTATCATCCATCACCTTACATGACACCAACCTTTCCCCAATACTCGATTCTACCGCAACCACCCACCTCACATCAGCAACAATATCGGTTTAGTGCACCTTCATCACAATATGCTACACAACCTCACCCAGCAAGTATTGCACCTTATGCTCAATCTTCATATTCTTCTTATCAAGAGAATGCAGCATATCCAACAAGCTACCCTGATCAAATGAGTATTCCTTCTAGTGATTATGCAGCTCATCAAGACCAAGCAATGTACTGTGATGATGAGGAAGTCCCTGTTCCTGTATTCAAACAAGGTGCTGACCCAGTTGAAGTGTTAACCACTATGTCTGCTTATCTCACAAGGACTTTAAGCAAACGAGGATTTAGGGGATCAGCTCCTACCAACAATCAGTTGAGGAATTCATCCAATTCTCGCCAACAAGCTACTATTGAGAATGGCAGGGTAATGGTTCAGCCTATTCAACCATATAAGGGGAGACCTACCACATCAACTACCAATGCTCGCACGGTCAATCAGGCTCCAATGGTCAATCCTGCTCCACGGGCTAATTCCACAGGCAAGTTGAGAATGATTACATGCTACAACTGCAAGGAATAGGGTCACATGTCCAGGGATTGTAAGAAACCAAAGAGGAGAAGGGATGGACAATGGTTTGCAGAGAAGATCTATCTGGTGAATGCTCAGGCACAAGGAAGGGAACTTGATGAAGAGGAGCTTGCATTTCTTGCTGATCCAGGGATTGCTGAACAAGACACTGTCACCACACAGAACGCAGCATACCAAGCAGATGATCTCGATGCGTATGACTCAGACTGTGATGACTTTCAATCTGCAAAGGCTGCTCTCATGGCAACTATCTCCAGCTTAGGGCCAGAAAAGAGATCTGAGGTACTTATTAATACCACTGATAATACCACTGATGCTAGTATTCAACCACATCAAGTTGTGCAAGAGTGTGCTGATTCGAATGATTCTTTGGTGGTGAGTCTTTCAAATGAGGAGACAATCAATGATAGCAATATCAATGTGAGTCCCCAGACTTTGAGTGAATCACAACCGGGAGCCATTTCGCATACGCCTACTCCTGCTCAACAAGATTTGGTCATGGTTCCTGCTACATTACTTAGCCAAATGAATGCTGCACTCTTAGAAACCCTAGCTAAGAATAAGAATTTGTCTGATGAGCTTGCCTTAAGCAACGAGAAAGTTCAAACTTTGGAATTAGTGCCTTCATCTAGTGTTCTAACAAATCCCGAATATGATCACTTTCGAAACAAACAAATGGGTCACTTGCAAGAAATTGAAAACTTAAGAGAAAATCTGTCCAATGAACTTAAAGAAAAGGAGTTAGTGGTCACTAATTTTCAAAAACTTCAAATGGATTTTGAATCACTCGAGTCTAAGAAGAATGAAATGGAGATTAATGCTACTAATAAGATTAGAAGTCTAGATTACTTGCTTTTAAGACAATACGCTGCTTCTCAACTAGTACACTTATTTGATGCTTCGTTTAGAGAATTTAACTTATCACGTCAAAAAGGCCTTCCCCTAATCCACGGTATGCAAAACAAGCTTTAAGACATAGTCCTAGACTTTATAATGCAACTCAATTAGGATTGGCCTTAGACCCGATTGTTTTTCCCGATGATCGAACAAGTAAGGATCTAGTTGATGAGGATCGGTCATACAATTCTGCAAAATATCCCGAGTGTTATTATTTTAAATTGAATAAGGAGCTTGCAAAAACAGATTTTAGAATTCGCTTCAATATGGACAAAGATCTCATAACAGCACCGACCTACATATTAGATGAAGAAAACCCTAGTACATTTCCTACACTTGTCAATATGGAAGGTCCTAAGGAAATTCCAAAGGATCTTCCACCTGTTAGCACTGTATGGTTAAACTTGCAAGAGATTAATCAATACTTTACTAATTTTGACAAGGTCATTTTGGAATGTACGACTTCAAATGGCTTAAATGCCGGAGAATGGGCTTTCGAACATATGAACGAGGTGTTTAAAAATGAGATCAATCCGTTTGTCGAAAGTCTAAAAGGAAGTTTTGCATCTCTTAAGGAAAATCTTGTGTTTGAAATTGGTGAAGTTCAAAAAGTGTTTTATGAAACGGACACCGCTTACGAACTACAACTAATTGAAAAAGAAAAGATTTTAACCGAATATGACCGATTCTTGTCTGCAGTAATCTCGTGTGATGTGCTTACTACTGTAAATGTTAATTATTCGAATGAGCTTACATCCGCTATGATTAATTGTGATGCTGTGCATATATGTGATGATGTTTGTGATCTTTCTGTAAATGTTGCTGATACTGTAAATGAGGTAGATAATCATTCTTGTCACGAATCTAACGTTGAGTTTTTAAAACTACAAGATTCTTACAATTTACTTTCAAAACGCTTTAATCAACTAGAACAACATTGTATATCTTTAGAATTAAAACAACAAACTCAAAATGAGAATCTTTTGATATCAAATGGTTGTGAAAACGGTGTTGAGACGAGTGACAAGATGATTGCAATTGTTAAGGCATTAGAGGAAGAGATCATGAGATTGAAGAGAGATGTGTCATCAAATGAAACATTAAAATTGGAACTAGAGGCTGCAGAGTCTAAAAACCAGGCCTTAGAAATTAGACTTTCGTCTATTCTAGGGGAGATGGATCGTGCAAGACAGGGAATGTCTAAACTTTATGGTTCACTAGAAGAACGGTTCGCTTTTAATGCGGCACAGCAACAATTTTATGTTGAACAATTGAACCAAAAATGTGAGGAAATCTCTGACTTAAACATCCTGCTCATTGACAAAAACATGGTTTTGGCCGAGTTAAAGGAGACACTTCTTCTCACCTGACAAGAAGTTGTTGATAACTTAGCTACCGACTCTGCACCGTCCACTAGTGCTCCAACAACCAAGTCAGTAGTGCTTTATAAGAATCCGCTTCATAAGAGAAACCCGGTTACCTACGATGATTATATGAGGAATGCCATTAAGCATGTAGATATTGTTAGGGATATCTTAGACGATCTTTATGCCTTAGATCCCTCAAGTAGCTACTATTATACGGCTCATGAATATATTAAGCGAGTTCAATATTGCTTAGCATATTTGCAATACATAGGTAAACCAGGCTCTACACTACTTACTAATAGGCCCATTGCTGTAACTCCATTTAATAAGACTCCAGGAGCAAAACCATCATTGGCACAATCAAGTAAGGCACCTTTAAAATATGTTGCTAATGTTCCCACTTTGCCTTCTACAGGATTAAAAGAGACTACTAAGGCTAAAGGATCGCCACTCAAGAAAGATAAGATCAAGCCCTCCACTAGTAGTGCCAAAAAGAAGAAAGTAGAAGTTCACAATAGGAATGCTAGTTCAGTTTTAAATAAAAAGAATCATGTTAAGACTAAAAGCTCTGCGCCTGTGCAGAAGCCAAAACCATTCGTGAATTCTAATTTGAATTGTTGGAATTGTAATGAATGTATGTTTTCCCAACGTCATGATTTGTGTCTTATTGATCATGTGAATGAAATGAATGCCATTAAGAATGGTCTTGAATGGAAGCCAACGGGTAGAACTCGTGCCCAGGTTGGCTGGCAATGGCGTCCCACTGGTAGGACCTTTACATTAGATGGAAAAATGTGCCCTTTAACTAGGAATGCATCCATTGAGGTTAGGTCTGAGCGTCCTTTAGTTAGGAACACTCGCACTCAAGTATGGAAACAGCGCCCTTTAATTAGGTCAGCCCCCACTATAGTGCCTATCAGTGAAGAAATACCTCAGGATTTAAGCCAACTAGAATCTACACCACCAATTAGGAAGAAGAAGGCTAGCAAATCTAAGAAACCTAGAGTTAGCAAATCTAAGATTATTAAATCTGTACCTGCTAATAACAAGGAACACTCAGATTCCGATACCTCTACATTGTCTTCGTGTGGTGATATTTTCAGGTGGTCCAAATCATCCTGTGGTATTTGGACTCCGGTTGTTCAAAACATATGACCGGAAATCGCTCGATGCTCCGAAATTTCGTCAGCAAGTTTCTTGGTACGGTTAAATTTGGGAATGATCATATAGCAAAGATAATGGGGTATGGTGAATATCAGATTGGAAACGTGACGATTTCAAGGGTATACTATGTAGAAGGTCTTGGTCATAATTTATTCTCAGTAGGACAGTTTTGTGATTCCAACCTTGAGGTTGCTTTTCGACAACACACTTGTTTCATCCGCAACTTGGAAGGAAAAGATTTGTTGAAGGGATCTCGTGGTGCAAATCTTTATACCTTGTCCTTACAAGACATGATGGCCGCCTCTCCAGTATGTCTTCTCTCTAAAGCATCTAAGACCAAGTCATGGTTATGGCATCGCAGATTATCTCATCTTAACTTTGATGCTATTAATCATCTGGCTAAAAACGAATTAGTTCATGGTCTTCCAAAGCTCAAATTTCACAAGGATCATTTATGTTCCGCGTGTTCAAGGGGGAAAAGTACCAAGAAATCTTACAAGCCCAAAGCTGAAGACACCAATCAAGAAAAACTTCATCTTTTGCATATGGATCTTTGTGGGCCAATGAGAACTGAAAGTGTGAGCGGTAAGAAATTCATTCTGGTAATTGTGGATGATTTCTCCAGGTTTACATGGGTTAGATTTCTACGTACAAAGGATGAAGCACCGAAGGCTATTATCACCTTTCTGAAATTCATTCAAGTACGTTTGAATACTACTGTCCGCTGTATTCGTACAGACAATGGTACAGAGTTCGTCAACAAGACTCTTCGTGATTACTATGAAGGAGTTGGTATCTCACATGAAACATCCGCTGCACGCACTCCACAACAAAACGGTGTCGTTGAAAGACGGAATCGTACACTTATGGAAGCTGCTAGGACTATGCTTATTTACGCGAACGCTCCATTGTTCTTGTGGGCAGAGGCTATATATACTGCATGTTTCACCCAAAACCGTTCTATCATTCGGAAACGCCATGGAAAAACACCTTATGAGCTTCTACATGACCGTAAACCCGATGTTTCATTCTTTCATGTGTTTGGTGCTCTTTGTTATCCAAAAATCAATAGTGAGAACTTGGGTAAGCTTCAACCGAAAGCCGATATAGGTATTTTCATTGGTTACTCACCGTCCAAGAAAGCATACCGAATCTATAACCGTCGTCTTGGCAAGATTGTAGAAACTATGGACGCAGATTTCGATGAGCTGTCAGCGATGGCTTCTGAGCAACACAGCTCTGAACCCGCGCTTCATGAGATGGGAACCGGTGCTATTAGTTCCGGATTAGTTCCCAATAATCCTACTTCTACATCATTTTTACCACCATCAAGGCCCGAGTGGGATAAACTGTTTCAACCGTTGTTTGACGAATTCTTTGATCCCCCAAATGATGAAGTTCCAGCACCCGTAGTGATAGCTCCAATTCCTGAAGTTGTTGCTCCAGCCAATGAAGCTTTATCTAATGCATCTTCAATTCACATTGAACCAGATGCACCTTCACCAAGTGATTCTCAAACTACACCTGAATCATCACCCCTACTTGTGCCTAATGATGTGGAAGAGGATTCTATTGATCACGACTTAGAATATGCTCACCTGCAAGAGCTTCCTTTCTTTGGTGTAGCGATACCTGAAAACCCTTCAGCCGCGTCTACCTCAGAAGAAGCTCCTTCTATTGTTCACTCCAGACCACCTAGGATTGAAAACCATAGCACTAAATGGACAAAAGATCACCCAATTAGGAATGTTATTGGAGATCTAGATCGACCAGTCTCTACACGCCATCAATTACAAGAGAGTGCACTCTATTGCTACTTTGATGCATTTCTCTCTGAAGTTGAACCTAAAAATTGGCAGCAGGCTATGACTCAATCATCTTGGATTGAAGCCATGCAGGAGGAACTAAATGAATTCCAACGACTTGAAGTATGGGAATTAGTTTCTCTCCCTGACAAGGTTAACATCCTTACCTTGTTATGGGTTTATAAGGTTAAACTTGATGAGATGGGTGCGGTATTGAAGAATAAGGCTAGATTGGTTGCTAGAGGATATAAACAAGCCTTGGGTATAGACTTTGAAGAATCTTTTGCTCCTGTGGCAAGATTGGAGGCGATTAGACTATTCCTTGCGTATGCTGCTCATATGAACATGATCGTCTATCAAATGGATGTGAAGACGGCATTTTTGAACGGTGAACTAAGGGAAGAAGTCTATGTTAGTCAGCCGGATGGGTTCGTTAGCACGGAGTTTCCTAATCATGTGTACAAGCTTAAGAAGGCTCTCTATGGGTTGAAACAAGCTCCACGCGCGTGGTATGATCTCCTGTCCACATATCTCATTTCGGAAGGCTTCTCCAAAGGCAAGGTGGACCCCACTCTATTCACTCTTAAGGAAGGCAACGACATGATTCTGGTACAAATTTATGTTGATGATATAATATTTGCTGCCACTAACATAGAATTGTCAAATCGCTTTGAGAAGATAATGTCCACACGCTTTCAGATGTCGATGATGGGAAAAATTTCATTTTTCTTAGGACTACAGATTTCTCAAAATCCCAGAGGCATCTTTATTAATCAATCCAAATATGCTCTAGAATCTCTTAAGAAATATAACTTTGAAAATTGTGACCCCGTGGACACTCTAATGGTGGAGAAATCCAAGTTAGATGAAGATAGGAATGGGACTATTGTCGATCCAAAACTTTACCGTGGGATGATCGGCACCCTTCTGTATCTGACTGCTAGCAGGCCTGATTTGCAATTTGTTGTATGCATGTGTGCCCGGTATCAGGCTCGGCCTACTGAAAAGCACCTACATGTTGTGAAAAGGATCTTTCGGTATCTAAAAGGAACACTTCATCGTGGTCTATGGTATCCGAAAGATTCCTCTATTGCTTTAATATCATACACAGATGCCGATCATGCTGGATGTCAAGACACGAGGCGTAGCACTTCTGGATCTGTGCAACTCCTTGGAGATAGATTGATCAGTTGGTCTTCAAAAAGGAAGAAAAGCGCTGCAATATCAAGCACGGAGGCTGAATACATCGCCATGTCCGGTTGTTGTGCTCAAGTCCTTTGGATGAGATCACAATTAACTGACTACGGTTTAGGATTCAACAAAATCCCGATGTATTGTGACAACAAGAGCGCCATTGCCCTTTGCTGCAACTATGTTCAACACTCCCGGGCCAAGCACATAGACATTCGCTACCATTTCATTAAAGAGCAGGTGGAGAACGGAGTGATCGAGCTGTATTTTGTCACTACTGAGTACCAGCTGGCGGATTTGTTCACCAAAGCCTTAGATCGAGGACGAATCGAGTTTTTGATCGACAAGCTTGGCATGAAATCATTCACTCCAGCGACTCTCAAAGAGTTGGCAGAAGAATCAGCTGAATAGTCGTGGTAAACTATTCAGAGTATCCTTTGTTCGTGATCATGTATATTATCGTAAATATATAAACCACAAAAAGAAAATACAAAAATAGAAAACCAACAAAAATCATAAAAAATATAAAACCTAGAAAAACCATAAAAATTATAAAATCAAGAAAAACCAAAAATATTTTTCGTTTTTAAATCGGGCATGTCTTTTAGTACGGTAATATTTATGACCTTAGAAATGTCGATCAATATTGACACGGTGCCATAAATAGAGTCCGTATAAAAGTTGTACATTTTTAAAAAAAAACATGCCCATAATGGCTTGTTGTTATTTCAGACTGCAACCCGGTTTTAATATTAAAGTCACGTATTTCCTTGGAAAACGTTGGCTCAGAACGGGAATTAATTTTCTCGGGCGTGATTTACAAGCCAAATCATGCAAAGGGATCAAGTTTACTTTACAACTTGGTCTAACACAAATTTGTGTACGTCTCAGTGCATTAATTTGTTAAAATAAGAGAAACCTTATTGTCACCACGAATCAAACTTTTTCAAGATACAAATTGGAAATGCTTTCATCAATATTTGACTCTTTAAACAATGACTACAACTCTTTAAATAGAAAACGGGTCATCGTTTAAGGGGGAGAAAATATTAAATCATCCTCGTCATTAAATTGATTTTCAAAAGTGATTGTGGAAAATTAATGGCTAAATGGTAAATGAATGGTATTGCTTTAGAAAACGACTTGTGCTTGTTCAAGGTGATAGGTCTTGTTTTAGAGCTTGGAGATATGCTAGTTAGATGCGATACTTAAGTTGTGTGAGATTGTCGAGTTTAGTTTAACTAAGCAAAATTAAATTGACTAAGCTTATCAATGGAAAGGAAAAATGAGATGAAAAGTCATAAACAAAAAGGAAAAGAATAGATAAATATAGGGACTTAAGGTGATATTTGTTGAAACTTGTCAAAAACTTGACCTAGTCAAACAAAACCCCCGCCCCCCTTCTATTCCTCTTCACTGTTTATTCTTCACTTGCCGCCATTGAAATACACACACTCAAGCTCACATCATTCGATTTTAATCAATCCGTTCCATTCATTCGATTAAATAAGGTAATAAACATCAATCATTTAATTCATAATTCGTTTAATTCATGAAAATCAAGTGAATCAATACGGATAATCAATCTAATCTAATTAGGGTTCGTTCGCCTCATTTAGGCTTAATTGATTAGGGATTTTTGATGGGTTTTATGCGGAATATGATTAGATTATGGTTGGTTACCTTAGATTGCCTTAGAAACTCACAAACGCGCTTAGAATTAATCATCATAGCTATGTTTGTAATGTTCCGGATGAACTTGGATAAAAACTTCCGAATGAAGGAATTTTCAGAAAAACTTCCGAACGAAGGACTTCCGAATGAAGGACTTCCGAACGAAGGACTTCCGAACGAAGGACTTCCGAACGAAGGACTTCCGAACGAAGGACTTCCGAACGAAGGACTTCCGAACGAAGGACTTCCGAACGAAGGACTTCCGAACGAAGGACTTCCGAACGAAGGACTTCCGAATGAAGGACTTCCGAATGAAGGACTTCCGAATGAAGGACTTCCGAATGAAGGAAGTTCCGAATGAAGGAAGTTCCGAATGAAGGAAGTTCCGAATGAAGGAAGTTCCGAATGAAGGAAGTTCCGAATGAAGGAAGTTCCGAATGAAGGAAGTTCCGAATGAAGAAGTTCCGAATGAAGAAGTTCCGGATGAAGAAGTTCCGGATGAAGGAGTGTTCCGGATGAAGAAGTTCCAGATGAAGGAATGTTTCGGATGAAGAAGTTCCGGATGAAGGAATGTTCCGGATGAAGAGTTGTTTGATTAATATTGTTTGCCTGTTATATGTACTTGTTGTATTATGTTATGAAATGTGTTATGCTTAGAAGTAAGAATGATATATATCTATATGTTTTTGTGCATCAACCTTTCATGTCTTATCTTAAGCAGATACAATGACTAATCCAACAGTACAAGCAATCCAAGACTCTAGAGAAGCCGCTATTGCTAAAGCACGAACCCTCAAGTTCATACCCAACAATTACCGGCTGAAGCAAGTCTCAAAATCCACTCACCATGGATTTAAAGTAGCCATAGCAATCCTTGATCAGACCCATTTTAAGAATGCTTTAAGAAGTAGTGCCTCGGTGCCTTATGATTATATGTATGAATTTTGGGCTACCAAGGAAATCACTTCAAACAAGATCACCTTCACCATCGACAACAAGCAGCAGACGCTCACAGTTTCAGACTTCCGTAAGATTTTTGGTATACGGGATACACCCAAAGGCATGTCATTTTTGAGGGATCCTACTAAAGATGAACTCATGGAGTTATTTGACGCTATTGGATGTCCTGAAATACGCGTTGCGTCTGAGTTTACCACTGCTAAAGTAGGACAACCTTGGAGAGCATTGTTAGGGATTCTCAGTAGATGTCTTACACCAAAAACAAGTGGCCATGATGCTTTGCGCGGTCCTATTATAAACCTCTTCTATGGCATGTACAAAGCTGCAAATGCAGATTATGCATTGTTGATATGGGAAGAATTCACCTTTCAACTCTTCCATAACAAGAAGCTGAAGACAAATTTCTTTCCTTATCCTCGGTTTATCAAGCTTATCATTAATTATTTTATGAAAAATGATGCTACTATTGATAGGCGTGCAGCAAGTCGTTATCACACTAAAGAAGCTGATGATACTGTGGATCTAAGGCATGAAGGACCATCTGGTGGTGTCATTCCTGGTCCTATTCCCGATTACCTTCTGACGGATAAAATTAAAGGTTCTGCTGATTACAAACTACTGCAGCTAGAAATCAAGAAGCTGAAAGCAAACCTTCAGACTGGAGAAGACTCGTCTACTACAGTGAAGAGTAAAGGTAAACGCAAGCAACCAGCTGCTTTACCTGAACCCGAAACCAAGAAGAAAAAGACTGAGGTTAAGAAGGGAAAGGGTAAGGCTGATGAGTTACGTCTACGTGACGCATAAGATGTAGTTGATCCTACTCTTGACAAAGCAGAGAGACAAATGATGAAGATAGCAATTCAAAGGAGTAGGAAAGATACTGGCGGTAATGGTTCAGGTGCAAGGGTAAATGTTGAAGAAGAGTACGTGGAACCAGATGATATTGATGAGTTTGGGTCACCTGAAAGGTATTCTACTTCGAAGGAGACATCAATCCCAGTTTCAGCAAGTGTGGAAAAGGAGTCTGTTGCTCCTACGATCATGGTGTCAACTCAACCTTTAGCAACTCAACCTCCACCAATACAACCCTTACCAACCAGACCAGCTTCAACACCATTTCTTCCACCACCTATAACTCCCATCCTTAGTACCGTAGTAACAACCGAACCTCTTCAATCAACCCAGAGCAGCTCTGCAACATCTACAATGGCTGCATTGGTGATGGCCGAAATGTTGGATAAACATGTGGATAATCACAAACGAGAAATGGATGAACTTCGCCAAGAGTTACAGAGACGAGCTCAAAGTGAAGAAGCATCTAGGAAAGCCCAAGAGGAGATGCTTGCTAAGTTCGCTGCAGATCTGGAATTAACGCGAAAAGCTCATGCAGAAGAACTAGCTCGGGTTAAGCAGGCTGAGGCTGATAAGCATGTTGCACGTATCACCAGACTTCAAGCGATGAGGGATAAATACAAGGAGCAGAAAGAGGTACTTGAAGCTTCTGTTGAAGAAAGAGTGAAGGAATCTGTTGAATCCATTATGCCTAAACTGCGTGATGAGTTGAAGACACTAGCAGCTGATAATTTGATGATCAAGTCATCCAATCCTTCAGAATCCGCCTACAAAATTGCTTATGAGTTAACGGATTTTGAATTAAAGAAGATCCTCAAAGCTCGTATGGTGGAACTTGGATCGTTTGATAAGTCTAGGATTCAACGGGCTCTTTACAAATCCCTGAATGACGCTATCATGGAGGATGATAGGTTATTCAAAACGTTTGGAAGTGTGGTACCTTATCACATTCTACCTGAGGAGGATAAAGATGATAGTGAACAGGAAGAGGGTACTGGTGAAGAGGAAGAGGAAGAAGAAGGAGAAGAAGAGGAAAAGGATGACGATGATGGTGAGGATGAGGATGAGGATGAGGATGATGATGATGATGATGATGATGGCGATGATGGAGGTGATGGTAATGAGGAGAGTGCTAGGGGAGCAACGGGGATAACAATGAGGATGATGATGGGGGTGAACAGCCTAAAGAGGGAGATAAGGTTACCAGCTCCAAGAAATCTGCTAAGTCTGGAACCAAGTCCAAGAAAGATGCAGCGCAGAAGGACAAATCAACATCATCGGAATCAAGACGATCTAAGTGGCGCCACGATGTGAATGCTACTACAGCGTCATCGATTCCCGGTACCTCTATTGCTGTATCTATACCTGTTACTACTAACCCTATTAGTCCTGTTGTTGTTGCTCCTGTGATTGCAGAATCAGTAACGGAACCCGAAGCTGCACAACACTCACCCGTTCACGACACTGTCGAAATGCCTGAATCAGAACCAGCAGATGTTCGCGCTTACTCCTCTACAACAAGCACAACAATCTACGGTTCCTGAACCAAGCACACGAGACTGGGCAGACACGTTGGAGATAGACGAGACTGCACCGCCACAGGCTTGGATAACGGCAGCGGCGCAATATGATCCGATCACAGACGCAGACAAAGATGTGTTGTATCTTCGTATCCGCAGTCCGATTGACTTATGTGCATTTCTTGCTCATGAGTATAAGACTTCGGTTACTCCATCTTTGGTGAAGAAAGTGCTGAAGGATAAGAGACTTCGCGCCAAAACCCGGTTAACCCGAATGGAGTTCGAGTATTATGCCGATGAGATCCTGAAGGCTCTGAATACCGTTCAACGGCCAGGTCTTCATGAATCAGAAAGAGCTCCACCTCCACTTGATCCTACTCAAGATAATCAGATAGCTCTCGACTTCTTCGTCACTTATGATCTTGAGTATCTTCTGAAGGGTGCATCAACGTACGCAACCTCCTTGACCTTGCTGAAAGCTGCCAACTGGGGAACAATACCCTGGATCGAGGAAAAGTTAAACAGACTCTGGGTCCCAAGGGTAACTCGTAATTATGATATGTATGCTGTTATAGGTGCATCTCATTGGGACGAACGAGTCCGAAGGGCGTACAGGGGTTGCTGCCTAGTCAATTCTGGAAGCAATGTTAGATCCGATATCCGCATCTCCAGCATCTTAGGGTTGAAAACTGAAGCCAAGAATGGCTATTAGCATGTGACGGAGATTCGTTTGAAAAGGGAGGATGACAGAGAATACAAAATCCAGCAGGGAGATTTTTCTATCATTCGCCTTGAGGATATCGAAGATATGCTGCTCCTGATGACCCGCGATCAACTCACACATATTCCTCGTGAAGACCTCATTGCCTTGAATACAGCACTTCGTATGTTCACACGAAGCGTTGTTATCAAGAAACGAGTTGAAGATCTGCAGTTGGGAGTCGAAAGCTACCAAAGGAAGCTCAACTTAACCCGTCCAGTGAATCAAGTTCTACCTCAACATGTAGATAGATGTCCTTATACCGGCATTTCTGTACCGAATTGCGGCATTTTCTACTTAAACAGTCGAGGTTTAATGAAGTTTATGAGGGTGGGTGAGCTATATAAGTACATTGATGGGACTCTTCTACAAGTCAGAGGAAAGTTGGAGCATCTGAACTTGGGTGGGACTTTGCCAGAGATGACGGAGGATTGGCATCCGGGTTACCGGCAGATGGCGAAGTACGTGATCAAGAAGATTGATCAAAAGCTCCGTGAACGTAGATTGATGAGGAGCTTGGAAAGATTCGTTGGTGGAAGACCATATCTAGTGCACCACAAGCTACTGCAACGATCCATCTAATGGGTCGTACATTTCAGGTCCACTTTATATTGGTTTTCAATTGTGAATATGTATATTTGTGAATAATGTGCTTTAATGGCTTGATGTAGTGTTAAGGTATGATAATTTTTCAAGAATTTCTCACGAGATTCTAAATCTTTCAAAATATATCATACTAAAGCACTACAACTATCCCTTATTAACTTAAGGGGGAGCATGAACATGTTCTATGGCCAAACATCAATTTCATTTTTTACCCAAAGACCGGTTAATCCATTCAATATCCCAAATATTAATGGTTAACATTTTGGATAAGGGGAGAAAATGGGATTAAGGAGATTTAAATGATACTTGGCTAAAAGATGAAAAAGACTTAACGATTATCCAACTTAATATGTGTAAAGCACGTGTTAAGGGGGAGCGTTTTTGATGAACAAAACACCTAAGGTACAAAACTTTTGATTTCAATATCACGAGTACCTTAAGTGATTTTCAATGATTTTTCATGGTGGCAATTCCTTCCCAAAACACGCTTAAATTCACGACGAATGTGGTGACAAAAGGGTGGTAGGAATAGGTTTAGTCCAATGATTCATCAGAGCCGATGGAATCTTCCCAAGGACAATTCCCTGGATAGAATTAGAAGTCCTAGGAAAGATGGAGAAAGAATGTGAACGTAGCTGAATGCCGACCAAGTACTTAAGCTAGCACTGGAACAATCACAACAAGGTGCTAGTGATGACGTATTGGTAAGCATTGAAGGGGTTGAAGAATGAAAAAGAATTGTAAAGATAAAGGGTGTAAAGAAAGAAGCCCTCCTTACAACTTTAGGCAGAAACCGGGTCAATACATATGCTATTGAGGTCATTTTTTGCTAATGACTCTCGTTATTGAAGAAAGACATCATGGACCCAGTGATGCAATGCACAACCCTTCCCAGCTAACTCAAATATCTCTCAAAAGGTATTTGTTTTAATCACACGGAGATCAACACGTTATCTATTGGTTTATTCACTCCGAATAGACTGGTATTGAAAAGGTGGCACTCCTCTCCAGCCATCGCTCACTAAATCAAAACGCACAATCGAGTCTAGAGCCAAGAGATCATCAAAAGTCTCATTAGGACACTTTCCATTTATTCCTTGCTTTCTCACACACTGTGAAAAGTAAGAGATTTTCATGAGTCCTACGCAGTATTCCTGTAATATTGCCAGAACATCTGAGTGATACGCAAGTATTACAATGAAGCTGGAAATCCTGCTTGAGCCAACATCAAACAAGCTCATGGTAGGTTACACGTGCGGTTCTTTTAGAACCAATCTTGTGAAAAACTGGAAGGAAACAGTGGTTTAATTCTTAATTGAACTTAAACTCGTTCCAGGCCTCTTCGCATTATCATATGATCTTGCCAGAACACTCAGAGTGACTCTTTATTGATCACAGTGACGAGTGGAAATCCTTCTAGTGTTAACATCAAACAGCACTTGGTAGGTGACGTGCAAGATTCTTTATGAATTGAGCTCGTGACAACTGGAAAGCAACGATGGTGAAAATCTTAATTGAAATTCACTTGTTCCAGGATCCATGAATTGACGGCTTCAAATCACAAGGATAATTTATCCAAGTGATTCACTCTTTATGTTCGCAGTCAGCTTTGGACGGTCGAATAAAGAGAACGGGTTTACCCGCGAAATCCTGTCAGGAAGTTACTTAATTGAAACTATCCGTCACGGGTACGATATCTAATATCGTCCAACGGTCTTCACCGACCGGAGGTAAAATGCTACCGAATTAGAATAAAATGTTCAAAGCCATTTTATTCGTGTACCAAACTCTGAAACTTTCGAGAATTCAACAAAAATACATAAGTGTGTGGAACATGGAGTCACGAGGAGGCAAAATTCACAAGAAGGCAAAAGATCGCACGTGAAAGGCCAAAAGAACAATGCTCTCAAGTCAAAGCCAAAAAGATCAAACCAACATATTCACAACAAAAGAAAGAAAAGAAGAAAAGACTACGAGCTAAAGAACGAAGACTTAGTATAGTATGCTAGGTTTAGAACTTTGTAACGTGGAGTGACCTCCCTTAGGGGGAGATTGTTAGAAATACGTTTTTACGTATATTAGAAGTATCGGTCACTCCACAATATTATTTATGTTGTAATAGCTCGTAGTTAACAAATAGTTATTAGTTACTTATTTAGTTAAGTAAGAACCGGTCCATGGGTTTGTCATGGACCGGCCCAAGCCCAATGTAGCTTAGAAGTATAAATACCCCTTTCCACCATGGAAAGGGGTTGGTTGTTGTCATTTGTTCTAGTTCCACTTAATAAAATACACATAGTTTCTCTCACTTTCTCTCTCTAGTTTCTCTCTCTAGAAAACATCAACCCACTTCATAGATTCATAGGTTATCAAGATTCTACATCCTGAACATTTGGTGAAATTTGGAGGACTTTGACTTTTGGTCAAATAAGCACATTTTGGCTTATTTTTGAGAACTGCTTATTGGTACATGCAACAACTTGGCTTTTGTAATAGGTGTCATTTTTCTCAGCTTAATAACAAATTTGGAAGGTTACAAGTCATTTGGTTAAGCTTTTGCTAGAAAACTAGCTTATTTGGCTTTTTCAGCCAGCTTATTTACTCCTACAACTTATTTTACTTGGCTTTTGTGATTTTTATGATTGATTATTCTTAGTTAAGCTGTTTGTGAGCTTTTGCAAAAAGAATCAGCTTCCGAAACAGCCTAGAACTCTAACCCGACTATTTTGTCTTTTAGGGAAATTCTTCTTTGCTTATTTCTGGCTTATTGAGTATGCTTTTTCAAAATTTCTTTTCACAGATCTCTTAGGCATCTCAAAAGAAGGTTGTGTGTTTAAGCAGAGCTTATGGCATTGGCTTATTGCTAAATGTACTTATTGGCCCAATAAGAATAAGCCGTTGACTATTTAAGTTGTGATAAGCTCAAAACCAGCTTTTGGGTCGTCAGACTTTTGTGTTTAGAATTGAATTTTGAGTCAGATATGGCTTTTTTAGGTCATTTGGGCCAAGTTTGACTTTTTTGGCCCATTTAGCGCATTAAGGTTGACTGTTTTAGTTTTTAGCCCATTTGGGGGCCCATTAGGGGTAATTTGGTAATTTCACTTTCATTTTCTGATTATTTAGATTAAAATAAACTAGTTTGCAAGTTTTTAGAATTTTTTAATAATTTTTAGATTTTTAATATTATTTTAATATTATTTTATTATTAAATTTCAAATTTCACATTTTTGCACTTTTTATATTTTTCTTAGGTTAAAAACATCAAAATAGAATTTTTGCAACTCTTAGATTAATTTTATCATCATTTTCCTAATTGCTAGAATTATTTTAAGTTTTTAATAGATTTTAATCATTTTAAATAGTTTTAACTAGTTTAAAAATTTATAAAAATAGTTTTTAATCTTAATTGGTCATTTTAGATGTTTACAAAGTAAAAAATCTTTATTTGGGATTTTTAATAATTAATTTGATTTTTAGGGCTTTAATTAGCATTTAAAAATTAATATTTAATTAATTAAAAGGTTTGAAAAAGTTTTGATCATTTGTAAACTCTTAGTTTATTTAATTTGAATTTTTGGTAATTTTTTGGGAATTTTTAGAATTTATTTTTATTTTAGCTCTTTTTACGGTTTTAATTTTAGTCGTCGTAGTAATAAATTTCACGTCTTCGTCATTCTATTTTCTCATCCCCTTCTTTCAAATATTAATCTCAAATCAATTACGAATTATTCACACACATATACCTGCTTGGGAAACGAACTTTCACCTTTGGGTCATTAGTGTTTGATTTTCCTAAATCAACACTTAATACTTACTGCTTTTACGCATTTTTTCTTAAAAGGTCGTATTTTACCACAATCAACTATATATATACCCCTCCAAGGCTTCCAAGGAGGGGTGTTTCTTGTGTTTCCATTTCACTTTAATACATTTTCTTTCTTTTTCACACACAACCTCTCTCTCTATATTCATCCATGGCTACCACCACCATATTTCACCCTACTAGACCAACGGATCTTATATAGCAAACCCACAGTGATACATAAGATAAATCGCTCCGCGTGAATACGACATTCACATGCTCGTTATGAGCTTGCGGTGGTTGGTATTTGTTGTTGTTCTTGGGGTTTGGGTTTGGGTTTGTGTTGCTTGGTAATGAACCAAAAGCATTATTAGATTGTTTTTGGGCAAAGCGATGAAACTTAGCATCAAGGTTTTGAATGGAAGCTTGGTAGTTTTTGTTTGAGGTTTCGAATTTTGTTTTGAGATAGGTGAATGTATCTCTTACTTAAAGGTTGGTCTTACTTTGAGATTCAATAAAATTATCGATCTTGCTTTTGAGATTGGGTTTTTATTCGGTTTGGGTTTGTTTCTTTTCATCTCGGTTATAACTCGGTTTATCGCTTGATCTCCATTTATCGCGATCACGGTTGCGATAATCATTATAGAAGCGAGTACGGCGAAAGGTGTTCGTGAAATTTGCTTCTTCTTCTTTCGCCATCGGTGTATCGTCGTCATCACACTCACTAGAAGGATGGTTTCCTCTACAGTGGTTGCAATGTTCACGAGTTTGTTTTTCATCTCTTTATATTGAGTATCCATTTTAAGTGACATGGCATCCATGTGAGCCATAATTGTTTTGGTGTCAGATTGGCTGCTGATTTCCTCGGCAAAAGTTATAGTCTTTCGAGAGGTTTTTGTTTTGTGGTTTTTGTACCAATCAAGCTTGAGTAATACTTTGTCATCTGAAAGTTGGTAAGCTTGGTTTGGTGTTTTGTAAAGGAATATATCTCCCGCTGCGGCATTCAGAGCATCTTGAGTAGTATCGTTAATACCATGATAAAAGATCTTGATTAGACTTTCTTTCTTAAGTCCATGACCATGGCAGTTTCTGAGGAGTTCTTTTATTCGTAACCATGCGTCAGTGATAATTTCTCGATCTTGTTGAGAAAAGCTTCGGATTTCTCCAAGGAGTATTTCAAATAGGGTAGGAGGAAAGAATCGGCTAATGAAAGCGGTTCTAAGACCTTCCTATGTTCGAATGGTTCCTTCGTTAAGTTAGTCTAGCCACGATTTGGCTTCCCAGTGAGAGATGATGGAAACGTCATGAGTTGTACGGCTTTGGCTTGTCCTTCTTCATAATTGAACATTTTACAAATGCTGCTAAATTCATAGATGTGTTTGTGAGGATCAATTTCTATTCGCCCATCAATTTTTTTGTTTTTTACAAGTGTCAAATGGTTTCCTTTGATGACAAATTCGTTTGCAACTTCATGTAAAAGGATTGCGGAACTAGGAGTTGGTGCGACAACTCTTTCGGCTTACCACATAGGTTCATCATCAATGTCCGACATTGGATCATAACATTTGATGAGTCTAGTGAAAAATAAGGCTTGAGATAGGTTATCGAATGGTTGGTAATTCACTCGAGGTTGTTGAGGTTGTTCGTGTCTCCTATCTAAAGGTACACAACGATGAATTCGACGTAACCTACGGTTAAGGGTACGTTCGGGTTCAGGTAATGGTGAAAAGAATTGAGTTCCAGATGAACAGGTGTGCATCCAACAATGATTTTGCGTAACAGTAGGATAAGTTTGGCGCACAAAACTAATTGAGCGGCGTACTTTGGACCGCTACAGGAAGTGCGGCGCACTTTTTGATTGTGCGGCGTACTTTCTGTACTAACAGGAAATTTTGAGTTGTTTTTTATTAAAAAAGGTTGGATCTTCGAGAATTATGAAAAGATTGATTATAACACAGGATGGTAAGTCCCCGGCAGCGGCGCCAAAAACTTGATGTTCGTTTTGCAAGTTTTAAATTTATAACAAAAATTTACCAAACAATGGACTAGAATATAAACACGGGAAAGTATACCCTTGTTCGTAATATAATTTTGGAGTGGTAAGCCAGGATCGTTCGCAAGGACTTAGTTCCGTTTTGATAATCAAAATAATAATCGAAGATAAAAATGATTGAAGTAATAATATGATGACAAGTATGACTAAATGGGATAGTTCATTATAATTTCGTGATGATGATAATAATGATCGAGATATAGGTAAAATGTGATAAACCTTTTTCGTCAAAATGGTGTTTTCACAATTCACTTTGGTTTGATTCAAGACTTATGTCTATCAATCGACTAAGCTTAAACAAGTTTCCAATAAGTTCAATATTTTATCAAAATATCTAAGTGGGTCTGTCCAACCAAAGATTCAACAACCATAAACAAGTTCTTTAAAAACTTATTATAACAACTTGACCCTCTCGGCGTCAAACTATTCTAACAAATCAATTTTGATAAAACAACGTGATAGAACTAAGTGGCAACGTGGTTCTACAACATTAGCTTGAAATTAATTTATAAAGGATCATATCATAGCATCGTCACTAATTATAATCATATACCCATCTAGTCACAAATAACTTAGCCTAGCATAGTAGTCAAAGTATTAAATAGAAAAGAGTAAAATAACATCATACTTAGATTGAATGAAATGACGATTACACAAGTGTCAAGATTGTATCGCCTTTCCACGAACCAACGAGTAGGATCTCTTGTTACAATTATTTCCCAAAAGTGGACATATACTGAAAATGTACTAAGGAAGGTAAAATACTTGTGGTAGAGAGTATTAGATGAGAGTGTGTTAGACTTACTTTTTGGTAAGCTGGCGCCTTTCACGTGAGTTGGACTATATTTATATACTTTGCTACACGCAGGGACTTAATGTGTAAAGTATGTATAGTTTAGTCATGTTAGGCCTATAAATACCCCCATGACTCTCCATGGGGGTGTGGAAGTTTGTTCATTTTTCATTTGTTTTCTTTCACTTGAAATAAAACACATAACATTTCTTCACCTCTCTCTAACTTTCTCTCACTAGAACTAATCATGTCCATCATGTTCTTTGATCATCCCCGACCCCCCGAACTTAGGTGCCTTTTTGATGCTTGTCAATTGGTATCAGAGTGAACCGGGGGTGTTTTGTATCTGTGTGTTTGCATTGTGTTATCAAATTCGTGTTGTGTTTTTCAGTTTCATGGTTCGTTTTTTCTGATTCTTTTCTTTATCTGATCTTATCATGTATAAGTCATTATAATATACTTTGAATCAGTTATTGTCACAAATCCATATGATCATGCCTCGTCATATTTTTTTTTGTCCATCTATTGTGATACGCATAGTGTTTTTGTCTTTTTTTCTCATTGATTAGTTTTTTTATTACTTTTTGGGAAAAGGACAACTACATATGATCCAGATCCAGTTTCTTCGGTTCTTGTGCATGTGGTTTTGATTTCAAAATTTTTTTATGGAATCCTGCATTCCAAGATATTGCGGAATCTTTGCTTCACCACTTTGCGGAATCGAATGTTATCATAATTGTGAAATCATGGTTGCGAAATCCTGGTTGCGAAATCACGGGTTGCGGAATCTTGGTTGCGAAATCATGGGTTGCGGAATCGAATAGTTGCGGAATCATATGGTTACGAAATCATGGCTTGATCATGGGTTGCGGAATCGAATTGTTGCGGAATCATAATGATTGCATTGCGAAATGATAGCTGGAAATCTTTTTTTTGCGGAATCATGCCATCTATATCAACATACCAACCAGACTTTATGCAATATAGTTAAATCCAAAACCAATCTTGTTTCACTACATACCAACCAGTAACTCACAAAACCAACTAACACCAATCTTTTATCAACACCGTTAATCATCACAACCTTATCACTCCATTATCAACACCTCATATCTAATCATAACCCCATCGTCCCCTAAACCCTTCTAATCATAGACTCGAAAACATTCAACTTCAAGATCTCAGTTTAGTTTACACGATTTTTTTTATATTTTAAAAAAGATTTTTTTCGTGTAACTTCTCTTCACAGATCCATATAGGGCTTTCACCCGTGTTGATTTTCGAGATTGATAAGACTTGAGTATAACAAGTATGTTAGACTCAGTCATTATCTCGAGCTTAATCAAAATATTACCCGACTTGCAACAATCAAAAGCCAGAGGATCTCATATTTCTCTAAAACGTTTTTGGTTAATCTTTTAAAAGATTTTTTGCGTTTTATCAATAAATCATCACAGATCTTAGTTTAATTCATTTTAAAATCATTACAAAGCAAATCAATTTCGCCATGCAATCATCAAATCTTCTCTTATCCGAGATCTTGTGTCTATATCTTGAAGCCGAGTCATTAACTGCATGTATGGGATTCAGCTTCAGATGACAATCGAATTATAGCTATCACTGTAGGTCGACTTGGTTTGGGTGTATTGACTATCTGATTGGGATTCGTATGTTTTGATTTGCGATGATGTTTGGATATCGGGATTTGTTTTGGTTTCGTTGATTGTAATGTTCTATGAATGAGATGGGTTAATCTTGATTTGAGATGATGTTTTGAGATGGGATGAGGGAGAGAAGATGGGAGTTTATGGGGGCGGAGGTTTCGAGTAATGGCCGTGGGTGTGGTGTGAGTTTGTTTTATGTGACTTTTATTTGGGATACCAATGTTATGGGATATACATAACACACGTGACCATCTAAAACAAAAAGGGGGGCGGACTATACAATGTAAATGTGATTAAGATTGGGGTTGGGTAATAAATAGTGTCAAAACCTAGCTCAACTACTATCTTTTATCATAAATTAATTGGGTCCGGGTATAGAGAGCCAATATGGGCCGTAAATAGGTTACTCATGGGGCTTTGATTGGACTCTCTCAATGTTTGCTAAATTTGATGATGGGCCTCGTTTTTGTTGCAAATGGTAATGGATAAAACTTTTTGCAACATTGACGTAAGTCTCATATATACTGCATCGACTGATGGTTAGTTTTTGGTTGCAAATATATATGGTAATCATGCTTGTCGGGCCCGACCACTACTTTAACCGAAGGTATATAGTGGGCCAATTAATTTTTGCAATCGATTTAGGAATGATCGAATATATATCCGAATAATGTAAAATTAATCATGTCGGTTTTGAGTTACGGGGTTATTGGATTGAGCCGGGTATTTTCGAAAGAACCAAGTGATAAAATTGTTGTCGAGTTAAAGGCTTATGGGACAGGATTTTATTATTTTGGCAGGCCGTTTAAACAGTGACATTCTGGTCGGATATCCGTTTTCGATCATATCACTTCTTCATGAACAACAAACACAACAAACACGGTACATTACACTAAAACGATCCTTATCGAAAATTCACCTAAATTCCTAACGGCTATTACGGTTTATGTGATTACGAAGTTGATTCGATGCCACTTATTTGAGGTTGAAGTGAGATTTTTCAGAGGCGTTCTTATTTTATCTTTAAAGGAGTACTTGCAACTTTATAAGATAACTTGTTCGAGCTTATTCGGTTATGAATGAAGACTTGAAGTATCTGGTTTCCAGTGTCAAGGGGAGGATGGTCGACGGCATGGATAACTATCACTTAAAGGAGCTACGTTGTTGTACTCAGTGTCACGCGCATAGTCGACGTGGATATTCTCAAGAGGTGTTGTGCTTATATACTTCGTCAGTAATGTATTGGGTACTCAGAAATTTTTCAGGAATGATATTTCTACACCGTTCTTCATTCTACAATAGTGCAAGCTTAAGTTCAAGTTTGGGGAATTCTACTTCAGTTTCAAGTTTGGATTATCGGGTTATCTTCATCAGTGGTCACTATCAATAGCCAACAGAATTGATAAGGGGATTCAGTTCGGGGTGATCAAGATAGAATTTTGTTTAGAGAGATTTTGTTGACATCTTCTCACATAGTAATGGTTACTAAGTAAGCTGTTCCAGTTGGCATACCACGTACACACATGAAGGATGATTCCCTCAATAGGTATCATCCTGGAGGGAGAAATGTGTACATGCGGGGTCACTTGACTTTGGTGTTACTGTTTCTACATAGAGGGATAAGTTGACTACATTTGGGACTTAATTGACTTTGATGTGGCAACGTTTTATCATCATTGTCCTGTCAGGAGAAATGTGCATTTTCGGGACTTAATTGACTCTGCTGCTACAATTTGACTTCATGTTCGGGATAGAGTGTGTACTTCTGGTAATCTATCATAGAATCAAGACAGGGATTGCTTCAATTTGTGAGAAAATGATGATGACGTTATCACCTCCCACAGATTTCCTCTGTATGATCTGTTTGGGAGGGAGCAGTCTTTACTGCTTGTTTTATGAAAGGCCTTCTAGTTGGGAGGGAGTAAAACTCAACTAGATTCTACAAAGCTAGAGAAATAGAGCTGGAGTATTCAAGAAGATGAAGGTCGCTGAAGACTGTCTCAAGGAATGTTGGAATTCAAGCTTATCATTTTTCTTTATTTTTGCTTGTAGGAATCATTGTAACCAACTCACGTGAGTCACCATCTTGGAGGGAGATTGTTAGACTTACTTTTTGGTAACTTGGCGCCTTTCACGTGAGTTGGACTAGATTTAAATACTTTGCTACACGCAGGGACTTAATGTGTAAAGTATGTATAGTTTAGTCATGTTAGGCCTATAAATACCCCCTGACTCTTCATGGGGTGTGGAAGTTTGTTCATTTTTCATTTGTTTTCTTTCACTTGAAATAAAACACATAACATTCCTTCACCTCTCTCTAACTTTCTCTCACTAGAACTAATCATGTCCATCATGTTCTTTGATCATCCCCGACCCCCCGAACTTAGGTGCCTTTTTGATGCTTGTCAGAGTGGGATGATAAAAATGAGAAGAGAAGCCGTCTATTTATAGTGTTGTCTGGAGGTCAATGTGCGCCACACTTTCCCAAATGTGCGCCGCACATTAGAAGTGGCGATTGTGCGCCACACTTCTGAACAAGTGCGTCACACTTTTGGTGCGTCCAGAATGTTCTTTGGCTTAATTCTTCTTTATTGTAACTAAGGACTCCATTTTTATTTCTTTCACTTTAGGCCTTCAATCTTTCAACCTGCATATAAAACGCAATGTTTTAAGTATCAAGAGTCCTTTATTAACATACAAAATGGATAATAGCCATGGTTTAAATATGTATAATTTAAGTGTTATCAAGCACTTATGAATACTAGCTTACAAGAAATTACACAGAACTAGTATAAGAAATTTTAAACTATATTTACTATACATAATCACAAAAACTGAAAATCCAATAGTCGTGAAAAAAAACATGGATTTACCTGCATCCAGGCCTCCATTGTTGTGGATGCTATGTTACTTGCTGCACTAATTTGATCGTAAATTCACAACCATCTCATAATTAGGAACCTTATGAAACCAAATCTGATATGTTTGTATTAATAAACCATATCAGCTTATTGAATCAGCAACACCAAATAGCACTTATGAAGATAAGAATTTTGAAACTTCTTGTATAAACTGATCTAAAATGAAAACCTACCAGCTCCTTCAAGATTATGACTGACTATAAGAATAGAAGTAGAATGTAAAAGCTACAAATAAGCTTCAGAGAGCTTATGAGAAAACAGAGATTTTGAACAGTTTAAAGAAAAGAATTGAAGAAACTTGAACTCCCATTAATGGGGAAGAAATTTGTTACAAATGTGAACAAAAAACGTAACAAAATTAACTACCATTACAACTTGTGGAAGAGAAATACTAATCCTACTAACTAACTCCCTACTTCTAACTAATTTCTAATTCCTAGATAATTGTGTGTTTTTTAGGGATGAGGGAGTGATAATTATAGAGAAGATGTGAGATATAGTGACGTGGTTGAGCCAATTAACATCCAACACGTGTCTAGGGTTCATATTAAATTTCCAGGATTAGGGGAAATTGTTTGAGTGGATTTCAGAGCAATTAAATGTTGGAGATTGTAGAGGGGGTGTCCTTGATCATTTTTCCTTTTTATAACTTCCCTTAAAACCCAATCTATCTTCCTCAATTTGTTGATGAACAAATTTGTGTCGTGGCTTTGATTTATTGGCCAAGAGAAGTGATATTTGGATCAAAATTTGGAGTGTTGGTATTATATCTAAATCCAACAGCTTACATTCGATGACTTGGTAATCCTCCTCTTCTATTATTTTGCTTCTTATTGGTCCATATGTAAAGGATTATTAATACTATGAAGAAATGACAAAAATGGTCCTTGTGGTATATCTTTCTAGCTTTGGCAACTTTAACCCTTGAATATAACTTTGATAAGTGGCAACTTCAGCCCTTATCTTTGGAAATCAACATCTTCAGTCCTTGAATCATTCTTTTGTCTTTTCTTCCACCTTGAATCCAGATTCTTTAGATTTTCACGTTAAAAGCTCGTGTTTGTTCAAAAGATAAGTGTTTTGAATTTTCTTTAGATTTCCACCTTGGCAGTGTTTTATGTGTTTATTGGTTATAAAAGATAAGTGTTTTCACATTTATCATGCAGTGCTAATGAAAAGGACTAAGGTCATTGCTTACGCGTCTAGACAACTAAAAGAGCACGAGAATGAAGGAAGTAGTTACGAGGCATGATCTGGAGTTAGGAGCAGTGGTGTTTGCCTAAAAGATTTGGAGACACTACATCTATGTTACGAAATTTATGGTGTTTACTGACAATAAAAGTTTACAACAAATACTAAACCAAAAGGAGCTCAATATGAGACAACGAAGATGGCTAGAATAGCTCAGTGATTACGATTGTGAAACTCGTTATCATCCGGGCAAGGCAAATGTCGTAGCCGACGCTTTGAGTCGAAGAGAGGGAGTTCTTAGAATGAAAGCCGTAGTGATGATCATTGGCTTAAATTTACCGTCTTTGATTCGCAAGGCTCAAAAGGAGGCAGTGGGAGAGGATTTTCTCAAGACTGAAGATATGCAACGCATGATAAAAAAGTTAGAAACTAGATCGGATGGAACTTTATGCCTAGTTGATAGGAGATGGTTACTGTGCCACGGCGACCTACGATCTTTGATTATGCACGAGTCACATAAGTCAAAATACTCCACACATCCGGGATCTGACAAGATGTATCATGACCTTAAGGTGTTGTATTGGTGGCCGAACATGAAAGCAGACATTGCCACTTACGTTAGCAAATGCTTGACTTGTTCTAAGGTCAAGGTCGAACATATGAAACCATCGGGATTGTTAGTCCTATCCGAATTTCCATAATGGAAGTGGGAAGGGAATACAAAGGATTTCATCACGAAGCTACCTAGGACGTCAGCTGGATTCGATACCAGTTTACCGACTTACCAAATCATCTCACTTCATACCAATTAAGGAGACTGATCAGATGGATAAGTTAACAAATACGTATATGAAGGAATTAGTTACGAGGCATGGTGTGCCTGTGTCTATAATATCGGGCCGTGATAGTCGATTTACGTCAAGATTTTAGCAGTCGTTGCAAAAGGCTTTAGGAACGTAGTTGGATATGAGCACTACGTATCATCCCCAAACGGACGACCAAAGTGAGAGGACCATCCAAACGTTTGAAGATATGTTGAGAGCTCTTGTAATCGACTTTGGGAATGGATGGGGATAGACACCTACAATTGGAAAAATTCTCATGCAATAATATTTATCACATTAGTATTAAAGTTGCACCATTTGAAGCACTTTACGGTAGAAAGTGTTGTTCACCCGTATGTTGGGCGGAATTTGGAGATGCACAACTCACCGGACCCGAGATCGTACATGAAACTACAGAGAGTATATTTAAGATTAAGAGCCATATGCAAGCAGCACGAGATCGACAAAAGAGTTACGCCGATAAGAGACGTAAACCTCTTGAGTTCGAGGTTGGCAACATAGTTTTGCTGAAGGTTTCACCATGGAAGGGTGTAATTCGCTTTGGAAAACGTGGGAAGTTGAATCCTTGAAACGTTGGCCATTCAAGATCATAGAAAGAATTTGCTGCGTTGCTTATCATCTAGAGTTACCGCAAGAACTCAGCCGAGTGCATAATGTGTTCCACATTTGCAATCTGAAGAAGTGCTTATCTGACGAAACACTCGTTTCCTTTGGAAGAGATCCAAAAACTTAACTTCTTAGAAGAACCCATGGAGATCATGGACCGCGAGGTCAAACAACTCAAGAAAAGCCGTATACCGATTGTGAAAGTCCGTTGGAATGCACAGAGAGGTCCTGAGTTCACGTGGGAACGTGAAGACCAGTTTAAGATGAAATACCCTCATTCCTTTACTAATCCACCTACGAAACAACGTCTTGATTTCGTGATGAAATCTCTAAACATGGGGAACTGTGACAAATGTCAAATTTTCTACCTTTAATTACCCTGTTATTAGTGGTTTTAATCTATGAACATTATATTATCGACTATTGAGAAGTTATCTCATATTAAATTTATGATCAAGTTATTATCATTTTATGTGAATAATGTGAACTATATGAATGATTAATTGTAGTATTACGTGTCATACATGATTTAAATTTATACATACATTTACCACTACACTTGAAAATTTACCTACACTAAATATACACATTATACATTTAAAATTCAAAAATCATTTCCCCTCCCCCATTTTGTCTTAACTGTCAGCTACACAACAAGAAACACACATCATCCATTTTGTCCCTAACCAAAATATATACTTTCATTTTCACTCGACTTTCTACCTTTTACTTTCATACCTTCTTTGACAATCCGTCAGTTTATGGTTGATATTTTATTCGCAATATTTATTTGAAAACATTATTTTAATATTACAATATGAACTCACTTATTTTTGGGAAGAAATTTGGATTTACGTCTTGAAGTAGCATCGACTACGTCTAAACCGGAGGATTCAACGTTACGTGCTCACGTTTACATACACCGTCTTTGGTGACAGTCCGACATTTCAGAAAATAAATTTGTCCATAAATATTATTTTGGAGTTTTAAATTTGTGTTGGTTCATAAACTCACAAATTTACGAGAAGAGATTAGGACTTACGATTTTATTTTAACGTCCTTTACGACTAAACCGGAAACCTTAGGATTACGTATTTACGTTTTCGAACTCCGTTTTTGATGAGACAATTTTTATTGGATTCGTTTTGTGCCGTTGATTCATAATTTATAAAAACGTTTTTCGTAAAACGACCCGAGGGCACGCAAATCGAGGAAACTAGAATCGAGGAATACCCGTAAATTAGTGGGATGAGACAAGTTTACACTTGCCCCACCCCACTAACATGGGACGGCCAAACCATGTTCTCAACACACTTGATGTGTCAAGTGTAAACAATAAAGCTTACACATGTCATTAGCTTAGCTAGTAAGCTAAGCTTACCTCAAAACCAACAAGCCAAAACCATTTACCACATACACTACATGCAAACAACTCCATTTCCTCTCTACTCTCCCATTTGTGCCGTCCCAAAATCAAGAGGAAACACCCTCATTTGATCAAAATCAACCACAAATCTTATGTTATTCTTTCATAATATGATGTCCTTTTGAAGACCTATTGATTGGAGGTGATCATAACATCCATGGAGGAGTTTTCTTGGTGTCTTGGGGCTGATTTTCCACAAGGTTTCTATGAAGAATGGTGGTCATGAAGGTGGTCTTGGTGCATCATAAGTTTCTCCATTCAAAACCATGTCAAACTCATAACCTACATCAAGTTGGTGGTATAAAGATTGTCCTCCTCATCTTCTTGTTATTTTGATTATGTACACATGTATTTTATTTCCTATTGTATATATTTATGATGATTATATGATGATAAAAATGTTATGTGGGGATTTGTTGTTGATAATCAAATGGATAAAAAGATGAAAAACTATAAGAAACAAGTCTAAAATCTTGTCTAAATATGTTGGCTGTGTAAAACAGTAAATAAACAGGTCATGGACTGATAATATGATGAAGTAGAATCTATTTACAGTAAGCTATGGGTCTTGTACACATGTGAGAGTTGGCCATACAATGGAATCAAAATAATGAGTAAGATATGACCAAAACAAGTTTAGGGTATAAATCTGAAGTTACTGTTTTGGACGATTTTTAGAAAATATTTAGAAGATGATTCAACAGTAGCTATAGAAGAGTTAAATGTAGCACATATCATGTAGTTTATGTGATAAAAATTTGAGCTTCTATCTCCATATAGAACTCAAGATATGGCAGTTTTGGTGAAGATGAAGTTAAAAATCAGATTTTTGGAAATTAAAGAATAATACTATTATATAAGCACTCACATTTTAATATATAAAATGTAAAATAAAAACCCACTAACTTATAAAACTTATTTATATAAATATATATAAGGTTAATCAAATGGATAAATTATATAAATGGTGGTGAAATAATGTTTATAAGTAATAAAAACTATAAACTTGATTTTTACGACTTTTTCGGCTATCGCCGTAAAATTAACGTTTTTCGCCAAATAAAACTTAGACGACCAAACCCGTCTAATGTAAAGTTTATAAAATTCATATACTGATGTTTAAGTAACTAATACAAGTGAAAACCGATAAAACCCGAACTATAAGAAATACGGACGTTAACGGACTAAATTAACGTTATTGGACTAATAATACAACAAAAATGGACTAGAACACTTATAAACTTATTATTGGACTTAACGCATTTGGGCCCGACTTGAAAGTGTATGTACTGATAATATGAGTACAAAAAGGATTAATACAAGTTAAGAACTTATAATAGACTTATTGGACCTAAAACACGTAAATAGGTAAAACGAGAAAACTAGTATAAAAGTTATCAACACATAACTCTAAAATGAGTAAACGAGAATATGTAAACCCACTTGATCATCATATATATATAATCATCATATGTATACATACTTGTTATTTTTATAAAGTCATTGGACATGAGTCTAAGACCGAGTATTATTTGTCTAGGTTTCCGTGATTGAAGCACGTACCGTACGTCCAAATTGCCGACAACCCGCCTTCCCACATCAACGTGAGTTCATAGCCTCGCACTCTTTTAAATGTTTTATAAATGCTTTATAAACCCGCGAGGTAGATAACATGTTAGTTTTTATAGAAGTTTGGACACCATTTGTCCCAATTGTTTGTTTATTGATTTTGGACCCGAATGATTGAATGACCCGATTGTATGACCCGATAAATGATTAATAGACCCGATAGATGAAATAAAATGGATTATTAAAGTTAGGTTATGTCACTAAAAGTCCCATTAGCATGAATTTTGAACTACCGGGAGTTGGTAGACGCTTATGCATTTAATAGTACTATTTGGGGACGATCACCCCAGTTCGCGCCTTGACGGTTGATCCCCGTCGTGCCACATTGATTGGTAAGCGAATTTATGTATGAGAAGATTTCCATAGCGTGACCTTTGTGACGACACGCTACTTTAGATGGGCAAAATTGGTATCGGGTTAGCTACCCGTTTTGGTTTAGTAAGGTAACAATGTCATGCGGCTTATAATAATCCAATCACCAAAATAATATTACTGGACACTCCGAATTACGATGTATTGCCTGACTAGCTATACTGGGTCATGCTATTGATATTATGTTCGTGTTTTGGTTTTCATAACCATATTCATATAACGATTTTTATTTAATCTATACAACGTTGTAAAACGTATTGTATGGTGTTTTTAACGACAATGATTCGTATAATGATTTTTAAGGTAAATGCCTATATTATGATTTTCGATAAGGATTTGTATAAAATGATTTTGGCTATTTTACGGCCTATTACAATGATTTGTACGTATTGATTTTTGGTACTAATTTTATACCAAAGTTATATTGATGGAATTTATTAAACTCTATGAATTCACTCGGCGTTATCGCTGACCCTTTTCTTTTAACATGTTTTATCTCAGGTACTTGAAGGTAATTCTCGGGAAGACGACAAGAATTCATGGCCCGCACTTAAACTATATTTTCCATTCAAATACTTTGTAAAAACTTTGTATGAAATAATATGACTTGGGACCGATGTAACTTTGATATTTATGAATGGAAATGATTTATTATTAAACGACACGATTTTTATGCGTTGTCTATGATGTGAGTAATGTGCTATCCCGTAACACCAACTAGTCTTCCGCTGTACTAAGTTGTATAAATTTGGGGGTGTTACAGTTTGGTACCAGAGCTCTCGTTATAGAGAACGAAAGATTTTTAAAACTAAGGTTTTGAATAAAACTTTTCAAAATCTTTTTACTGTAAACATTTTTCTAAAAATGTCTAAAAATCTTTTGACTATAACGGTGCCGAAGAATTCCCGAGTTACCGACAAGGCCAAGACTGAGAAGTGTTATTTTAATATATATATAACTTGGATTATATATATGATGTAATTTTATTACATGATTGTTTGATGATTAATTTGATTTTTATACGAGGTATTTATACGACGTAGATTGTCACAAGTAACCCTAAATCCTCTAGTAAATTAATCGAAGCTATTCTCATAGGAATTCTAGCTATCCTAGATCTAAACCAAGTTGTGGATATTTATGATCCCAATAAAATGGTTAATATTCGTAGAAATGTAGCTATTAGTTGATTGTGATATTGAAAAAGAATTGGCGAGATTAAATCTGATATCGATATCATGACGATCTTTCCTTATAGAGTGGAGTTTGACAAAACGTTATCACCTGGAAAGATGTCATCTGATTCGTTGTCATCCAATTCTTAAATTTGAAATCGAAAGGGTGAATGTTGCACTTGAGGCTGTCATTGGAACCATTACCCAAAAGCCTCATGCCACTAGTACCTTTCCAAGAAGTCTAGTTGAATGATCAAGTCATTTCATACTAGTGACTCATTTGATAATTATTGATAAAGGAGATATATGATTGGAAATTAAGTGTTGATCATATTGAGCTTTTATTGCCTTTACAAGGCCGAAGAATAAGGCTGAAAGTATCAGAGAATGAGGTAGGATATCGAATTGAGTATAAAATTGGTTGAAACTTGAATAAAGTAAAATTTAACTTGTATGAGATATAAGATTGTTAAGAGGAAGTCGTTAAGTTTTGTGATCGAATTATAAGGATTTAATTGATTGTTGATTCGTGTTAAGGGTTGCTCCTAGACCATTGTCCACTAACGAGGATGCCCAGTGTCCAAGAAATGAATTGAAGAAATCTTCTTCTGAATTGAGACCGATGGATCTTCTGGGACATGTGGAACACCTAATGACTCTTGTAGATTAGTATTCATTGTGGTATCTTTTAAAAATCCCTAACTTAACTGAGATATCAGTTGGTAGGATGAGTTCTGAGAATTGTATGACATAGTGACGCGTAATGTGTTACGGTACAATTTTGACTTGTTTGTGATTAATGAAAAGACTACCTTTGATCGCTAAATTCTACACGTATCGATGTTATCTATCCGTTATTGCTTCATCCTAATGCTCGTATTAGTGATGCAACCATTGAACAAGTACTCATCTCGAATTGAGTTACGTTGTAGATTATTCTCTTTGTATTCCTGAGTGCCATCGAGATCATGAACCTCGTGATTAATTGGCTAAGCTCATTTCCTATTATATTATAGTTAATTCTTGGTGAACAAGCTTTCATCACTCCTTTGCAGATCACTCATTGTTTTTATAAGACAAAATAGTATCCATTGAGAAAAACTGAATTTTCATCACTAAAAGGATTATTTAAAATGAGATTTATAAGTGATTGTTATCGAAAGGAAATTGTTTATAAAACATCTTGAAAAACCTAATTGTTTTCATAACAAAGAAAATGTTTGTAAATTTATTTTTGATTCTTATTTAAGAATTAAGCATGAAAATGTTTTTATTATAAACATGATGATAAAATTTTGACGAACTGAGTATTGCATCGTTAATCTTGAAATTGTATATAGTTGCGCGCCTACATACAATTTGGAATGGACTATGCAAGACTGATTAGTAGTCACCATAAAACTAATGAATGAACAGTACATTTTCTTTGAAGACTGTGAAAGATTAAAAATTTATGAGATCTGCAAGAAGTGTAAAATGAGGACATAGTGTTAGGGACACCTACATATGTGCCTGTAGCATCTATTCTTCTGAGTCGAATTTACTCATCTGTGGAAATTGTCTTATTTGACAATTGACAATCCTTTCTTGACCAATTCTCCTGTAGTAAGATTTTTAGGAAAAGTATCTGATTACCGAGTGTTGATACCCGACTGGATGTATCGACGTTCTTATCATTTCTTTTGATTTGATTTCATTTGAATGACCTGGGTAACGATCCGAGGAGCTTTCGAATGCGTACTCAAATTATGAAAACATGGAATATATTCATATTCGTTAAGTGTTTTCGTCTGTATCCGATTTGAAATTCTCTCGCGTAAATTATGAGTTGACCTTACTCTTTTGATAGTAGTTGTGTCTCCAGATATCCTTGAATTTGTGAAGGATTATGAATTATTATTAGTTTTTTGAAAAGCTCACATCTTATCGACAACAATGAAACTGGAAAGTTTATAATTCCAGTAGAATGGATTGATTGATTATGACATGACGACATTGTCTTAATTGATGGGAACTCGAGTAGAATTCCCCTAAAAAGATAAGATGTTGATTATCAAAAGTGAACTAAATAATTCTTGACGGATGATCATATCCTGTATTTAGACTTGAGATTATATTGTGATTGGTTGTGAACTAGTTATAGATATTGTAATCTAGAAAGAACCTAGTATGTATTTATTAAAAGATGTTTATCTTATCTGAAACTTTAGGAGGTATTTGTTGGTGAACTACCTAGACTTTCGCCACTAAGGCAAGTTGAATTTGGTATTGGTTATATTTCCGGTGCTGCACTTGTGACTTGTGCACTGTACATCAGCACCATCTGAATTTAAGGAATTACCGTACAACTGAGAAAGTTGTCGGAGAAAGATTTTATTATACCAAGCCTGTCATCCTGAAGAGCTATGGTGTTATCTTTCCTTACATGTATAGATTACTTTGACTGAGTAAATTGACAATCGAAAACGATATCCATAACTCGAAATGGAAGATTTGTTCGATCATTTACAAGGTTCTACTGTATGTTTTAAAGATTTGATCCATGGCATGGTTATCATCAACTTCGCATCTGCGAAGAAGATTATGTATTCCAATCACTACATCTAGAACTTGTAATGAACATTATAAGTTTCACGAGATGACGTTTGGATTAACTAATACACATGTAGCATTCATAAATTTGGTGAATCACGTGTGTAGGCTGTAATTTGATAAATTCATGCTCGTGATCATTAAGGACTATTTGTTTGTATATAAGAATAAGGATGAGTTAATAATTATTAATAAGAATGCCCTGAATTGGCTAAACAATGAAAACCTGAACCTTGAATAATTAACACGTGATTAAAGACTTAATCCTTTACATAAAATGACCGTTGGATTAATAATGGTAAGATGTATGCATATAGACTCTTCAAAAATTAAGAGCCCTTTTAAGACTTTGGATTTTACCAAAAAGAAAATGGAAATATGTTTTGACGAATGTTTTAACAAAGGATTTTTAAAGGGATTATTCCCTTATACACAAACCATTTAACTAAACTTCTGTTTAGGGGTAAATGTTTGTGTATACTTCTAGATAACTTAAGAAGGATTGAGTAAAACCATTTATACCATAACTTGAAAACTTAAAACGACAATTTTTGCTTTTCAACTAAGAAAACTTTGACCAAAGTATAACCAAAGATTTTTCAAATATTTACGATTCTTATTAATTATTTTCGATAAATCAGCAAAAATCTTGTTAATTAAATTCAAATTTATTTTGAACATTTTATATAATTGGTTGAACTAAGAAATTTAAAACTTTTACGTTTACGCTTCATAAAAATTAACTAATAATTATTTAATTAATCACAATAATTATCGACGCTTTAGACGACGGATTAAGTAAAAACTGATAAAAATGATAGTTGAGCGAAACTAAAACTTAGAAAATATAAAGAAGGAATTTTGAATAAATACGGTTATGATATTTATTTCATCAGGAAAGTAAACGTAATTACCAACGCATAATATAGAAAGAATATCTGAGTGAATTGTGGACATGATGATTATATCATCATGAGAAGTGAATATAGATACCGACGCATTATGTAGAAAAGATAAAGAAACCAGTTAGGACATGTTCCTTAAAAATGAATGTGCAAAATAAATTGCCGAACAATTTAAATGTGAACGATGTTTGTAATAAGGATAATATAGATAAAAAAAAGAGAGCGGTTCGCGACTAATGTGAACCATTAAAAATTAAGAAGCCGATAGCGTTAAATGCTTTAAAGGCCACTTGTGATTGCCTAAATATGAAGATTTTGAGATATAGTTATGTTGGAATTTGTAAGTATAAGTATTCTATTTATGTCATTTATGACTAAAAGTATCTTTGTCTAAAGAAGTTGTACTGATGACAATTATGAAGACAGAGATCGCCTCATACATTAGTAAACGTCTAGCTATTGCAAAGGTCATCATCTGAATTTGATTCGATTTGGGTCATCGTCGACAGACTGACCAAATCTGCTAATATCATTCTCGTTAATGATAAATTCTCGGTGAAGAAATTGACTCTTTTGTATTTAAAAGAGTTATTTAAGCATGGTGTGCCTGTATCGATCATATCTATCAAGATCCTCGCTTCGCATCGAATTTCTAGAGATTTTCTCAGAAATCAATAAGAACGAACCTTGATGAGAGTACTATGTACCATCCCAAATCGAAGGGACGAGGTAAAGTAACGATACAAAGTAATATAAGTGTTGTTTTATGTTTGAATGATTGACCTTTGGTAATAGACCGTATAATCGTTTTCCTTTGGAAAGATTATCATTGATAATCATCATATTAGGATTGAGATCGAATCTTGTTAAGGTCTAAATATTAGAGAATCTGTAAGCATGAGTTGAGATAAAGACATCCGACATACACCACTGTGAGTTGGACATGTCTTTTAGGTTTAAGGTTTCCTATGATGGCAAACCTATCCTTGCAAAATACCAGACCCGCGAGATCTGAAATGATTGTTGAAATTAGGATTTGATTATTAACTGCCGATAGTGGGCAAGAGGTTATGTGAATGTGAAATGTAGATCTTGAAGTGCCAAATGGGTAGCGAAGTTATGCCACAATTTTTAACCTTGGAAAAAAAAATGAATTCATGATCTGACAAATCATAGGATATAAGTCCCCGTTGTATGGGACCATTGAGATGATGTAAAAGTTGGGATTGAAAGGCATATAAGCTGGATCTACCATAGGACTTCAAAGGCTGCGTGAATTATGTTTCGTATATCGAACTTGATGGAATATCTATCAAGTGAAAATCTGACTGTTCTTAGTAAAACTTAGATCGGCGAAAAGTTGCATTCATCAGAAACCCGTGAACATCATGGATAGAGAAAGTAAGTCAACATTAAGCCTGATCTTATTCCCGTAGTTATGTCCGCTGAAACTCGCGTATTGTAATAAATTGCACTTGTGAGAAAAGACCGAATGTGGAGGAAATACCCACATGGCTTTAACTCTATAAGAAGCGAGTAGTAAGGCAAGATGATCTTTGAGGACAAAGATCCTGTTTAGGGGTAAATGCTGTGACAATCCGTCAGTTTATGGTTGATATTTTATTCGCAATATTTATTTGAAAACATTATTTTAATATTACAATATGAACTCACTTATTTTTGGGTTGGATTTACGTCTTGAAGTAGCATCGACTACGTCTAAACCGGAGGATTCAACGTTACGTGCTCACGTTTACATACACCGTCTTTGGTGACAGTCCGACATTTCAGAAAATAAATTTGTCCATAAATATTATTTTGGAGTTTTAAATTTGTGTTGGTTCATAAACTCACAAATTTACGAGAAGAGATTAGGACTTACGATTTTATTTTAACGTCCTTTACGACTAAACCGGAAACCTTAGGATTACGTATTTACGTTTTTGAACTCCGTTTTTGATGAGACAATTTTTATTGGATTCGTTTTGTGCCGTTGATTCATAATTTATAAAAACGTTTTTCGTAAAACGACCCGAGGGCACGCAAATCGAGGAAACTAGAATCGAGGAATACCCGTAAATTAGTGGGATGAGACAAGTTTACACTTGCCCCACCCCACTAACATGGGACGTCCAAACCATGTTCTCAACACACTTGATGTGTCAAGTGTAAACAATAAAGCTTACACATGTCATTAGCTTAGCTAGTAAGCTAAGCTTACCTCAAAACCAACAAGCCAAAACCATTTACCACATACACTACATGCAAAACAACTCCATTTCCTCTCTACTCTCCCATTTGTGCCGTCCCAAAATCAAGAGGAAACGCCCTCATTTGATCAAAATCAACCACAAATCTTATGTTATTCTTTCATAATATGATGTCCTTTTGAAGACCTATTGATTGGAGGTGATCATAACATCCATGGAGGAGTTTTCTTGGTGTCTTGGGGCTGATTTTCCACAAGGTTTCTATGAAGAATGGTGGTCATGAAGGTGGTCTTGGTGCATCATAAGTTTCTCCATCCAAAACCATGTCAAACTCATAACCTACATCAAGTTGGTGGTATAAAGATTGTCCTCCTCATCTTCTTGTTATTTTGATTATGTACACATGTATTTTATTTCCTATTGTATATATTTATGATGATTATATGATGATAAAAATGTTATGTGGGGATTTGTTGTTGATAATCAAATGGATAAAAAGATGAAAAACTATAAGAAACAAGTCTAAAATCTTGTCTAAATATGTTGGCTGTGTAAAACAGTAAATAAACAGGTCATGGACTGATAATATGATGAAGTAGAATCTATTTACAGTAAGCTATGGGTCTTGTACACATGTGAGAGTTGGCCATACAATGGAATCAAAATAATGAGTAAGATATGACCAAAACAAGTTTAGGGTATAAATCTGAAGTTACTGTTTTGGACGATTTTTAGAAAATATTTAGATTATGATTCAACAGTAGCTATAGAAGAGTTAAATGTAGCACATATCATGTAGTTTATGTGATAAAAATTTGAGCTTCTATCTTCATATAGAACTCAAGATATGGCAGTTTTGGTGAAGATGAAGTTAAAAATCAGATTTTTGGAAATTAAAGAATAATACTATTATATAAGCACTCACATTTTAATATATAAAATGTAAAATAAAAACCCACTAACTTATAAAACTTATTTATATAAATATATATATAAGGTTAATCAAATGGATAAATTATATAAATGGTGGTGAAATAATGTTTATAAGTAATAAAAACTATAAACTTGATTTTTACGACTTTTTCGGCTATCGCCGTAAAATTAACGTTTTTCGCCAAATAAAACTTAGACGACCAAACCCGTCTAATGTAAAGTTTATAAAAGTCATATACTGATGTTTAAGTAACTAATACAAGTGAAAACCGATAAAACCCGAACTATAAGAAATACGGACGTTAACGGACTAAATTAACGTTATTGGACTAATAATACAACAAAAATGGACTAGAACACTTATAAACTTATTAATGGACTTAACCCATTTGGGCTCGACTTGAAAGTGTATGTACTTATAATATGAGTACAAAAAGGATTAATACAAGTTAAGAACTTGTAATAGACTTATTGGACCTAAAACACGTAAATAGGTAAAACGAGAAAACTAGTATAAAAGTTATCAACACATAACTCTAAAATGAGTAAACGAGAATATGTAAACCCACTTGATCATCATATATATATAATCATCATATGTATACATACTTGTTATTTTTATAAAGTCATTGGACATGAGTCTAAGATCGAGTATTATTTGTCTAGGTTTCCGTGATTGAAGCACGTACCGTACGTCCAAATTGCCGACAACCCGCCTTCCCACATCAACGTGAGTTCATAGCCTCGCACTCTTTTAAATGTTTTATAAATGCTTTATAAACCCGGGAGGGAGATAACATGTTAGTTTTTATAGAAGTTTGGACACCATTTGTCCCAATTGTTTGTTTATTGATTTTGGACCCGAATGATTGAATGACCCGATTGTATGACCCGATAAATGATTAATGGACCCGATAGATGAAATAAAATGGATTATTAAAGTTAGGTTATGTCACTAAAAGTCCCATTAGCATGAATTTTGAACTACCGGGAGTTGGTAGACGCTTATGCATTTAATAGTACTATTTGGGGACGATCACCCCAGTTCGCGCCTTGACGGTTGATCCCCGTCGTGCCACATTGATTGGTAAGCGAATTTATGTATGAGAAGATTTCCATAGCGTGACCTTTGTGACGACACGCTACTTTAGATGGGCAAAATTGGTATCGGGTTAGCTACCCGTTTTGGTTTAGTAAGGTAACAATGTCATGCGGCTTATAATAATCCAATCACCAAAATAATATTACTGGACGCTCCGAATTACGATGTATTGCCTGACTAGCAATACTGGGTCATGCTATTGATATTATGTTCGTGTTTTGGTTTTCATAACCATATTCGTATAACGATTTTTATTTAATCTATACAACGTTGTAAAACGTATTGTATGGTGTTTTTAACGACAATGATTCGTATAATGATTTTTAAGGTAAATGCCTATATTATGATTTTCGATAAGGATTTGTATAAAATGATTTTGGCTATTTTACGGCCTATTACAATGATTTGTACGTATTGATTTTTGGTACTAATTTTATACCAAAGTTATATTGATGGAATTTATTAAACTCTATGAATTCACTCGGCGTTATCGCTGACCCTTTTCTTTTAACATGTTTTATCTCAGGTACTTGAAGGTAATTCTCGGGAAGACGACAAGAATTCATGGCCCGCACTTAAACTATATTTTCCATTCAAATACTTTGTAAAAACTTTGTATGAAATAATATGACTTGGGACCGATGTAACTTTGATATTTATGAATGGAAATGATTTATTATTAAACGACGCGATTTTTATGCGTTGTCTATGATGTGAGTAATGTGCTATCCCGTAACACCAACTAGTCTTCCGCTGTACTAAGTTGTATAAATTTGGGGGTGTTACACCTTCTTTTGTTCTATGTCTACTCAGCCAAAAACACAACTACACACACAAAAATCATTTTTCATAAACATCAAAATCTCTCATCTTTTCTTCTCTCTATTTTCGGATATAAGAACACCAAGAACACCATTTCCATTTTCATATTTCCAAGCTATCAAAAGAAATTATCATCACTACATCATACATAAACATCATACATAAACATCACACATACAAACACATCTCTAAATATCATTTTGATTCAATAAAGTATCACAAGAACACCATGATGTATGAACAAGCAAGTTATGATTTTAGTTTGAGTTAGGTTTTTATTGGAGCTAGGGTTTCTTTGGTGAAAGGATTGTACATGTAAGATTTGGGTATACATGAGCTAGGGTTTCCATTTGGTTAATAGTGGGTGATTTTAGATTACTTTAGCTTATTTGGGAAGCAAGTAAGTCTCGCACACTAGTTTTTCTCTAATTGATTTTATATTGAAACACTATGTTGTGGTTGTGTACTTGCTTAAAATGATTTCACATAAACTTGAACTTAACATCTAAATGGTTTATAAAAATAATTTATCTATTATTTTAATGAGAAGACACATGAGTATTTGGGTTACAAAAATTGATAATCAATGGGTTTTTGTTGAGCACGTGCCTCGGCTTAAATTTGACAACGAAGGGAAGACCATTGTTGATAAACTAAACTAGTATAATCATAGTTATGTAAAAATGGCTCAGCCTTAGCTAGACTTGATGCCAAGTCGCGACCCATAAATGACCACACACATGACTTGGACTTGTGACTACCTAAAATGGAATGGACTAATGTGTAGTTGAACATTTTGTGTTAACCTTACTAACTAAAACATGTAAGCTAGCTAGAAACCAAAAACACAAACAAAAGTTTATGTGTGTGTGTGTGTATGTGTGTGCGTGTTTGTGTGCGTCGGATGTGATAAGAGACCAAAAGGGGACCAAGAACCAAGTTTTGGACTAATACAATTTAAAACATTTACTTATGTACTTGAAAGTACAAGTGTTATAAAATCATTAAACCATTTTCATTTCTTTAATTTGCAGCTAAACATCAAACTTTGGGACACAATTAAAAACAGGAAAAGTATTTAAATGGAAAAACAAAAGATAGTATAACAGAGTCACTAGTGTCGAGATTGTAACATAACTTGCGAATTTTAATTTGGACTATTATCGAGTGGGGAAATCGATGCCAAAAGAGGCCTCATGCAACGCATGCCATAGTAATAACGCTCAAATCCAACATGTATTCATAAGCGTTATCTTCACTATTAATATAGAATTTATGGTAATAAATGGACTTTTACTGCTAATATTGTGTAAAGTTCGGTTCTTATGTTTTATAGCTAGCAAGAAAGAAGAAACGCGGAGATAAGAAGAAAAGACGAGAATTGGAGGTGAAAGGATGAACGAGACATGAAAGATGATGAGAACACACACACTTAGAGAAAGAAAGTGAGAAGAAAACACCTTCAACTATGTGTAAAATATGTGAACCAACCACCCTCTCTAACTAAGGAGAGGGTTTATATACCCAAGCCCATGAGATGGGCTTGGGCTTACATTGGGCCGCAGGCCTACACATGTTGTATGCTTGGCTTGGACTTGTTTGTTTACTATTAAGATAACTAAACTACGAGCTATTACTTAGACTATTGTTAGAGTGACCGATCCTTTCTAATACGTAAAACGTATTTCCAACAATCTCCCCCTAAGGGAGGTTACTCCAAACAAGGGCGTTACCCAAGTTACAATAATAAAATAAACCTAGCATTCTATGCTTGTCTTGAGCTCGTAGTCTTCGTCTTTCTTTTCCTTTTCATTTCTGGTGAACATGATGATGTGATCTTTGATATCAATCTTTAGCATTAATCTCTTGCCTTGATCTTGTGCATCATTCACTTCTGATCTTCGCCTCTTCGTGACATTATGTCCCACATACTTATACCTTCGTAATTCTTGAAAGCTTCAGAGTTCGATACAGCGGAAGACTTGACTTTTAGGATTTCTAGAATTAGATGAGGTATTAAGTGCATAAAGTATAAGCATACGGGGAGGACTTCTTCTCGGATTCCGCAACGCCGCCGTCTTCAAATGCCGCAAAATAAGTAGACACGAACGAAATGGCTTTGAACATTTCATTCTAATTCGATAGCATTTTACCTCTGGTCGTTGAAGACCGTTGGACGATATAAAATATCGTACTTGTGGCAGGTAGATTTAATTAAAAACCTCCTTGACAAGATTTCGCAGGTAAACTCGTTCTCTTTCTCGACCGTCCAAAGCTGACTGCGAACGTAAAGAGTGAATCATTTGGATAAAATTATCCGCATGATTGAAGCCGTCAATTCTGATTCCTGGAACAAGTTTGATTCATAAAGAATCGCACCATTGTTGCTTTCTAGTTGTCACGAGCTTGATTCATATTGAATCTTGAAAGTTACCTACCAAGTGCTGTTTAAGGTTAACACTAGAAGGATTTACACTCATCACTGTGAACACTAGGGTTTCACTTTGAGTGTTCTGGCAAGATCACTTAGATATTGTGTAGAGGCCTGGAACGTGTTTAAATTTAATTAAGAATTAAACAACTGTTGCTTTCCAGTTATCACAAGTTTGATTCATAAAGAATCTCACAAGTCACCTACCATGAGCTTTTTGATATTCGATCAAGAAGGATTTCCATCTTCATTGTAAATACTTGCGTATTACTCGGATGTTCAGGCAAGATCAAGAAGATTTTGCGTAGGACTCTTAATATCTTTCTTACTTTTCACAGAGTGTGAAGAAGCAAGTAAATATGGAAGTGTATCCTAATGAGATATTTGATGATCTCAAATAGCTCTAGACTCGATCGTGCATTTTGGATTTTAGTGATCGGAGGCTGGAGAGGAGTGCCACCATTTCAATACCTATTTATTCGGAGTGAATAAATCGATAGATAACATGTTGTCTCCGTGTGAATAAAACAAATACATTCTGAGAGATATCTGAGTTAGCTGGAATGCGTTGTGCAATGCATCACTGGGTCCATGATGTCTATCTTCAATATCGAACATCATAAAAATGATCTCAATAGCGTATGTGTTGACCCGGTTTCTACCTAGCGTTATAAGGAGGGCTTCTTTATTTAGACCCTTTATCTTTAAAATTCTTTTTCATTATTCAACCCCTTCAATGCCTACCAATACGTCATAACTAGCACCTTGTTGTGATTGTTCCAGTGCTAACTTAAGTACTTGGTCGGCATTCAGCTACGTTCACAATCTTTCCCATCTTTCCTAAGGACTACTATTTCTAGATATGGAATGTCCTTGGGAAGATTCCTCCGATTTTGGAAGAATCATTGGACTTAACCTATCCTACCATCCTTATGTCACCACAATCTTCATCGTCATGAAATAAATGGGTTTAAGGTAAGTATATGTCACCATGAAATCCATTTTGGATGTGCAAATCCGTTTTGCTCCCCCTTAACATTTGCCACGATATCTCAAAACATTTCACACATGTCAGGATGAGCCATCACGTTAAGTCAAACCATTTTTGAATAATCATGTCCCATATTAAATCACATTTTCTCCCCCATATTAAAAAATTAACCCAATCGATGTTTTCAATATCAATTGATTTAATGAAGTTTTAACAAAGTTTTGGGAAGAAAAAATGCAAGTCCGTTTAATCTTCATGATACCAATGTGAGAGATATGATACCGATTTGTAACATGATCACATATTCACCATATAAGAATGAATTGACAAGGTTGGACCTGATTGATGAGAACATCATATGATAAAATCAAATGGTTCTTGTCGGCAAATGTTGGTCGCCTCGTTACGTCTGAAGTCATCTCTTGACACCACATGTACGATTGGTATTGTTGTCTTGACACCAATTTGTGAACTTGGCACGTTCGGCATCAAAGATTCTGAATGCTTGACAATTGATCCCCCTCAATTGTTGACCCGTGTTCTATCTAAAGAGTTATAGTCGTCATTTGAGTAGTCGCATCGTCGAGTATGTAGATACCAATTGTAGATTGCTATGGTTGTAGAGATGATAGCTTCATAAAAAAAGATTTCTCTTGTTTTAACAAATAAATGCATTGATGCGTACATATATCCGTGTTAGATTGTGTTATAACGTAAACACAATCCCTTACATGGTTATAAAGTAAACCATGCCCAAGAAAATTAATTATCGTTGTGAGCCAAAGCTTTCATATGAAATACTTGACTTTAGTGTGAAAAACGGGTTGCAGTCTGAAATAACTACAAGCCATTTAGGCATGTTTTATAAAATATTTACAACTTTTGTACGACCTCTATTTATGGCGCCGTGTCAATATTAATCAATATTTCTAACGCCGTATATATTATCGTACCAAAAGACATGCCTTTGAAAAATAAAGTAAAATATTTTTTGATTTTTCTAAAATTTTCAAATTTTATGGTTTTTATGTGGTTTTATATTTTTGTATTTTGATTTTGTGGATAAAAATATAAACAATATGTATAGATGATCACCAAGGATACGGAGAATAGTTTACCACCACTATTCTTTCGCTTCATCTGCTAATTCCTTTAGAGTCTCGGGAGAGAATGTTCTCAAACCTAGCTTGTCGGCCAAAAATTCCATTCGAGCGCGATCTAAAGCCTTTGTGAAAATATCCGCCAATTGATACTCACATCGGACAAAGTAAAGCTCGATCACTCCATTTTCCACTTGCTCCTTGATAAAGTGGTAGCGAATGTCAATATGCTTCGACCGAGAGAATTGAACATTGTTGCGGCATAAGGCAATTGCACTTTTGTTGTCGCAGTACATCGGAATTTTGTTGAAACCTAGACCATAGTCGGTTAATTGCGATCTCATCCAAAGAATTTGAGCACAGCAACCAGACATAGCTATGTATTCTGCTTCCGTACTTGAAATTGCAGCGCTTTTCTACCTTTTCGATGCCCAACTGATTAGTCGATCTCCTAGTAGTTTCAAAGTTCCACTCGTGTTACGCCTTGTATCTTGACAACCCGCGTGATCTGCATCTGCATATGATATAAATGCAATCGAAGAGTCCTTCGAATACCAAAGTCCCAGATTAATGGTTCCGTTAAAATACTGAAAGATCCGTTTAACAGTAGCTAAATGTAACTCAGTGGGCCTAGTTTGATACCAAGCACACATACAGATAGCAAACTGAAGGTCGGGTCGACTAGCTGTAATATACAGAAGGGTACCGATCATTCCTCGATAAAGTGACGGATCAATGGCAACTCCATGTGGATCTGCATCAAGCTTAGTTCGTTCCACCATTGGAGTATCCACGGGGTCACAAGATTCCATCTTATATTTATTAAGAGATTCAAGGGCATACTTGGATTGATTGATAAAGATGCCTCGAGGACTCTGAGATATCTGAAGTCCTAAGAAGAATGATACCTTGCCCATCATTGACATCTTAAACTTGGAAGACATAAGTATCCCAAACTCATCGGATAAGGTTTAGGTCGAGGCAGCAAATATAATATCATCAACATATATTTGTACCATAATCATATCTTTACCTCGTTTCTAAATGAACAGCGTAGGATCCACCTTGCTCTGATACCATTTGTAGGATATTGTAAATCTTGCTTATGTTTAGAGAGAGAAAAAGGTAGAAAGATGGTGAGAACACACACACTTAGAGAGAGAAAGTGAGAAGAAAACACCTTCAACTATGTGTAAAATATGTGAACTAACCACCCTTTCTAACTAAGGAGAGGCTTTATATACCTAAGCCCATGAGATGGGCTTGGGCTTACATTGGGTCACCAGCCTACACATGTTTTAGGCTTGGCTTGGCCTTGTTTGTTTACTATTAAGATAACTAAACTACGAGCTATTACTTAGACTAATGTTGGAGTGACCGATCCTTTCTAATACGTAAAGCGTATTTCCAACACGAAGAATAAGAGTCTTGGAAAGTTTGGAAGAAAGAAGAAGGAAAGAAACAAAGAATAAGGAGTAAAGAATAAATAAGGAAAAGATGGTGAAGAAGTAGGCAAGAAAAGAAGTACGCAACCAAGTCAGGTGGTTGATGGCCAACCAGTCTAAAGGATCCACCAGCCATGTTGGATGACGGCCAGCTACTCCTCTTGCCACCAGCTACTCCAAAAACGGGTTTTCATAATTAAGCCTTAAACAAACCGTTTACTCACCACCATCAAATGGGAGGCTGATCATTTCCCTCCCATAACACCTTAGGACGTTTTTCCCTCTTCCCCAAGGAAAAATATGTATAAATTAGACCCTAGCGCCATGGTTCTAGGTGTGCTTGCTATTGTGATAATTCTAACCCTTGACAAAGGTTAGAACACCATTACTACTTAACCCAAAAGATAATTAAACCCTGTTAATACTCATAGGAGGGACAAATTTCGAGTAGTGGGAATTCAGTTGGTGGTTGATTCCTCAATTGGAGGCTTGGAATTGCTATAAATTCTAGTCTTAGTCATTTATGGTTAAAGAACATTGTGGTAAAACTCTTGTACTTGAATTGGTTTTATATTTAATTTAAGTATTGTTGAACGTTTAATGTGATGATGAATTGTGATGAGATGTGTTTGAGTATGATTTTTGAGTAGTGTGATATGCTTATGTGATGAACATGGATTCTAAAGGAGAGTATGAATAATGATCGAGAAAATGTAATTGGGTATGTATGGTTGATAAAACTCTTAACACTTGTTTTGATAATCAATGAAATATACCTTTTTATTGGATTTAAAGGTCGAAAGGATTTACAGTAAACTATGTTCTAAATTATTTATGCATGAGTCGATTTGGTTTCTTGGTGTTTGACAATCACCAAGACGAGTTGATTAACGAAACTTGTCAAAAGTTTTATCTTGGGTATAGGTCGAACGGACCCATTCAAACCAAAGTTATCTCTTAATATTTTCTAGCAAATGGTAATTACGATGGGTTGGAATAGATAATCATAAGTCGAAAGGGTTTGTCTAATTCAACTTGTTAATATGAAATTTATGAAACACACCATGGAATAAGGTTCATATACTCTAGATTTGTGATTCGTAGTTTTTATCCAACACATGTTTAATCTCTCCTACGGATGAAGTGTAATTCGCACAAGTATTACTTTTAATTGTGATTCCTTTATAGTATTTATTCTAGCAGTAATATCGGTAGTGACAACCCTATTACTTACACCATTACCATGTTTTGAGTATACACAAATTCCACGGGACGATCCTGACTTTCTTGACTTTGCTACAATTTAACGAGTATACTTGATCGTATGCGCTGTTAAGAAGTTAATAAGTATTGTTTATAAATTTAAAACTAGGAGTGCAACACGCGTATCAAGTTTTTGGCGCAACTGTCGGAGATTTGTTTATTTTTCATGTTATAATCATTACAAATTAGTAGTGGTGTCAAAAGTTAGTTTTTTTAGTTAAAAATAAAAATTGAAGAATAAAGTTTAGGAATTTTGAGATTTTAAATAATACTTGAATAATAAGATGATCTTATGCCTATCTGATGTTATTACATTGCTATTTATTTGTTAGATATTAACATACTGAAATTATTTAAGTCGCAATTGTAATTGTACACATATGTTCATTTATCAGATTATAGCTGTGAATGAGGATACTAATTTTTTGTGACTTGTATATTATATTCAAGCTTCAAATGTTTTGATGATAAAATACTCAGCTTGTTAAATGACTGGTTTGAAATTTTAGATTGCTGGAAAAGATGAGTTTTATAATGTGATTGATTATCTTCCTTACCCCAACTAGATAAGGAGACATCAGTAAGTAGGTTTGTATGTCGCTTCACATCTCTTGCCACATGATTAAGTGACAATGAATAGAAAAAGAGCATATGTTTTAAGATTGTAATAGAGCATCAGTATATGTTTCTTATTTACGGCATTCGTTTTAATATTTTATTAGGGCATCAATTTGTTTGTTTGTTTTAGGCATTCGTTTTAATATTTTATTATGGCATCAATTTGTTTGTTTGTTTCAGGCATTTGTTTTAATATTTTATTAGGGCATCAATTTGTTTTTTTTTTCTGCCATTTGTTTTAATTGATGCACTTTTTGTGTAAATGGTTAACTAGTGTTACATAGAAGGAGTAGATAACGAGAATAATAGGAAGAAACAGAATACTAGTACTATTGAGATCTCACGCAAGTATTCTAACAGGTAAGAAAACATGAGTGTCTCTACAGCACGCAACTTCCATTATAGACTCATTTTGTTCTTCCTTTAATGTGTTAAAAAACAAAATAGAACACGTTTAAAATTCGTTATAGTTGCTCGTGCAATGATGTACGCAGTGCGTAATCACCAAGTTTCTAACTGGACATAAGTTTGACAGGCTAAAGAGAAAAGATAAGTGAACGGATGAAAATTCTTCAAGATCTCATCCCTGGTTGCAATAAGGTGTGGTTTACTTGACTTCTTGTTTCGTCTTGGTATCTTGATTTATTTTAAGACAATTAAACTAGCATGACAGTGAATACATGTAATCCCTTGTTAACTTATAGAATTTTAGATCAACCATATTAATACATTATTTTTGAGATGCACATGAGTCATGATGCATAATTTCTGCAAACTTTTTTTTTGAACGTGTGCTCTGCATAATTTGCTTAGAAGTTTCATTTCAGAACAACCCTTTATAATTGTGTCCAAACAACCCCTTAAAACATCTAAACCTGTTTTTTAAAATGCTTTTCTACACCAGTTTTTTGTCCGAACAGCCCCTCAGAAAAGGTTTTTCCAAACACCCCCCTTTGGTCACATCCTATCCAAACAGACTTTTAGCTAAATTTTTGCACAATTTTTAATTTCTGAGTTTCCTAACTTGCGTCTGTTTAAAGGCCAAAAATTGCTTCAAGTATTTTTGACAATTTGGTAACACGCTTGAATAGGGTGTGAATAATAAACTAAATTTAATTTAGGATTCCAATAGTTGATTTTATCATTGCTGTAATATAGCTTCTATTTTATCTATCGTGTATACTGGTATACTGCTATACGAAACTGGTAATCGGCATGTCATTATTTGTTGTTGACGGGCTTGGTTGAGACTAATCCAGAAGGTGCACTTACTAAATATTTTGGTTAATTATTTTCTCCATTGTTCATTTATTGGGTTTAGCGTTAGTACTGGATTTTGCAGTTCAAACATAGACGACAATAGCCATGAAAATTTAGTTGTTATCAGTGTCAAGTTGAAGTGTTTAGCTATTTTTCATAGAGTGTTATGAATTTGGTGGGTTTCTTTGCATGGCAGTCATGGTGGTGATATAGTATGGGGTTGTTTTAAGGGCTAGATTGTGGTCACATACTTTTAATAGTTAAGTAGTAATCTTCTATTATAAATAAGGGCACACTTTACCATTACGAAGAAGCAATACTTGTATATCATAGAGGTTAAAATAATAGAATCTGGCGTATAAAATATCAATAAACTAAGTGAATGTACCATTTTCATTTGGCAATTGTTCTGCTCATGATAGGGTTCCGACATGAATCTATCTCTAGACGTGAGACCTCAACCCTAGTGGGATTTGCATTTACCCATCCCTATGTCCCATTTGGTAGAAGCCGTTTGATTGGTGTTCTGTCGAGGAGATTTTGCATCATGGGTTGGGAAAATGTAATTATCTCATAAGTTGAAAATACCTAATGGTATTCGCCCCTTGAATAAAATGATATCACATCGCATATCTTTGCATAATGGTGTGTGGTTTTGCAGTAAGAACTTGCGATGTGTTAAATGTAAAGGTCTTATTTCAAGCTGGTGTAGACAAGAAGGGCTGTTAATAATTGAAACTCTAATTCTAACGAAGGTACACATATCAAAGTGGGTCAGTTCGGATTTGCTCTATTAAAATAGTGAATCAAGATACTTGTTTGTTGAAACATGGAACAATTGCGTGATACATAATAGTTAAATTAACAAAGCTAGTGCATATGTTGTTTGTTTAAAACCCACATTGTTAGTTTAAGAAATTTGATGTTAATAAGGCTTTAGTGCATACGTTCACGATTATATCAGGGCATCAATAAACATATATTAGGGAATCATAGCTATCACATTTTAGGGAATCAGTTCAATATTATCCTTGGGCATCATATTCAAACTATTGTAAAGCATTCGGGTATCATGAAATATTATCAGTCCATTCGTTTATTTAATGCACAGGTTTTAGATTGTACTAGAGAATCGATTTGTTTTTTTGTTTGAGGCACAAGTTTTAAAATTATTTCTAGTTTAATAGATATGATGTAAATAATGTTTTAGTGCATATGTTCACGACTTTATCGGGGCATCAGTTAAAAACTATATCAGAGCATCGTAGCAATCACCTTTTAGGGTATCAGTTCAATGTTGCACTAGGAAATTGTATTTCAATGTTGTAATAATTCATATTTTTTGTTTCAAGGATCTCTCGACTGCAACCCTTATGTAGAGAATTCCTAGTAGGGGGCACGTCCTGAATGGCATGCTCTATGGAAGAATTATAGAGTAAGAATCTTGACATCAACATTTTTTTTGCATCATAGTATTAAATAAGGACCTAGTATTTATTAGAATTATGAGTAGCTCATAGGTTTTATTATTTTATTACGGCACCGTTTTATTATTTTATTACGGCATCGGTTTTATATTTTATTAGGGCGTCGGTTTAAATCTTTCTAATGAATTATAATGAATCATGTTGTTGACGAATTTAGCCCGACGAGTACTAATGGTGTATACTCATGTCACACTATCACATAAACCTGATGAAACATATGATATCTCAGTTGGACGTAAGTTTATAGAAGATTAACTTTTTGTCTTTCAGGTACTATGCACAATCCGTTGGATTTGTCTGAAAAAGAATGGGACAGTACCATGACAACAAACTTGACCGGAACATGGTTGGTATACATATGCGTGATGCAAAACGACGAGGTTCAATTATCAATATCTCTTCTATTGCGGGCCTTGATCGTGGAAAACTACCAGGAGGTCTTGCTTATTCAGCTTCAAAAAACAGGTGTTTCCCATTGACTAAGGTAAATTTTGTATTTTTTTCAAAATCCCATGACACCATTTATTGTTGATTATTCTATCTTGGTTCTAACGTTTGGTATCTAAATAATTTGAACAGGTAATGGCTGGAGTTGGGTACGTACAAGATAAGGGTGAACTCGATCAATCCATGACTTTTTATGTCTGAGATCACGGAAGGTGTCATTAAAAAGGATTGGCTAAAAAAATGGCCTTAAGAACCGCTCCTTTGAAAACATTTGGCACAGTTGACAGTTGATACAGCCTTGACTGGACAAGCCAAGTATCTAATCAATGACTCGTCTGCGTACATCAGTGGCAATGTGTTCATCGCTGAAGCAGGTGCTACCTTACCAGGCGTTCCCATTTTCTCTTCACTTTAGATCCTGGATGCAATCGAACTGAAGACCCAACGACCATCACCATTGACCATAAGAATAACAAATTACAGCAAGTTTATGACTTACAAAAAAGTTATGTACTAGTAAATAGAAGTTATAAACATCTGCAGATTATAAGGATGTTTTGGATTGCTTATTATTAAGCAGATAATCAGTTCTTAATAAGATAATCAGTTCTTAATGTGAATATCAAGTATCATTTACCGTTGCAGTTTGTGGCGAAAGTGACAAGTAACCAATCCCCATGCTATGTAATGTTTAGAAAACATATTCCCATGCTATGTAATACACAAATGGTTAGCACCTGTAACTTTGTCAATGTGATCTTTCATGTAGAAAGTAGGAAAATTATATATGCTCCCTTTTCTATGTTATGTGTTTTTTACAAGACGTTGCACTTATATTCTTTCAAGAAGGCAGTACTCGTATAAGCATATGGTACAATGATTATATACAAGGTGCTACTATATACCTACAGCATCAAGAAGTTCAGAGTGTTTAGCAACAGAAACCAACGAATTAGTAACAATGGCACCACTAGCAGCAACTGCATGGACTCCAATTCCAGGAAAAGTGGAATCTCTACAGCAATATAGTTGTGGGATTGGTGTCGGGTTTCCAGGAAAAGAGTCTTTTCCATCTTGTATTGCTGGTCCGTAAGTCCCTCGATTCCTTCTAAGAAATATTTGGTGTGTTAATAGAATTCCGACCATCTTCACCTCACATTTATCATGACTGAAACCTCGACGAAGTGAACGCTCTACTGCTTTCCACATTACCTGCAGTATAATTTGGATTATTTTATTACAACATCGATTTTATTATTTTACTACATCTTTTGATCAACTTCTATAGTCGCATACCCTACTGGTTTCCATAACCCTATCATCACGTCTCTAGCCATTTCCACTCGATCCATCTGACCTGCCATTGCATATGTATTAGAAATTAAAACATAATGAGGTTGTTCAATAGCTATGTATTTCAGTTTCTCACCAACATCGAAATTTTCATGCATCTTGCAAGCTCCAATCATTGTTGTCAACACACACAGTCCGACATCGAAATTTTTATGCGTCTTGCAAGATCCAATCATTGTTGTCAACACAGACATTCCATGCTTGACCAGACCCATATCTTGAATGTGTCGATACGCCTCCTCGTCAAGTAGCCCAGCCCACGCAAGCAAATCTACCATGGACATTGCTGCCGTAACATGAATTGCATACCGGAAACCATCCAGCATACCTCCACCATAAATTTTAGTATAAAGAACTCTGTTGCAGGATAATAGACTGACCTAAAATAGGAAAACACGGGTCAAAAACACAAAAGGTTAGAGATAATACGAAAAGCAAGTAGGCTTTCAATAACCACTCTTAAATAAAATATCTTGCGTCTTACTCAGATTTTTGTGCTTTCTCTTTGAATTGTTATTGCATGTGTTGCATAAGATCGTCGCTTGTATTATTTTCGTCACCTCTCTTGCACCACAATATTCAGTATACTGTCTAAACCCAAAATTCTGTTTGAATTTACAGACTGCATCATTTTAAAGGCTAAAGCATACTTATCTAATTCTGAATTCAATGCCTTGGCACGATTGGCAGGTCGACCCGCGCCCCTTTTATCTATTTTCCTAAAACAGACCCACTCCATTTGAGTTATTTTCTTTAAATTGACAGGTAGATGTCCTTTCAACAAAAGTCCCTGAAATCTCTAACCATTGCTAAACCACGTGAATCACTATTAGGCAGAGACACACGTGAAACCTCTAGCTCGTCTTGCAATGCAAACACTCATCCTTTAAACTGCTGAACAGTAGCAAATAAAACTAAGACTTACAATTTATAACCTATCATCATCCCTTCAAACAAACCCTCGATAATTTAATACGTAATCAGAAAAATCATGAGCCTTAAATCATGAAAGGCATGTTATCAACGGTATCCAAAAAATTCAAACGTGGATGGGCTCATCACCTAATTGGTTAGTCGGGACAAGTCAGTTGTGACAATCTAACATTTTTAGGTAGTGAATTATTTTCTCGTATAATATTTTGAAACTTATTATTGTGTTGGTAAATGAACTCACAATTTACGGATTTAAATTTGGGCTTACGTGCATAATTTAGCGTCCTTTAGGACTAAACCGGAAACCTTAGGATTACGTATTTACGTTTTTGAACTCCGTTTTTGATGAGACAATTTTTATTGGATTCGTTTTGTGTCGTTGATTCATAATTTATAAAAACGTTTTTCGTGAAACGACCCGAGGGCACGCAAATCGAGAAAACTAGAATCAAGGAATACCCGTAAATTAGTGAGGTGGGACAAAATACATTATCCCACCCCACTAATATACATGGGACAGCACACATGACACCACATCTAAGGATGTGGCATCATGCTAACTAAGTAGCTACAAGTGTAAGCATTAGCTTTACACTTAAGCTTACTTCCTTCCACTCAAACCAACAAAACCACTAGCTTCTCATTACCATCATTTCATACATGCAAAACTACTTCAAACTCTCTCAAAACCACCACCCTTGCCTTCCACTTTGAAGAACAAAACACCCCTTCTTGATCTTTTCTAGCCATGAAATACTTGTTATCTAGCTCTATCATGGAGTTACCTTGAAGCCTTGATCATTTGGTGGCCATTTTAACAACAAAGGAGGTGATTTGCTTGTGTCCTAGGGCTGATTTCTCAACTTATGTTCTTGGTGTTTGATGATCATGGAGTTACTTTTGGTGTTCATCAAGTTCTTGTCTTCCAAAAACAAGATATACTCTTGGTTGGTAAAGAAGATCATCCTCTCCATTTTCTCTTGTTATTTTTGTAAAGAACAAATGTATTTTCTTTCTTGTTGTATATGTATATGATAAATATATGATGATAAAAATGTTGTGTGGGGATCAAGTGTTGATAAATATGTTTAAAAAGGTTAATAACCATAAGAAACAAGGCTAAAATCATGCTTATTTAGTTGGCTGTATAAAAACAGTATGTAACTAAAACTTGAACTGATAAACTTGCATGGTAGAATCCATTTACAGTAAGTACAAGATGTTATACACATGTGAGAGTTGGCCATGCAATGGAATAATTATAATGAGTGAGATATGATCAAAACAAGATAAGTGTGCTAATATGAATAAGCTGTTTTGTAGGGACTGTTAAGCATAGATAAACTTAAAATGAGCAGTAGCTATAACTAAGTTAAATGTAGAACATAATATGAAGATCATGCCATCCAAAAATGAGCTTCTAATTCATTATAGAACTCTAGATATGCTAAAAATGGTGAAGATGAAAATAAAAATCAGATTTTGAGAATTAATGTTTATTACTATTATATAAGCACTCAAAATTATATTGTATAAAATGTAAAATTAAAACCCACTAACTTATGAATTTTATTTATATAAATATGTAAAAGGTTAAATAAATAGATAAATTATAAAAATGGTAGTGGAATAATACTTATAAGTAATAAAAACTATAAACTTGATTTTTACGACTTTTTCGGCTATTACCGTAAAATTAACGTTTTTCGCCAATTAAAACTTAGACGATCAAACCCGTCTAATGTAAAGTTTTTAAAAGTCATATACTAATATATAAGTAACTAATACAAGTAAAAACCGATAAAACCCGAACTATAGGACATACGGACATTAAGGAGCTAACTAAGCATATTGGACTAATAATTGGACTAAATAAGTTAAACACTTGTAAAAAGAACTTATTGGGCTTAACCATTGGGGCCCAACATGGAAAGTATAGATACTGATAATATAAGTATAAAATGGATTAAAACAAGTTAAAGAACTTATAATAAGCTTATTGGACTTAAAATAGGTAAATAGGTAAAACTATTAAACTAGTAAAAAGTTACCAAAACGTAAACACTAAAATGAGTAAACAAGGATATATAAACCCACTTGATCATCATCATATGTACAAAATCATCATATGTATATTGTTATTTTGATAAAAGTCATCGGACAAGAGTCTAAGACCGATAATTATTTATATAGGTTTTCGTGACTAAAGCACACCCGTAGCCGATAATCCGCCTTTCATTTTCAACGTGAGTTCATAGCCTCGCACTCTTTTAAATGTTTTATAAAATGATTTGTAAACCTGCGAGGGAGATAACATGCTAGATTTTTGATAAAAATAGAACACAAGTAGTCCCGATGGTATTCTTAAGGATATGGACCCGAATGATGCTATGACCCTATAAACGAGACAAAAAGGATTATTAGTAGTTAGGTTATGTCACTTAAAGTCCCATTAGCATGAATTGTGAACTACCGGGATTTGGAAGACGCTTATGCATTTGATAGTACTATTTGAGGACGATCACCCCAGTTCGCGCCTTGACGGTTGATCCCCGTCGTACCACATTGATTGGTAAGCGAATTTATGTATGAGAAGATTTCATAGCGTGATTTTTGTGACGACACGCTAACTTAGATGGGCAAATTGTTTGTCGGGTTCGCGGCCCGCTGTTTTCATAGTAAGGTAACAATGTCATGCGGCTAATAATAATCCTTAAATGTATCCTATGCATAATGTAATCCAATAACGACGCTAATAACGATGAATATATTACCTATAATGGTAATATTGAGGCTACGGTCTCATGGACGGTTTAAGATGTATGCTTGATTTATATATTGCCTGACTTGCAATACGAGGACTTACTTCCGATATTATATTTGTGTTCTAATTTTAACGATTGTTTTATATAACGGTTTTTATTAAACTCTATGAATTCACTCGGCATTCGCTGATATGATTTTTGCATGTTTTTATCTCAGGTGCTTGAAGGTAATCCGGATGGAGATCGACTCTGATGGTCCACATAATATTAAAAATGTTCATTCGATCTATGTTTTGTAAACTAAATGACCTGTATAATTTGGGACCTGTTGTACTCTTTAAAACTTTTTATCGAAGAATGTATGTTAAACCTTGTACAACCATTTTTATGTGTTGTCTATGATTGGAGTTATTGTGCTATCCCGTAACACTCTAAAAGACCCTTCCGCTGTACCGATACGAAAATTGAGAGTGTTACATCAGTAGTCACTAAAACTAATTTTACGCGACCTAAATAAATATATCATTTCGCTATACCAAATATGGTATAAATTAGTGCATCACACGTATAAAATTTGGTTGACACATTTAATCAAACACCTTGTGTACCGCCTACTTAAGCACGATTTGTACCTATTTTAATCTCAATATTTTTCCATATCATATTTAGATCAACAAAAACCAAACAAATTATTCAGAATACAACCAATATTAATTGATAAAACAGTAAAAACTATTAAAACAAACCTTACTTTCAAACTTAAATGATGATCTGACTACATACTTTGAACGGATTGGTGAAGAACAATGGTGAACGATGGTGCGGCGGAGAACGGCGATGAACTGTGGTGGGGCTCGGTAGATATGGTGTGGGAGAAAACACGTTATCAAACACGGCGGAGAATTGTGGTGAATGGTGGGAAAGATTGTTGGGGATGATGATGAACGATTATGAATGGTGGTGTACGGTGGTGAAGGGCGGTGGAGATGGTGGTGAAAATATACGGGGAGAAAACACGTAATCACATAAAGGAGAAAATGAAAAAAATGAAAAACATAGGCTTTAAATACATAGAATTTTGAGAAGTGTCAACAATAACCCATAAGATTTAATAAATTACATTCGGCCCCCTATAGTTTTTGCAAAAAAATAAAAGAAAAAAGGACTTTGATCTAACGGTTGGAAGAAGGTTTTCTAGGTTTTCTATTGAGATTAAGTTTTCTATCGATCCCTTCTATATATATATATATATATATATATATATATATATATATATATATATATATATATATATATATATATATATATATATATATATATATATATATATATATATATATATATATATATATATATATATATATATATATATATATATATATATATATATATATATATATATATATATATATATATATATATATATATATATATATATATACATATATATATATATATATATATATATATATATATATATATATATATATATATATATATATATATATATATATATACATATATATATATATATATAGATATATATATATATATATATATATATATATATATATATATATATATAGATATATATATATATATATATATATATATATATATATATATATATATATATATATATATATATATATATATATATATATATACATATATATATATATACATATATATATATATATATATATATATACATATATATAGAGTAGGGTTATTATAGAAAAGATTTTATAATAAAAAGGGTAGGGTGAAATCCTAGCCCTTGGATCAAAACAACAAAAATTCTAAAAAAATAAAAAAAAAACGCGGTGCAAAAAGTGAAATACTATCAAACTTGAAGGTCATTAATATAAAATCCAAAAAATAACACCTCGCTGTCTTTCTCTTCTAACAAAACACACACACACAAAGTATAACAAATCTCATCCACATATCAATTACACACACACTAAAACCTAACAAATATACCAAATCAAATACGTTAAATCAATCAAATTGAATTAATCAATCAAACTTTTGAGTATTTTCAGTGATCGAAAATGGTGATAGTTACATCAATCGACGATGGTGTTGTTGATGGACACGGTAATCGAACACGGTACGGTGATTTAGGAATAGACATTGATGATGGAAAATGATTGTAACGGTGATTGATGTTGCAGTAGGATATCAAACATGTAAAAGATTGTTTGTAAGTATGTGTTATTGATTGATGTATATAAGGTATTTGATATAATGTCTAAATAAAACTTCATAAACGTGGTGCATTACTTTTACATTCTAATGCACAAGAAGTAAAACTATAATGCAGTAAGTGATTGTGGTTTTGTGAATTTTGATTGTTTATGCTTGATAATGTGTCTAATGTGCTAAGAAGATACTGCGATGCAGTAGGTTATTGTTCCTCTTCATATTGATCATACTAGTTAAAAGTGAGTTGAAATTTTTTTGCGGAAAATGAGTGTTTGTGGTTGAATATGTGTAATGCAGTAGGAATTTAACTGAGATGCAGTAGGTTATAGTTACCGTTCATATGGCTGATTTTGGGTTAAAAGTGAGTTGCTGATTTTGAGAAAGGGTATTGTTTGTGCATGAGTATGTGTGTGATGGTTAAAAAATTACTGAGATGCGATAGGTTAGTGTTGGTGTTCACATTGATGATACAAGTTAAAAGTGATTCGCCAATTTTTGTGAAAATTGATTGTTTGTTGTTGAATATGTGTCTAATGTAGTAGAAAATTCACTAAGATGTAGCAAGTTATTTGGTGATGCAGTTGGATACGTAAAAGATTATCTATAAGTGTGTGATAATGATTTAGGTATACAAGGTGTTTTATATAATGTCCCAATAAGACTTCAAAACTATGGTGGACGAGTCTTACATTCTGATTCACTAGAAATGAAATTTCCATGCAGTAAGTTATTGTTGTTGTTCATAGAGATGATTTAGGGTAAATTTTCTTTGCTTGTTTCCCGAAAAGGAGTGTATGTGGCTTATTATGTATGTGTTGTGGTTATTTTTAAAGAGTAATGCAGTACGTTATAACTTGTTGTTCATAGAGTTGATTTAGTGTAAATGTGACCAGACATATTTAACGAAATTGATTGTGTTTAGTTGCTTATGCCTTTGATGTGATAGAAAATGAATCGTAATGCAGTAGGTCACTTACATGGTTCTAGGCATGATTTAGTGTAAATATGACTTGACATTTTTTAAGAAATTGATAGTGTTCTTGCTTATGCCTTTGATATGGTAGAAAATGAATTATAATGCAGTAGGTTATTTTGTTTGTATGTTTGTTTATTTGTGTAATGCACTTGATTTTGAACTGTCATGCAATAGCATTGGTATGTTTGGGTATTTGTGCAATGCAGTAGGGTGTTTTACATGTCGAAAGGTGTATGTGTGTCCGCGCGCATGTGTGTGTGTGTGTCTTTGTATGCATGATGCACCTGTTTTAATGTAGTGTTGTATAGTAATTTATTGTGTATGGTACATAAAGTTAGGTTAGCTCACGCATATTGTGTTTTGCATGTCGAAAAGTGTACATGTGATAGAATATGAACTGTAATGCACTAAAGAAATAAGTTTAATGCAACAGAGTATTAAATAACAGTATTCCAGCAAACCACGACTCTAATACAGTAAAACATATTGTAATGTATTTATAATATTTTACTGCATTACAATTTTATTTCTACTACATTACAGTTATACTCTATTTTAGGGCAGTTTAAATTTATTGCACCGTTGTGTATATTTGGTATTTTAAGGAATATTACCTAAACTAATATTACATAGGTAAAAAGACACGGGAGAAATACAACATGTAAAGCCACAGTCCAAAAAGAAAACAACTAAAGAAGGTAAAACGACAACTGGTAGAGATGGAAAAAGAATACCAAGAAAAGTGATCTTAAACAAATCCTTATTTGAAGAAGAAAAAGAAGTTATTGAATGCATATGGAGTACAAGTAAACAAGAACGGTATGTTTTATTAAGAATATTCTACTGCATTATAGTTAATTTTCTGCTGCATCACATATAACTTCCTATTGCATTACAAATATTTTATACTACACCGCGGTTACTTTTTACATAATAAGAAATATATGTTAATCTCAACGTACAATGATATTGCATTCAAACGAGAAGATGTAAGTTAGTGTTCATAGGGATTGTTTAGTTTAACTGCGCTTCGCCGATTTTATAGAAAAATGATTTTGTGTTCTTGATAATATGTGTGATATGCTAGAAAATCAACTATTTAACTTAAAATCACTTCAAGTCAAGTACCTTCCTATTATTTTATATACTGCATTACAATATTTTATTCTAGTGCATTATAGTATATTTTACTTCATTATAGTTCTATCTACTGCATAGCAGTCATATATTCTACATATAAATGAGATACGATTGAATAAAAATGTAATGTATTAGAAATAAAAAATAATGCAATAGAATGTAAGACTATAATGAAATAAACAAACCTATAAAACATTAGATTTTTAGCAGCATTAAAATTATATGGTACTACATTACTGTTATTTTATGTTCTAGTAAATCTAAAGTTATTTATTAGAAACAAACTTTATACTATAATGCACTAATAACATATATTGTGATGCAATAAGGTAACTATTTTTGTTTTTTGTTTATTTAATTCAGGAAATGAAAGCGACTTTAAGAGACAACTTGAGATCTAACTAGTTGTAAGATGGTGATGAAAATGCTAGTGATGTAGACGATGGTGGAAATATAAATGACAATGATGGAAAGACGATGGATGATGATGGAAATGAAGACGAATTGGAAATATCTATGAAGGAGGAGGTTATGAGAATGAAAGAGGTTAGGCGGATAAATATAGTGGATATATGAATGAGAAAAATCAAAGAGAAATAGATAATGTGTTGTTCGATATTGATACATAAACATAAGCTGAAAATGAGAACGCAAAGGAAAATGTTTTGTTACTACTAATTTATTTTGAAAGTATGATGTACCTAAAAATAATGTATACATCATAGTGTAATGTTTTCCGTGTTAGTGACATTTATAATTGAATATTTTGAGAAGCCTGTTTATTCTGAACTTCTCACTTATATTATATTTCAAAATTCTATTGCATCACAATGTTTGTAACACCCCCAAATTTACACAATTCAATACAGCGGAAGACTCGTTGGTGTTACGGGATAGCACATTACTCACATCATAGACAACGCTTAAAAATCACGTCGTTTAATAGTAAAGCATTTCCATTCATAAATATCAAAGTTACATAGGTCCCAAGTCATAGTATTTCAGACAATTTTTACAAAACATTTGAATGGAAATTGTTGTTTAAGTGCGGGCCATGAATTCTTGTTGTCTTCCCGAGAATTACCTTCAAGTACCTGAGACAAAACATGTTAAAAGAAAAGGTCAGCGATAACACCGAGTGAATTCATAGAGTTTAATGAAAACCATTAATATATCATCGGTATATATTTATTACCGAAAATCATTTTGTACAAATCTTTGTAATAGGCCATAAAATAGCCAAAGTCATTTTATACAAATCCTTATCAAAAATCATAATATAGGCTTTTTGCCTTAAAAATCATTATACGAACCATTGTCATAAAAAAATCATACAATATGTTTTATAACGTTATATAGATTAAATAAAAACCGTTATATGAATATGGTTATATAAAACAAAAACACAAACATAACATCAGTAATAAGACCCCGTATTGCTAGTCATGCAATACATCGTAATTCAATGCATATATCAGTATTTTCGTTATTTGGATTATTACAAGCCGCATGACATTGTTACCTTACTACAACAAACAACGGGTAGCTAGTGTGACACCCTAGAATCGAGGTCATTAACGATACCCTAAATTACGCTAATTTTTGAAATTTTTGATAAATTTTAATTTCTATAAATTATAAGTATTTTGGTTAAAGCCGATGTTCGAGGTTATAATTTTTACGTTTGACGTTTTAAGAAGGACGATGACGAGTACGATCCCGAGGGATGCCCAATTTTATATAATTTTTGACGATTTATCGATAATGTAATTTTTCGAGAATTTTATTTACGATTCGTGTTAAGTTGAGTCGGGTGAGTTTTATAGCCTTCCAAGTACATTTAAAGTATCCCAAAAATATTTTGGAGCATTCGGGAAGATTTCCGACTCCCGTAAAATTTTCAAAATTGACAAATGAGTCAAACCCGCAAAGTTTTGAGGTCGTTTTCTATTTAAGGACAAAAGAAGCCCAAAATTGCACTTAGGTCCCTCCTAACCCATCAAAAGGGCCTAAATGAACAAATACACAAACACATACTAAACATTTCACCAAAAATCAAAACCCACTCCCTCCTTGTCTCTCTCAAACTCACGGCACACCCCAACCCACTCAAAAATCCACCAAAAATCTTTTCCACTTGATTTTTCAAAAATCTAAGGTTAGACCACGCTTAGTTTGGTCATTCCCCACCTATTCATGTGCTCAAATCCAACATGCATTGATAAAAATTTTTCAAGATTTTTCCATATGATCCAAATTCGTTTTTGAGGCTTAAAGAGCTAGTGCATGTTGATAATTTAGTGTTATGGAAGTATAAACACCATGAAAACCCACCAAAATTAATTTGGTTGTGGTGATTGGGTCACCCAAACCCCACGGCAAAGGGGGTGTTTGGGGAGCCATGGTGGTTGTTGATTTTGCATGTTATATTTATGTTTGGTTTGTTGTTTTAGGATGATTCATATAGGTTTTATTACTTGCATGTTCATTTTCTTTGATTCTTGATATTGAGATTGGTTGATCAATAGGGGTAGGATGGAAGTTTGATGTTAGGATATGTTTGGGAAGGCTTAGGATGATGTTTAGTGTTGGTTAGAAGTCTTGGAATCGAGTCTAAGCATGTTTTTGGTATGGTCATTTTTAGGCAGAAACATTTGGTCTATTTTAGAAAAATGATTTTTGTTCCAGGTCTTGAAAACTAAATATAGTGATAGAGGGTTTTTCTAGCTTTAATTTGGTATAAGGTAGAGCCCGTGACTCAAAACGAGCTAAAAGTTATGACATTTTAAAGATCGGGTACCGGGAGACGAGGACTTTCACAATCCGAATTTGTGCAAAGTTTTAGTCAAATCCCGAGGGTCACAAGTATAATTTGGTAAATGGTCAAGGGTCAAAACTTGGTCCCTAACCTGTACAAATGGGTCTATATGTTGACTTAGGTGTCAAGGAAGTCAAAGGTATTTTTCATATAGGTCAAAGTGGTCAAAATTGGTCGAAGCGCAATTTCAGCCCGTAAAATGTAGTCGTGGAAATGAGTTGCGTAACGGGTCGTAAAAGTGAAAACTTTTATTGGGTTTAAAAACATGTTATCTACAGGTCATATAGGATTTTTGGAAATTTTGTCAAATTTTATAAGCATTGTTTAATAAGGTAAAACAGCCCGTACTTTAGTCAAGTACCGGCGAGAACGTGTAAAAATGGACAACGTAGGTTATAAGAACGAATGGAATAAAATGAATGATACTTGTTGTTTTTGTTTTTGGCGTGAGTTATATTTGTCTTAAGTGACTTGTATATATGTATTTTATACAGTACCGTAAGTATTTAAATGAGATTACTCATTACGCGTTATTTGTGATAGGTGTTGATTTACCCGGGCATCCGTAACATCGTCAGTGATCACTCCTCGAACTACCGACTACTTAAGATATAAGGTGTGAATTTATAGCCTCGCTTATATTATTTCAAATTTTTTTACCCGCGAGGGAAATGCATGCTAGTTTTTAAAAGGAACGTATATCATGAATGATTGTTAGACCCGAAAGTTGCCTTAGAAATTGTGTTGAGTACCAAAGTTGCAAAAGTCCCTAAATTCATGAACTATTAACTATTGTCTTGCCCTCGAGTAGGGGGAAATAGCCGCTTATGCAATTTGTAGTACTACGGGGTTAACGACCCAATGCTAGCCGAGAAGCTGTACTTATAGTAAGTTCTGCGGTAGATTATTTTGTATGAGAAATAAGGTATAATTGCAACTGATGCCTTTAGAAGGGGCACTGGTTTCATCTGAATCATGCCGGTATATTTACGCGGGTGATTGAGTTAACGGATTAGTGTCATGAGCTTAAACACAATTGTCAGTTTCCTGATTATAGTTTGTTTGATCGACAGACTATAAATGATCACGAATGGTTTTTATTATATATACGTTCAAATGGATTGAAAAACCTATGAATTCCACTCAACGTTTTCGTTGACTAAATTTTTGGCATGTGTTTCAGGTAACCGCTGAGCAGTAGGATGGAGCATGCATGGGATGGATGTTGTGTGATCGGCTTGGTGTCCGCTTGTTTTTTCCTCCTTTTCTACTTAAACAATTTTTATGTTTAATGTCATGTGGTTGTAAAACTGAAGTTTTTGGGGTTGAGATTCATGGGGACCGAAAACGCTAAACTCTGTGCACTATTTGGGGTTGGAAAAACTGTGGACATGTATTATCTAACAATTTTAAATTTCAAGTTTTAAGTCGACGTCTTTTTAGCGTCGTTTGATATCTCTTGTGTGCAATGAATACTGTGTAGCACCCATTGTTGTAGTTCCGCTGCGCATAACAAATGTGGGGGTGTTACAGCTAGCCCGAGACTCAATTTGCCCATCTAAATTAGCATGTCGTCACAAAGATCACGCTATGGAAATCTTCTCATACATACATTCTCTTACCAATCAATGTGGCACGATGGGGATCAACCGTCAAGGCGCGAACTGGGGTGATCGTCCCCAAATAGTACTATTATATGCATAAGCGTCTACCAAATCCCGGTAGTTCATAATTCATGCTAATGGGACTTTTAGTGACATAACTTAACTTTAATAATTCATTTCATTTCATACATCGGGTCATATAATCATTCATCAGGTCATACAATCATTCGGGTCCAAATCAATAAACAAATAATCGGGACAAATGGTGTCCTATTTTATCAAAACTAACATGATATCTCCCTCGCGGGTTTATAAAACATTTCATAAAAACATTTAAAAGAGTGCGAGGCTATGAACTTACGTTGATGTGGGAAAGCGGATTATCGGCAATTCGGATGTACGGTACGTGCTTCAATCACGGAAACCTAGACAAATAATACTTGTCTTAGACTCTTGTCCAATGACTTTATAAAAATCATAACTATGTATATATATGATGATTTTATAAATATGATGATGATCAAGTGGGATTGTACATCTTTATTCCACATTATAATGTTATGTGTTGAAAATTTTCAAGACTAGTTACACTAGGTCAACTTGTTTACATTTTGAGGCCCAATGGGCCCATTACAAGCCCAATATATTATATTAGCCCAATTAGACTTTTATTATCAGTATTATACTTTACATGTTGGGCCCAAATGGGTTAATCCCAATAAGTAAGTTTATAAGTGTTTTACTAACTAGTCGGGTTTATAGTCTAATAAGGCTACTTTAGCCCGTTAATGTCTATATGTTTTAAAGATCGGGTTTTATCAGTTTTTACTTGTTGTATAAGTTCATATATCAGTATGTGAGTTTATAAAAGTTTATATTAGACGGGTCCGACCGTCTAAGTTTTATTTGACAAAAACGTTAATCTTTCGGTTTTAGCCGAAAAGACGTAAAACTTAGTATATAGTTTTATAACTTGGAAAAACATTTATACTTGTAATTTATATAACATGTCCTATTTTAATATCAATATATATATACCTCTTTATTTATAATTATTATCAACTAGTGGGTTTTATATATGTATATTTTATAAATACAAAATTTTGAGTGCTTATAATATATACTATTTATTTTACCAAATCTGTCGTAAATTTTCAATTCACTAAAATGTCCATATCTAGAGTTCTATATGGTGATAGGACCTCAAATTTTTATCACAGAAACTACATGATATTTGATTCATTTTATTCCTTAGCTACTGATGAATCAACCTCTAAATATCTTAATAAATTCGTCCAAAACAGTGTAGGCAGATTTGCACTCTAACTTGTTTTGATCATATCTCACTCATTTTGATGATTCCATTGCATGGACAACTCTCACATGTGTATAACACCTAATACTTACTGTATATTGATTCCACTTTACCATTTTATCAGTTTAACATTTGGTTACTTACTGTTTTTATACATCCATCACATTAAGCAAGATTTTTAACCATTTTACATGTGGTTTTCCATCTTTTTACCCATGTTTATCAACACCAAATCCCCACATAATATTTTTATCATCATTCATCATCATATACATATACATAAATAAAGAAAATACAAGATTACATAATCAAAATAACAAGAGGATAGGAAGAACAATCTTTAAACCACCATTAGTGATGAAAAGATGAGGTTTTTGATGAACAAGACTTGGTTCTTGTTATCAAATCTTCAACTTTAGCAAGGAAACTTCTTGGGTCCTTTGGATGGATGAACATATCCATGAAATCAGCCCTTTAACCTCATGAAAAGTCCTTTTCATAGGTTATGATCACCTCAAATCTTCATGACTTCAATAAGCCTTCAACATATGTAGATTGTAGCCTTTGTTTATGGTGAATTTTTTATGGTTATGGTGGTGGTGCTATGGTGGAGGACGTCCAAGAGAGCAAAGAGAGAGAGAGATATGTGTTTTTTTTCTTGGTTTGCATGTATGCAAATGGTTTAGTTTAGCTTGTTTATGCCTTAAGTGGTTTTGATGAAACTAGATGGACATGTGTCCATTTAGTGCATGTTTGCTTGCCACCAAAGGGTGGTATGGCTTATGTTGGACGCCACTTATATAGGGGTGGGCAAGTGTAAACTTGTCCCATCCCTATTAATTTACGGCTACTCCTCGATTCTAGTTTCCTCAATTTGCGTGCCCTCGGGTCATTTTACGAAAAACGTTTTTATAAATTATGAATCAACGGCACAAACGAATCTAATAAAAATTGTCTCATCAAAAACGGAGTTCGAAAACGTAAATATGTAATCCTAAGGTTTCCGGTTTAGTCGTAAAGGACGTTAAATTGTAATCGTAAGTCCTAATCTCTTCTCGTAAATTTGTGAGTTTATGAACCAACACAAATTTAAAATCTCAATATAATATTCACGGATAAATTTATTTTCTGAAATGTCGGACTGTCACCAAAACGGTGTATGTAAACGTAAGCACGTAACGTAGAATCCTCCGGTTTAGACGTAGTCGATGCTACTTCAAGACGTAAATCTAAATTTCTTCCCAGAAATGTGTGAGTTCATAATATAAAATTAAAATAATGTTTTTAGATAATACTTGAGAACAAAATATCAATCATAAATTGACGGATTGTCACAGCATTTACCCCTAAACAGGATCTTTGTCCTCAAAGATCAATTTATCTTACTACTCGCTTCTTATAGAGTTAAAGCCATGTGGGTATTTCCTCCACATTCGGTCTTTTCTCTCAAGTGTAATCCATTACAATACGCGAGTTTCATCAAACATAACTACGAGAATAAGATCAGGCTTAATGTTGACTTACTTTCTCTATCCATGATGTTCACGGGTCTTTGATGAATGCAACTTTTCGCCGATCTAGACTTCATTAAGGAATAATCAGATTTTCACTTGATAGACATTTTATCAAGTTAGATATACGAATCATAATTCACGCAGCCCTTGAAGTCACAGGGTAGATCCAGCTTATATGCCTTTCAAATCAACTTTTACATCATCTCAATGGTCCCATACAACGGGGACTTATATCCCATGATCTTTCAGATCATCAATTTACCTTTTCATGGTTAAAATTTTTGGCATAACTTCGCTACCCATCCTGTACTTCAAGATCTACATTTCATATTCACATAACCTCCTGTCCACTACCGGCAGTCAATAATCAGATCCTAATTTCAACAATCATTTCAGGTCTCGCGGGTCGGGTATTTGTAAGGTTAGGTTTGTCATCATAGGAAACCTTAAACCTAAAAGACATGTCCAACTTACAGTGGGTGTATGTCGGATGTCTTCATCCCAACTCCTGCTTACAGATGCTCTTATATATAGATCCTAACAAGATTCGATCTCGATCCTAATACGATAATTATCAATGATAATCTTTCCAAAGGAAAGCGATTATACGGTTTATTACCAAAGGTCAATCATTCAAACATAAAACAAGACTTCTAGTATTTTGTATCGTTACTTTACCTCGTCCCTTCGATTTGGGGTGGTAAACAGTACTCTCATCAAGGTTCGTTCCCAGTGATTTCTGAGCAAATCTCTAGAAATTCAACGCGAAGCGAGGATCTTGATAGAGATGATCGATACAGGCACACCATGTTTACACAACTCCTTTAAATACAAAAGAGTCAATTTCTTCATCAAGAATCTATCATTAACAGGAATGATATTAGCAGAATTGGTTTAGTTTGTCGACGATGACCCAAATCGAATCAAATTCAGATGATGACCTTTGCAATAGTTAGACGTTTACTAATGTATGAGGCGATGTATGCCTTCATAATTTGCCATTAGTACAACTTCTTCAGAAAAAAAAACACTAAATCAGAAGTAGCATGAATAGAATACTTAATCTTATGAGATTCCAACATAACTAAATCTCACAAACCTCCATATTTAGGCAACCACAAGCGGCCTTTTATACATTTAACGCCATCGGCTTCGCAATTCAAATGGTTCACATTAGCCGCGAACCCCTCTTATTATCTATATTATCCTTTTTACAAGCATCAATTATTTCTAAATTGTTCGGGCAAATTACTTTGCACCATCATTATTAAGGAACACAATCCTAATTTATTCTTTATCCTTTCTATATCATGTGTCAGTATCTTCATTTATCTTCCCTGATGAAATAATTATCATGACCGTATTCATTCAAAATTCTTTCTTCATATTTTCTAAGTTTTAGTCTCGTCTCAACTATTATTTTTATCAGTTTTGCTCAATCCGATGTTTAAAGCATCGATAAATATTACAATTAATTAAATAATAAATATTAAATTTTTATGAAATGTAAACGTAAAAAATTTAAATTTCTTAGTTCGACCAATTATATAAAAATGTTCAAAATAAATTTGAATTTAATCAACACGATTTTTGTTGATTTATCGAAAATAATTAACAAGATTTGTAAATGTTTGAAAAATCTTTGTTTATACTTTGGTCAAAATTTTCTTAGTTGAAAAGCAAAAATTGTCATTTCAAATTTCAAGTCATAAGTTATATAGTTTCCTCAATTCTTCTTAAGCTGTCTAGAAGTACACACAAACATTTACCCCTAAACAGGAGTTTAGTTAAATGTTCTGGGTATAAGGGAATAATCCCTCAAAAGTTCTTTTGATAAAACATTTGTCAAAACATTTTTGCACTTTCTTTTTGGTAAAACCCAAAGTCTTAAATGGCTCTAATTTTTGAAGAGTCAATATATATATATATATCTTACCATCATTAATCAAACGGTCATTTTATGTAAAGGATCAAGCCTTAAATCACACGTTAATTATTCAAGGTATAGGTTTTCGTTGCTCGACCAATTCAGGGCAGTCTATAAATGATTATTAACTCCTTCCTATTCTTAGAAACAAACAAATGATCCTTAATGATCACAAGCATGAATTTATCAAATTACAGCCTACACACGTGATTCACCATATTTATGGATGCTACATGTGCATTGGTCAATCCAAACAACATAACATGAAACTCATAATCTTCATTACGAGTTCTGAATGTAGTGATTGGAATTGATAATCTTTTTCGCGGACGCGAAATTGATGATAACCATGATGTGGATCAAATTTTTGAATATACGCTAGAACCTTGTAAATGATCGAACAAATCTATCATCTTGGGTAGTGGATATAGATTTTTATCATCAATTTACCTAGTTCACAGTAATTCAACAAATATAAGAGATAATAACACCATAGCTCTTCATGAGGACGAGCTTGGTAGAATAAAAGCTTTCTCCGACAACTCTCTCAGTTGTACGGTAATTCTCTTAATTCAGATTGTGCTGATGTATAGTGCACATGCAACAGGTGCAGCACCGGGAATATAATCAATACCAATTTCAACTTGCCTTAATGGCAAAAGTCTAGGTAATTCACCAATAAATACCTCCTAAAGTTTCAGATAACAGAAACATCTTTTAATAAATTCATATTAGGTTCTTTCTAGATTATAGTATCTATGACTAATTCACAACCATTCACGGTATAATTTCAAGTCTAAATGCAGGATATGGTCATCCATCAAGAATTATTTAGATCACTTTTGATAATCAACATCTTATCATTTAGGGGAATTCTACTCGAGTTCCCATCAATTAAGACAATGTCGTCATGTCATAATCAATCAATCCATTCTACTAGCACTATCAACTTTCCAGTTTCATTACCGTTGATAAGATGTGAACTTCTCAAAAGACTAATAATAACTCATAATTCTTCACAATTCAAGGATATATGGAGACATAACTAACCTTAAAAGAGTAAGGTTAACGCATAATCTATGCGAGAGAATTTCAAATCAGATACAGATGAAAACATTAACGAATATGAGTATATCCCATGTTTTCTTAATTTGAGTACGCATTCGAAAGCTCCTCGGATCGTAGCCCAGGTCATTCAAATTAAATCTAATCAAAAGAAATTATAGGAATGTCGATACATCCAGGCGGGTATCAACACTCGGTAATCAAATACTTTTCCAAAGAACCTCATCACGGGAGAATTGGTAAAGAAAGAGTTGTCAATTGTCAGTTAAGACAATTCCCACAGATGATTAAATTCGGTTCAGAAGAATAAATAGTACGGGCACATATATAGGTGTCCCTAACACTATGTCCCTATTTTCGCACTTCTTGCAGACCTCACAAAATTTCAATCCTTCACAATTTCAAGGAAAATGTAATGTTTATTAACAATTTCGTGGTGACTACTAATCAGCCTTGCATGGTCCCTTCCAAATTGTATGTAGGCGCGCAACTATATACAATTTCAAGATTAACGATGCAATACTCAGTTCGTCAAAATTTTATCATCATGTTTATAATAAAAACATTTTCATGCTTAATTCTTAAATAAGAATCAAAATAAATTTACAAAGATTTTCTTTGTTATGAAAACAATTAAGTTTTCCAAGGTGTTTTATAAACAACTTCATTTCGATAACGATCACTTATAAATCTCACTTTGAATAATCCTTATAGTGATGAAAATTCAATTTTGTCAAAGGACACTGTTTTAACTTAAATAAAAACAATGAGTGATCTGCAAAAGAGTGATGTAAAGTTGTTCACCAAGAACTAACTACAATATGATAGGAAATGAGCTTTAGCCAAATAATCATGAGGTTCATGATCTCGATGGCACTCAAAAAGAATAATTCACAATGTAACTCAAATCGAGATGAGTACTTGTTCAATGGTTGCATCACTAATGCGAACATCAGGATGAAGCAATAAAGGATAGATAACATCGATACATGTAGGATTTAGAAATCAATGGTAGTCCTTTCATTAATCACAAACAAGTCAAAATTATACCGTAACACATTATGTGTCACTATGTCATACAATTCCAACAACTCGTCCTACCAACTGATGTCTCAGTTAAGTTAGGGATTATTTTTAAAAGATACCATAATGAATACTAATCTACAAGAGTCATTAGGTGTCCCACCTGTCCCAGAAGATCCATCGGTCCCAATTTAGAAGAAGATTTCTTCAATTTATTTATTGGACACTGGGCATCCTCGTTAGTGGACAATGGCCTAGGAACAACCCTTAACACGAATCAACAATCAATTAAAACCTTATAATTCAATCACAGAACTTAACGACTTCCTCTTAACAATCTCATATTCCATACGAGTTAAACTTTACTTCATTCAAGTTTCAATCAACTTATACTCAATACGACATCCTACCTCATTTTCTAATACTTTCAACCTTATTCTTAGACCTTAAAAGGGCAATAAAAGCTCGATATGATCAACACTTAATTTCCAATCCTATAGCTCTTATAACAACAATTATCAAACGAGTCACTAGTATGAGATGACTCATACATTCGATTAGACTTTTCGGAAAGGTTCTAGTGGCATGAGGCTTTTGGGTAATGGCTCCAATGACAGCCTCAAGTGCAACATTCACCCTTTCGATTTCAAATTTAAGAATTGGGTGACAATGAATCAGATGACACCTTTCCAGGTGGTAACGTTTTGTCAAACTCCACTCTATAAGGAAAGATCGTCATGACATCAATATCAGTTTTAATCTCGCCAATTCTTCTTTAATATCACAATCAACTAATACCTACATTTCTACGAATATCAACCATTTTTTTGGGATCATAAATATCTACAACTTGGTTTAGATCTGGAATAGCTAAAATTTCCTACAGAAATAACTTCGATTAATTTGCTAGGGGAGTTAGGGTTTCTTGTGACAATCTACGTCGTATAAATACCTCGTATAAATATTAAAATAATCATCAAACAATCATGTAATCAAATTACATCATATATATATATATATATATATATATATATATATATATATATATATATATATATATATATATATATATATATATATATATATATATATATATATATATATATATATATATATATAATCCAAGTTATATATATATTAAAATAACACTTCTCAGTCTGGCCTTGTCGGTAACTCGGGAATTCTTCGGCACCGTTAGAGTCAAAAGATTTTTAGACATTTTGAGAAAAAAATTTATAGTTAAAAGATTTTGAAATGTTTTATTCAAAACCTTGGTTTTAAAAATCTTTCGTTCTCTATAACAAGAGCTCTAATACCAAACTGTAACACCCCCAAATTTACACAATTCAATACAGCGGAAGACTCGTTGGTGTTACGAGATAGCACATTACTCACATCATAGACAACGCTTAAAAATCGCGTCGTTTAATAGTAAAGCATTTCCATTCATAAATATCAAAGTTACATAGGTCCCAAGTCATAGTATTTCATACAATTTTTACAAAACATTTGAATGGAAATTGTTGTTTAAGTGCGGGCCATGAATTCTTGTTGTCTTCCCGATAATTAACTTCAAGTACTTGAGACAAAACATGTTAAAAGAAAAGGTCAGCGATAACGCCGAGTGAATTCATAGAGTTTAATGAAAACCATTAATATATCATCGGTATATATTTATTACCAAAAATCATTTTGTTCAAATCTTTGTAATAGGCCATAAAATAGCCAAAGTCATTTTATACAAATCTTTATCAAAAATCATAATATAGGCTTTTTGCCTTCAAAATCATTATACGAACCATTGTCGTAAAAACATCATACAATACGTCTTATAACGTTATATAGATTAAATAAAAACCGTTATATGAATATGGTTATATAAAACCAAAACACAAACATAACATCAGTAATAAGACCCCGTATTGCTAGTCAGGCAATACATCGTAATTCAATGCGTATATCAGTATTTTCATTATTTGGTTTATTACAAGCCGCATGACATTGTTACCTTACTACAACAAACAACGGGTAGCTAGCCCGAAACTCAATTTACCCATCTAAATTAGCGTGTCGTCACAAAGATAACGCTATGGAAATATTCTCATACATAAATTCGCTTACCAATCAATTTGGCACGACGGGGATCAACCGTCAAGGCGCGAACTGGGGCGATCGTCCCCAAATAGTACTATTATATGCATAAGTGTCTACCAAATCCCGGTAGTTTACAATTCATGCTAATGGGACTTTTAGTGACATAACCTAACTTTAATAATCCATTTCATTTCATACATCGGGTCATATAATCATTCATCGGGTCATACAATCATTCGGGTCCAAATCCATAAACAAACAATCGGGAAAAATGGTGTCCTATTTTATCAAAACTAACATGTTATCTCCCTCGCGGGTTTATAAAACATTTCATAAAAACATTTAAAAGAGTGTGAGGCTATGAACTCACGTTGATGTGGGAAAGCGGGTTATCGGCAATTCGGATGTACGATACGTGCTTCAATCACGGAAACCTAGACAAATAATACTTGTCTTAGACTCTTGTCCAATGACTTTATAAAAATAATAACTATGTATATATATGATGATTTTATAAATATGATGATGATCAAGTGGGATTGTACATATTTATTCCACATTATAATGTTATGTGTTGGAAATTTTCAAGACTAGTTACACTAGTTCAACTTGTTTACATTTTGAGGCCCAATGGGCCCATTACAAGCCCAATATATTATATTAGCCCAATTATACTTTTATTATCAGTATTATACTTTACATGTTGGGCCCAAATGGGTTAAGCCCAATAAGTAAGTTTATAAGTGTTTTACTAACTAGTCGGGTTTATAGTCCAATAAGGCTACTTTGGCCCGTTAATGTCTATATGTTGTAAAGATCGGGTTTTATCGGATTTTACTTGTTATATAAGTTCATATATCAGTATGTGAGTTTATAAAAGTTTATATTAGACGGGTCCGACCGTGTAAATTTTATTTGACAAAAACGTTAATCTTTCGGTTTTAGCCGAAAAGACGTAAAACTTAGTATATAGTTTTATAACTTGGAAAAACATTTATAGTTGTAATTTATATAACATGTCCTATTTTAATATCAATATATATATATATATACCTCTTTATTTATAATTATTATCAACTAGTGGGTTTTATATAGGTATATTTTATAAATACAAAATTTTGAGTGCTTATATTATATATTATTTATATTACCAAATCTGTCCTAAATTTTCAATCCACTAAAATGTCCATATCTAGAGTTCTATATGGAGATAGGACCTCAAATTTTTATCACAGAAACTACATGATATTTTCTTCATTTTATTCCTTTATAGCTACTGATGAATCAACCTCTAAATATTTTAATAAATTCTTCCAAAACAGTGTAGGCAGATTTGCACTCTAAACTTGTTTTGATCATATCTCACTCATTTTGATGACTCCATTGCATGGCCAACTCTCACATGTGTATAACACCTAATATTTACTGTATATTGATTCCACTTAACCATTTTATCAGTTTAACATTTGGTTACTTACTGTTTTTATACAGCCATCACATTAAGCAAGATTTTTAACCATTTTACATGTGGTTTTCCATCTTTTTACCCATGTTTATCATCACCAAATCCTCACATAATATTTTTATCATCATTCATCATCATATAAATATACATAAATAAAGAAAATACAAGATTAAATAATCAAAATAACAAGAGGATAGGAAGAACAATCTTTATACCACCATTAGAGATGAAAAGATGAGGTTTTTGATGAACAAGACTTGGTTCTTGTTATCAAATCTTCTACTTTAGCAAGGAAACTTCTTGGGTCCTTTGGATGGATGAACATCTCCATGAAATCAGCCCGTTAACCTCATGAAAACTCCTTTTCATAGGTTATGATCACCTCAAATCTTCATGACTTCAATAGGCCTTCAACATATGTAGATTGTAGCCTTTGTTTATGGTGAATTTTTGATGGTTATGGTGGTGGTGCTATGATGGAGGACGGCCAAGAGAGCAAAGAGAGAGAGATATGTGTTTTTTTTTCTTGGTTTGCATGTATGCAAATGGTTTAGTTTAGCTTGTTTATGCCTTAAGTGGTTTTGATGAAACTAGATGGACATGTGTCCATTTAGTGCATGTTTGCTTGCCACCAAAGGGTGGTATGGCTTATGTTGGACGCCACTTGTATAGGGGTGGGCAAGTGTAAACTTGTCCCATCCCTATTAATTTACGGGTACTCCTCGATTCTAGTTTCCTCGATTTGTGTGCCCTCGGGTCGTTTTACGAAAAACATTTTTATAAATTATGAATCAACGGCACAAAACAAATCTAATAAAAAATTTCTCATCAAAAACGGAGTTCGAAAACGTAAATACGTAATCCTAAGGTTTCTGGTTTAGTCGTAAAGGACGTTAAATTATAATCGTAAGTCCTAATCTCTTCTCGTAAATTTGTGAGTTTATGAACCAACACAAATTTAAAATCTCAAAATAATATTCACGGATAAATTTATTTTCTGAAATGTCGGACTGTCACCAAAACGGTGTATGTAAACGTAAGCACGTAACGTAGAATCATCCGGTTTAGACGTACTCGATGCTACTTCAAGACGTAAATCCAAATTTCTTCCCAGAAATGAGTGAGTTCATAATATAAAATTAAAATAATGTTTTTAAATAATACTTGAGAATAAAATATCAACCATAAATTGACGGATTGTCACAATGTTGTTCTAGTGTATCTGCATCAGAAGGTCATCACACTACACATCATAGTATTATCATACTAATGCATCACAATGTTAGAGTATTGTCATACTCTAAGCATCACAATATTTACTTCATCACATTGTCAATACATTTTATTCTTCCCAATGACGTCATACTACCGCATTAATATACTGCATCACTACATCGATTTATTATTTTACTACATCACAAGGTATATCTTACCGCATCACGTTGTAAATGTTACTGCATCAAAATGCATATTTACTGCATCATAATACACTAAAAAACATTATTTAGTAACTACTGTTCATAAAACAAAAAGATACCAATATATTCTCAAACACTGAGAATCTATTTCATTGATATTAGGTAATAAATGTTATACACCTTAAAACTCAAAACTTGTCATGAAAATAATGCTTTAATATTTATACACTACTTATTGCAACTAAAATTAAAATATTGAAATAATTCTTTTAAACTTTGTAAATACATCCTCTAAGCTCATCTCTTGTCAACTCGCCAAATTGCTTTGTCTTTGATGGTGGCACTTCCAATGATCATGTCAATGAATAATGGAAATTTCAGTGGATTGCTCTTTGTTGGGTATAAAACTCGACTCTACTGGTTGCTTGCTTTTCTTCGATTGTGGTAATTTCTGTTGTTTCTCCACATACACTAAACATCCTCTTCTAATGACTTTAGTGCATCACTATGTTATTCTGCAGCATTATAGTATATATTCTAATGCATCAGAACGTATATTCTACTACATCACAATACACTAAACAAAATAACATAAAAGCATAAAGTTATTTAAAATGAACAGATATTGCGTATATTCTAGAAACCCTCTATCAGAAAATTAGCCGCATCAAAGCATAAAATTTCACAAAATACTGATCTTATAGCATATGAACATCAACAAATATCCTGGAGCATCACAGTTTAAATTCTACCAAATCACAGGCATATTCAATCACTTTATTCATTCAAGAAAACAGAAAACACTAATAAAGACAAACTCATGCATATGAATATCTAGCAAAGATCCTACAGCATCACAATGTAATTTCTACAACTTTATAGTGCAATCTACAGTTATAAAGTTTACTTGAGACATTTTATCAAACACATTGTATGCAACTTTCTTAAAAACCTTTTGCATCAAATTAAATACCTATAAAGCTGATATACATAGTACTAATCCTAGTTCACCTAGAATACATCACAAGCATAATTCACTAAAACCTAAAAATCATGAGATAAAAAAAAGATGATATATACTTACAAAAAACACCAGATGATGATGATGATGATGACGACGACGCACCACTAGGCGTCGAGGATGATGATATATATATATGTATATATATATATATATGTATATATATATATATATATATATATATATATATATATATATATATATATATATATATATATATATATATATATATATATATATATATATATATATATATATATATATATATATATATATATATATATGTATATATATATGTGTATATATATATATATATGTATATAGATATATATATATATACATATATATATATATGTATATATATATATATGTATATATATATATATATATATATATATATATATATATATATATATATATATATATATATATATATATATATATATATATATATATATATATATATATATATCTACTCCTTTATAAAGGAAAAATAGAGATGGTTGAAAATTTCTAATTTTGGAAATGTTGAAATATATGATGGTTGAAAATGTAGTAATTTAGGAAATATTAAACCACCCAATATCTGGCGTCCCCATTTACAAAGCTAATATCACAAACAGAAACCCTCTCTCTCTCTCTCACTCCCCTCTCTCTCTCTCTAAACAGAAACCCTACCCCATTTGCAGCCGCCACCAAAACTTTCCACCATACCACCACCATCGAACCATACCACCATCATCAATCTTATTTTTGTTAATCCATTGAAACCCACCACAATTGAAACCCACCATTGAAACCCGCCGCAACACCTTACACCACCATTGAAACCCACTACAAAATAGGATGATTCATTGTTTCCAACAAATGGTTCGCAACCGAAGGCCAGAAAAACCCAAATTTAAAGAAAAAAAAAAGCAAAAACGAAAACACAAAACAACCATGATTCTTGAATCTTGATTGTTGAAAGTGTTTTTTACCAAAATACCCAAAAGCCCAAATATCCAAAGCCCTAAAGTAATCGTTGCACACTCTTCTTATATAGCCCCAAATTATAACCTTTTTTTTACTCAAAGATTGAATTAATTCTCCAGGTAAATTGAATTAAATTGATAATCTATAATCCTATTTCATTTATTTTTATCTAATTTAATATAACTAACTAATTGATTTGCAGATCAAGATTTATACTCGATCTCTTTCGAAGATTATATAGGTTTGTCTTTTTTTTCAATCTTTACTACTTTTTTTTTGTTTTTAATTTTTACATCATTGTTCTTGACCGAAATTTGGGGGTTTTTTGTTTTCTTTTTTCCAGTTTCTTCATCAGCAAGCGCACTACTCATTCTCCTTATCATCCTTACCGGGTAAAGCTTAAGCTTTTATTTTTATTGTCAGCTTCTCTTATAAATTTGGGTTTTTATAAATTTAAAAAAAAAAACTTATAAAAAAAAGCTTTGTATGGTGGTGTTTCATGAGATTGTGTCAATGAAGATGTTGTTTAAACTTGTCATAGTTCTGTTGTCTTTTGTTGTTGGTTTTGTCTCAGTGAAAGGTGCTGTTGAGATTACGGAACAACCCTTGTCGAAGATCGATATTCATAGTGCTGTCATTGATCCCATGATGGTGCATCCGTTCGAGCTAACCCTTCGGTTCTTGGCATTAATGTAAAGATTTTTTTGTAAAGCGTTTTAGTGTATAGTTTAGTTAGCGTGTTTTGCGTGTTGTTTTTTTGTGCATAGTGTGTTTTTTTGATGTTACCGGATACGGCTAAGCAGTTTTGATCGTAAAACTGGTTTAACTGGTTGTTTAGGGGTGTTTGGAATTGTCTTATGCCAAATAAGTACAGTACGTATTAACTTTAGGGTTCTGTCAAAGAACAATGTAGAAGATAGTGTTTACGCTTACGAACTTAGTATGAAAATTGAAAATCCAGTGTATTTTTGTGTGTGTGGTAAATGCTGATTGTAGGACGTTAACGGTGCTGATGTGGAACGGTTCACTAGAAACAGATTTTTGCTTTATTATGTTAGCTGATGTGAAACAACTTTTTGAAAACTGCTTAAATAAGTTGATAGTCATAAGCTTCAAGTCTCCATCCAATCACTCCAAAGTTGATAGTCATAAGCCAGTTGTAATAAGCAATCCCAAACACCCCTTTTTTATTTCAAAAAGCATAAGCAGCAGTAGTATATAGGTCAATATAATGTGTATTCTGTTTATGACTAATGTCGATTAATTGTTCTCTTGATGAAGGGTGAGGACGTTGAATGGGTAACCGTGGAGCTTAACCACACCAAATCATCAAATGACGATTGGAGTGGAGTGTTTTCCCCTGCTCAGTTCAAGTATGTTTCGGTTCAGTGACATATTTCAAGTAACAGTATAATTGTGGAATTTCGTGCTGAATAACATGTTTTAATAATGCAGTGCATCAACTTGTTTCGTCGAGAACGATACTAAGCAACAAATTCCATACATTTGCTCTGCTCCCATAAAGGTGAGCACGTCTTCAGTTACGTCAATTTGTATAAATGTATTGACTTTTATCTGACTGTTATTCTTTCACAGTACACATTTGCAAATTACTCGAATGCGGGGTATGCACAAACGGGCAAAACTACCTTAAAGTTCCAGATTAGTGGCATATTCAAACTTCATATCATTTAAAAATCCCAAAGCACCCCTTTATCCGCGTCTCGCTATCGGAAAATCTTGGAATGAAGTAAGTATCGCAAATGTATTTTTATATACAACCGAAAAGATAAGATTTTACCATGAATACTTGGTTGATACTTGCTGAAATTCTGTGTAGATGACTGTCACTTGGACTTATAGCTTCTATACAATTTTTTATATGTCACAAAATGACCTTTTTTTGTTCTTTTAATTTTGCTGCAGTTATAGGTTTACAGATTTTGGCTTCATTTCCGGGAAATTTCTTGCCTGTATCAAAATCCACTTTCGAGAATATCTTGTCAGAATTTATTTCAGTTATCAGCCTCGATTTTAACAACACGACCCTTTGGAGATCCGTATTAAATGCATTAGCTGAAATTGGACTTGTAGCGTCTTGCATTGCTGAGAGCCAGGACACGGGTTCATCCACAACATCATCAAATACTCGACATTGCTTATATGGTTTGGTATTGTCTTCTTTCCAACTCATTTGTATAATTGTACTTTGGTGGTGGCAGATCGGGTCAAAACTCAAATAGATGTCTAAAACCTTTGTAGTGTATTATTAGTACAAAAAATTGCTGTAGCTGACAGACTTTTCAACAAAATAGCTTTAGTCCATGGTTTATTTGACAAAATAGCTACCAGTAAAACTAAAGTGAAATTTTTTCATAAATAGAGATATAACATATCCCGAATTGACCATTCATAAGTAATTTTGTTAATGGGTCACCTGTTTTTATTTGGTGTTAGTTATTTCTTGAATTTTAAGCTCACATAAACTGTTATTGCTGACTAATTACAGGATGCAGATTTGATAATGTTGGCTTTGGCTACCCACGAAGTTCATTTTTCAATACTTAGAGAAGTAAGCGTTCCTCATCTTTTTGTCATGACCACAAAGTATTACTAAAACCAATTCATTTTATAACATCTCTGGTTCATGATTTAGGTTGTATTTACTCCAGGACAACAAGATAAGTGTTTCGTTTGTGGTCAAGTGGGTCATATGGCAGCAAAATGTGAAGGAAAGGCTAAGAGAAAGGCAGGAGAGTTTGATGAGAAAGAAGGCGACAGTGCGGTCCCTAAAAAGCCATATCAGGTACACTTTAAACTCATATCTTCAATAAATTAGTGACCTAAATCTATAGTAACTCTGCGATTTTTGATGGTTTTGCAGTTCCTCAATATTTGGACTCTCAGAGAGTACCTAGAACATGAGATGAGAGTTCCTGGCTGTGAGGTTGATTTAGAGCGAGTAGTTGATGATTTTGTTTTTCTATGTTTTTTTGTTGGAAATGATTTTCTTTCACACATGCCTACATTAGAAATTCGCGAGGTATGTTCACAATAATAATAATAATCGTTGGCATTATCAGGGTGCCATAAGTAGTTATGATTTCTAGAACTTGTGATTTTATTTGTTTAATTGAAAATTTGTCATTTGCATCATCAGGGTGCCATAAATTTACTGTTTGCGGTATACAAGAAGGAGTTCAGGGCTATGGGTGGTTATTTAACCAATTCAAGCAAGGTGAATGATTTAGCTATTGTTTTTATTGGTTATAGTAACTTTGACATATGAACTGCTCTTGTTATTGCTTCGACTTAGCGGCTCTTTTTTTTCTTGTCACACAGCCAGATCTTAGCAAAGTAGAGCACTTTATTCAGGCAGTGGGATCATATGAAGATACTATATTCCATAAAAGAGCTCGAGTGCATCAGGTAAAAACTGTCGCCTTTGACTATATATCTTTCACATGTATGTGATAATGGGCAGTTAGGGTAAGTTGGTCAAAACCAATAGCTTTTGTTACGGGTTTAATTAGGTTTGCACTTGCCTGACCTGGAAATATAGTGCTAATAAAAAACTTTTTTTTCAAATATGATTACAGAAGATGTTTTATTGAATATTTTTTTATTAGATGGTTAAAAAATAATGCTCATGATTCCAATAGTTATATAATTATTAGTAGCTTAAACTACTAAAATGGTTTGGAAGGTTATATGCATTTTTAGTGCCTTTTGGGAAACTTTCGACCCTTTGACTCTAAAGCTAATCTTTTTTACTTCCACTCATTTGACTTCTTACAGAAAATCATAACGCATGTTGACTTATTTATAGCATCAAAATTTCATAAGTAAACAATTAAAACTCGCCACATCTATCATCTTACATCCTTCATTTTTTTCTCCTTTCAGAAACAGAGCGAGAGGATCAATCGTGATAAAGCTCAAGCAAGAAGAAGAGATGATGCTCAACCCCTTGCTGAACCTAAATCATTGGTTCCGGTTAAAAAGTTTCACGGTTCACCCAAGTTTGAATATCTAACTCTTAGAGCCCTTTATCATGTACAAAGTCCCTTTTGGCTTAGTTTACTGCACCTGTTTGAATCTTAGTGTAATTTGTACTCTCAATTTATGTCTATATGCTTTGCTGATTAGTAAGGGTTAGTTAAGTCAAAGTCAGAGCTGCTTCTTAATTGTTAGGCATGTTGCGGCAGAATGATTTATTGACAGGGAAATTAAATAGAAGGTTGCTTACATTATTTTGATGATTTCCGGATACCATTGAAGCGTTTATTGGTTTTTTTCTAGCTTACTTTTGAGTTTGTTATAGTGTCATGGATCATAAGGTTATGGAACATAGGGAGATTAATAACGTTCTAGAATATTGATAGCGTTTCGTTAATTATCAGCCGCCAGGCAATTCCGCCGCTATGCGCGGGTACTCGCCTAGTATATATATATATCTATATCTATACTCTCTTATAAAGCATGCATATCCCCAACCAAAATCAAACCCTCCCATTTTAAGATTCAAACTTTCAAACCTACCTCCAAACCTAAATTTACACATACCAAACCAACATACAACCCTAAAACATTACTACCGAACCTACAAACTTTATAAAAACTACCATATAAAAAGCACACCAAAACCCTCACCCTCCATTATCTCAATTTATTTATATCAACAAAAACACACACTAAAAATCTGATCTAAAAAACACACACAAAATACATCTCATGTCGTCTCTTCTACCATCCCACCACCGTCCTTTAATTAATGAAACCATCACTGAAAGACAGCCCTCCTTTAGATCTATTTTGGTATAAATTTATAAGTTTAATTTGTATATTTTGGTATTTGATATTTTTTTGTTAACAGTTGATGGCTGACGCCGGATCTACCTCCGTCGCCTGCTGTTGGTATCTAGGAATATGTATGCTTTTCTTCTAAAGTTTGCTAACATTAATGATTATTTTGTCATAAATTTCATTTTGAGTTTTGTTTATATATTTATGTGTCTTTTAAGTGTTGAAAGTTATTTTTTTATCTATAAATCTTTATGTTTGTTTATGTTGTTTTATAGATTTGTTTTTTTTTGATGAATTTAAGTCGCTTTAACATTGGTTTTTTTTAGATGCTACAAGAACTTTACTTTTGGTCGCCGGAATCTTGCCGACGCCGTCGAATTCTTTGTAAACCACCATCGCCGGAGTTTTTGAGACGTTGTCGGGTTCTTTTATGTAGATCTGTTTATTTAGTTTAGAAATTTGTTTTAGTTTGTAATTTTGGTTAGTAAATAGCGGTTGATAAATTGTATGGAGTATACTTTTTAGTTGAAAAAGTTTGACGTGTTAAATTGTTGGAGTATGTATATATTTGCTAAAGTTTTATATATATGAACTGTTAAAATGTGAAGTTGAAACTCAAACTGAAAGTGTATGAAATTTTCTAAGAATCGAAACATTTGAAAGTTAAAAATTTGTAAATTGTTATGAATCGTTGACATGTAGGATTTGCTTTTGATAATTCTTGTAAATTTGTTTTTAATTAATCTGAGTGTGTAATTTGTTAGTAAATCATTTTTGTTTGTATAATTATTGCCGTAAATTGTTACATGTCGCAATCAAAATTAATTGTAAGAAAATTTTGTAACTTTTAATAGTTGAAAAGTAAATAAATTCGAAAGTTTTGAAATTTGAAAACTTGTTATAAATCTGCCAGTTTTTTTTATCACAGAGACATTTGTAATTTGAAATTTGAAATTTATTCGGAAAAGAAGTCAAAAGTGTTTTGATTTTTTGGAATGACCAAAAAGACTGTCAAAAGATTAAAAGTGAAGTCAAACCTAAAATATGATGAATGAGACAATGACATACTAACAAAATAGCTATAACCTACACAAATCTCGACGCATGTTTGCTTGTAATGGATTGTGGACTGGAGTGAAGGACGGTGAGCCAATAATTTCAAAAATTTGGCAATTTTAATTTAATTCGTAGAACTTTCTTAAATTTACCGGTTAATATAAGTTTAAATTAAAGTAACATTGAAAAAGTACATAATAAGAGAGTGTACATGTGACAAGGAATCCATAATGTTAAAAGTTCACAACATACAATTCTTTTATACGAAATTTTGCAAGATATGACCGTAATTAATTTGTGGAGAGGTTACTTGGTAAGATTAATAAGTAATTTTTATATTTTTATCAAAAAAAGAAAAAGTAATTCATATTGTGGTCAGATTGTTTTTATGTTATTTTAAGAGCCATGTGGATACTATATATGAACCAATGTTTTATTAGGAGAGAATGCCAAACATGTAAAATGTGCTGGCGGGTTAAACGGTCGACGGGTTAAACGGTCATGAGTTAAATAGACGGGCGAAACGAGTACAATCTAAAACGGGAAATAAACAAATAAAAACGTAGAATTAAAAAATAAAAATATTTGTTTGAAAATCGGGGATAAAAAATTAAATATAAAATATCTCTGAGTAACCTAATTTGTATTTTACATGTGCGTCCATCAAACCCATTTAATTTCTTACATGTGCGTCTGTTTAACCTATTAATAATAAATAATAGGCAAAAAGTGACTTATCTTTTTAAAAGAGGAATGATAGAACCACATAATTTTTACAAAAAAACTTCCACATAATGATGTGGCAAAACATTTAGACCAATCATTGCATTCATTCTCCACTAACTATTTGTTTCATAACAAATCATATTGTTATACCTCATTATATGAAAGTTTTCTTTGTAAACATTATGTGATTCTAGCA